>UXGC01000224.1:23578-210570 GCA_900480045.1 Eurytoma adleriae
CGCTGTACGTACATCGATCATAATCAGAATGTAGCAGTAGTTACACCCGAATACAGTCAGACATAGGATTATTCAGCAATTAATAAAATAATTAGATAATTAATATCCAGGTGGCTGACTGTATTCGGATGTAATTACTTCTACATTTATTATTTTCAAAATGTAGAAGTAGTTACAGCCGAATATAGTCAGACATATGATAATTATATTATTCCATTATAAATCATATGTCTAACTGCATTCGGATGTAACTACTTCTAAATTCTTATAAAAAAAATCTATTTAATTACTCAGGTATGAATTAAATGAAAAGTAATTTCACTTTTTTCAGAGAAAATGGACGATTTAATAGAATGATTTTCTTACACCATTGCCGTAATAATCATCGTCGAGTTTTATTAAAAAAAAAAAATTAAATTAAGAATTTCTTTACTTTTCATATTTGGAAGGTAATTTAATTCAACTTTTTATCTTCAACTTAATTATATTAAAAACGTAGTTCTAGGCAAAAGCATATTTGTTCTTCCATATTACAAGCATATTTCTTTCATATGCAGATTACCAGTAACAAAAATTTAAATTTCAATAACAGACAATTTATCTCCGCTTTTCTTAAAAGAAACTATTTAAATAATCTCCCTTTCAAAGAAGATCGAATTCACTCGTAAAAATGTTCCCTTTAAAAAGCAGAACAATATTATTACCCTTATCAATTTATCAATATTTTTATCAACAGGCAAGTAATCAATAAAATAAAATAATTCTCAGAAAAAAAACATTTCATCGAAAATGAATCTCAGCGGAGAAATGCGCAAACTGGTCGATCATATTGAATTTTTTCTGAAAATCACGTCAGCATCGACAGCAGCGCGGCATTTAGACCCGGCGCGCCGCTGAAAAGCGCGAATCAAAGTTGCGCCAAAGGGACCGAGCCGCGTGCGTTTTTCTCATTCGCGCGCCACGGGCTTAGCGATTGATCATTTAATTCCGCTCCATAAAGCGAAATCGCCGGCGTCGAGTGCACTCGGCGCGAGAGGCCGGCTTAAAAGCGCTATTAAAACTCGGCTAAATAAATATGGAAATAGCCGGATAAAAAAAAAGCGCCGAAGGATCCACCACCTCCCCCGTCGTAAAAAGGGGGCCTCGACTCTTCAATTCTGCGATGTAAATGAGAGGAGGATCTCGGCGAACGTCCTCCCGCGCCGCTTAACCGTCCGCCCCCGCGCGCGCGAAGAAAAAACAGTCGCTTTCTGGTTCAAGTTCGACGGTAGGGAAAACACTCGGCTCTTTGCTTTTTTTTTTCGTTCGTTTACTCTCGCGCCGGTCGATAAGCCGGGGGACGGCTCAAAGAATCAAGGAACAAAGGGGGTGAAAAAATGAACGGAGAGGTGCCGCCCCCGCCGGTCGGTCGAACCCCACCCGCGATGCACGTAACGTATGTAAATTTCCCACTTATCCGGCCGGGCTCTGTCCCGCGGCGCAGCCACTTGTGCCGAAGCTCCGCTAATGAGGCCTAGTTTTTAAAAAAGGCCACGGCGATAGCGACGACGGGGGGCGCGCTCGCGCGAAGTGCCAAATCACAAGCTCGCTCGCCTCCACCTGCCCCGCACAAAGAGCCCCGCAAACGTGTACACACGTCATTATGCGAGCGCGCGGCGACATGCAGCTGCGCGTTATTCGACGAGCTAATCCAAGACTCTCTCTCTTCCTCTCTCCGTCTCACTCACTCTCTCGATTTTAATCATGTTTAACCTCGCAATTTCTTATCTTCTTTTTAATACAGATTTAAGTTTCAGTTTAATTTAGATTTTAAGTTCTATATCCTAAAATATTTATTACTGTATTGTATTTTTCGTGCATCCCTCATTCCTAATTACTTACTAGGAGAATGTCTCACCTGCTGGTAATAGATTTACCCGAAAATTTATTAGAAAGTGTGTATAATCCCAGACTTCGATGGCCGTTTGATGCAAAGCCAGTGTCATACGGAAGATTTGCAATTTAATCCGATATTTAAACTTTATTACTTATCGATTATGCATCACTATACAAATGCTTTAATCACTATACAAATGCTTTTTTGGGTTATGGAAAAGAGGAAGTATCTTGTAATTGACATACAGGTCACCTATTAGCAGAGTCATACCTTTAAGTCGTAATATCTTGAAGGATTAGTTTTGGTGAACTTACTTTTCTATCCAATACTATTTTTTACAATTTAAAACTACGACTGTGCTATTACATATGGACAATTATAAGAAAATTGATCCTTCTTCCATAAACATTTATTATTTACTTTAAAGCACTTGTACACAGTGATGAGTTATAGATCTTTTGTTTAACACTATTTCGCTTCAGTGGTCATCAGAGTCCGTTATTACATTTTCTAATCAAAGTTAACAAAATCTTCTATGAAAATTTCAAGCAATTCCATGACCCAAAGATGAGATACTCTCCAAGTTAAACTATAAAGGACCTTGAGTCCTTAGTTGTTAATAAACAATTCAACATTCAAATTCAATTCGCGCACTCTATTCAAGCCACCTGTGAAAAATATCGCGAGTTCAACGGCGGACTGTAGGTGTGGTCTGCGTTTTTTTATCTGTCGACTCGGTCGCGGCAAATTGCCTCGTTTCTCAACGCGCCCGCGGGGAAAAATAAGCCCGCCGCGCCAAGATGCTACGCGCCCGCGCCGGATTTTTCGCCTCTCTGCACATTTTACGACTCGATTGGAGGTTTACGCGCGGGGATCCTGACGGTGGGTTTCGCTCGACTCGTTCGCTCAATTTTTAAAGGCTCGTTTATTGTAATAGCGCGGGGTCTGCTGTTTTACTTTTGCGGCTTGATTGCAACGCGCAGTTTATGCATCCGGTAAAATTGATCGAGGCGGAAAGGTATAGAGCGAGGGTTCCTCGATTGTCAGTTCATTGCAGCAAGTGTAAGGCGATGCTTTTACGGAGAAAGGTTTCTGACAGTAATTACTGTGCGGTTACTATAATTTTGAGTGCAACAGATCTGTTTGGTGAAAATAATTACACAGCGTTGTAAAAATAACTGAGAAAAGTTGTAAGTTTTACAATATCCATTCCAATTTTTTAAGTGGGAAGGTAAGAGATGATTCGACTTGGGTGACTGGGTCAACGTTCGAAATCTTGTGAACCAAGAGGGATACTTGTACCTACGATGGATGAGCATTTAGTAATTATTGCAAAAGAATAGAGAAATTTAGTTATATCCTAACAATATTGTAATATCCTAACAATATTGATTCATAAGATTCGCCAGAATGGTTAACATTGTGGCAAAATTTTGAAATCTTGCCAAAACGTACACATTATCGCCACTTAGAAAGACCCTTATTATTATTTTTACAAGTTCAATTTTTCATTTAAATCTCATAAACAATATTGCAACTATATTGTAAAAAATAATATTCCTTGCTTTCAAATATTTTTCTCTTCCAATATTTGCAATTTTGTAACACAATGCTGTAGCAATATTACAGTTATATATTAAAATATTGTAGTGACATTACAACAATTATTGGATCTTGGCAACATTATATTCTTGGAATATTCCGACAAGAATTATTAATTTATTCGTGTAATGTAGAGAAAACGTATTTTCTCCACAAAGTACTTGTAAGTTATTTTAGAATTTGGAAATATCGGAGGCAAAATATTTTCCTACCTCACAGGCTGAAAATTTAGCATAGTATAAAGTAGCTAGGATACTAAAAATTACGAATATTCTCTATACAAATTTTTCTCAACATTTTAGTTCACTAAAATGATTATTTTTTATATAAAAAGTTTCTCGTTAAATAATTCTCTTCAAATTTTTTTCCAATTTCTCCAACAACATAATCAACACACCTCACCAACAAATAAAACAAACTAAAATAAACCGATTAGGCGCTACACATAAACAAGAAAGAAACATTCGCCCCCGATTCATTATGAAGTGACGCACGAGCAATCAATACACCCCCCAAACGGTGCGAGCGAACTTTTCGCGTCGCCCAAATAAACGAGCTCCCTCTCTCGCGCGCGCCGCCGTAATCAACGATTTCATAATCATCAATCTCGCATCGGGCGGCGCTGCACACCGCGGGAACGCATCAATGCCGTTATTGCCGGCGAGCGACGGCGCGCCGGCGGGCCCGGGCGAACTTCGCCAAAGATATATCGCCGATCTTTACATCGCAATTAATTCTCGTAATTGAACGCGGGCTCGAGGTAACCGCTCGCTCGTAAGGATTTCGCATCGGAAGGCGAGGCGGAATAGTCAGATTAGATTCCGCCGGCATAAATCAATGACGGGGGTGTGGGGGGGTCGAGCGGCGGTGCGCCTCCCCCTGCGCAATACCGCCGGACCGAAATCGAAGGCGGGCCCCGGCTGCCGCGCGTTAATTACAAAGACAGATGAAACGGGGAAAGAGCGAGCGCGCGCGCGCGCGCCGGGATGTTCCGTAACTTCACCTTTAGTTCCCTCCCCTCCCGGCGGCCGCGAGATTCGAGAAAACTATTAATCAGCGCGCGAACCCCCCTCGGGGCGGCCGAGTTTTCTCGGGGTTTGTCATCTTTGGCCCCGGGTCTACTTGCTCGCTCGCTCCGGCCGCGAACTGTTAATTACTTTGAATTAGTGTAAAAATCGCGCCGTCTGGGGAAACGAGATTGGCGAGATACGCGTCGCGCTGTAGGTAACTTATTTGCTTTGTCTGGGTGCATATTTCTAGGATGACGTGCGATTAATTTTCGACTTTTTTTTACTAATTTATTTACTTCTGTAAATGTAATCAGTTTTATTATTTATATTTGTTTGTACACTTAAGGTAATTTATTTTGTCTTGCAACGAAACTTAATGTCGAATTCTATAGAATTATTACAAATACAAATTAAGACCTGACGATGGCGACAAAAATCGCCGAAAGGATGTCAGAAAATGTTTAACAAATAAGATGACCCAAAGGGACAATATTTTGTAAATGAGCTAACTGCATATTTGTTCTAAAAGATCAGTATTTTATTGAGTAGATCCATAAAAATACATTTTTCATTTATTCTATGATATGTCTGTTCTTTTTTCGCGGCAAAAAGGTATTGAAAATTTAAAATAAATATAAAAATTGGAGCTATGCCCTTTTATCGAGATGTGAGCTCGAAAAGCAGCGAATCTACTCTCGAAAATATTCTGTATTTTTATTTCCTTGTTGCATATTTTTATTTATGCATTTTAAATATGTGCAACATTTTTTACGATGTTCATAAATCAATTATTGTACGTAAAATGTTATTTGTTAATGTTTTATTTATAAAGATGCGACATTAACGTCAACTATACTTTCTAAATCTGCCCTAAAACAGGCATGACGTAAAATGAAATATTTCAAAAGTGAATTACGTCGCTTGAAGCGTTACCGTACTTGGGTAATTTCATAAAACCCTTTTTAAAAGTGGGAGAAACCACTTCAAAAATAGATAAACAAAATAAATTAGCGAAACAAAAAACCCGGGTAAAATAGAAACGAAAAACCGGGCGAAGTCCTGCACAAAGTGCTCATTATAAAATTTTCACTTAGAACTTAATTAAAACACGATTACTTCGACTGTCGAGAATTTTTGTTGAGATGCGCGTATTATTATTTGAACTTTGCGCTGCGTGAACTTTATTTGCGCCACATCTTTATTCCCCACCTTCAGTTTTGCGTATAATTTAAAAAGCAATTTTATTATTAATCACTTGCAGAAAGTTAAATTAACGTCAAGTAGCTTAACGAATTTCCCGTCGCGTTAACGGCGTACAAAAACGAAGCAAATTTCCAGGAAACGGAACAAAAGGTCGTCCGAAAAAGTACGTAACCCAAAGAGGTCAGCAATTATTTTTCCGCAAAATTAGCCACCGCCCGCTGATCTACCGCGAAGTCAATTAAAAGATCCCCCGAAACGCGCGGCGTGTAACGATGATAAACAATGGGATTAGCGGGGAGGGGGGCAGTTCCAACAAATCTCACTTTTCATTTAACATTTAATACAACAACGCGGATGATAACCGCGGGGGTATATAACGAGCTCGCGGCTCCGCGCCGTTATGAATTTCCCGCTCGTTACTCCCAATGAAAGTCCCCTAATTGTGACTAACGCCACTCTCTCCCTCTCTGTTCCAGTGCAACGCGGCGGTGGGCATGAAGGCGTTCTTCGACATGATGCACAGCGCCCCGCACAAGGTGATGCTCTTCGGCTCGGCGTGCACGCAGGTCACGGACCCGATCGCCAAGGCCTCCAAGCACTGGCGCCTCACGCAGGTAAGCGAGCCTCTCTCTCTCTCTCTCGTTAACGGGGGATATCGATCGCATACTACCCCCGCGCCCTTCACGCGCTCCCAGCTCGCCTATTTTTATATGAGCGCGCGGGGCGCTATTTTTCTCCGAGTCCCGACGCTGCAAGCCGCGGAATTAGCGCCCGGAGAGGCGACGGCGGGGAGGGTCGCGGTGGTTTACTGGCGGGACCGGGAGGTGTAGTTTCGACACGCGATTGACGGCTGCCGAGGCGATAAAACGCTCGGTCGTTTTGGATAGTTCGCCTTTTATTTTTTTATTTGGGGGAGAGTTTCTGTTTCGAGAAATTGTTCGAGTGGACTTTTTTATGAGCTGTTTCATATTTTTCTTTAAAAACGTACAGTTTATAGGTTGAAGTAATTTGATGTAAGGAATTATTCTCTGAAAAATAAATGTAAATTAACTACACGATTTAAGGGTCATGGCAACTGAAAACAAAATTTGTTGTTTATATGTTGAAAAAAAACTTATTGAAACGATCAATACTTCTTATGGTTTAAAAGAAATATTTATCAATTTAAATAGATATACATTGACCTATATTTTGTTATAATTACTAAATTTCAAAGTAAATTTCAAACTTTACTTTATTGAAAGCAAAAGATTTATCGTAATGTATTTTTATTAAAGTAGTAATTTATTTACAATAATACAAACAATTGATTTTTTGTAACAAGTGCCAAAAATTGTTGAATATAAATTATTAAAAAATAAGTACTACCTAAAAGAGCGTCGCTTTTGAGCACATTTTATGTAATGGATACTATATAATTTGTAGGTCATGAAAAAATTGAAGACTTGTAATTGAAGAGTGCGTATTATTATTACTGGCTAAAATTAGTCAAAAGTTCTAATAATGTTATAATTGCTGTTTATAGTGGAGCACATTTCACTAATTTTAGTGCATTTAGAGGTTTTTTAATAATTTAACTTTGCAGAGTAAGTAATTAAGTAGTCATGATCCTACTTTAGTTCGGCGGTTTATTCGATATTCAATAATAATAATAAAAATAATAATAATGTTTAATATAATGTACATGAACGTTCGTTCACTTTATAATTATTTACATAATATTTACAAAATATGCATACGATTTTAATATTTACTACAAATTTATTGCTAATTTTTTCAAATCTACAACTTTACAGTATCAGTAGTTATAGTCCGAGTTTAGTCCGGCAATAGTTTCCATCCACAACTACATTAACAGTGATGTACAAGAAAGTCCACTTTATAATTATTCACATAATATTTATAAAAAATATATACGATTTTAATATTTCCTAAAAAGTCATTGCTAATTTTTCAAATATACAACTTTATGAAACAAGTAGTTACGGCCCGAGTTTAGTCCGGCAACATTTTCCATATTAAATAACTACATTAACAGCAGTTAGCATGCATACGTATTTTCAACTTAAAATTCCAATCCTTTCGAACATCTTCCCTCTTAAAAACATCGCTCCCCCTTCAAACAACGACACCTCGTCCCCGATTTTTCTCCAGCGCAACATTAGTCGTCATTTTTGCAGCATTAATTCGGCGGTTACGCAAAGCAGCCTCTCGCGCCCGGCAAAGCTGCCTCCGTCCCGTCCCCAAAGAAACGCGTCAGCGTCACTCGCGGCGTTGAATCGCTGTAATTTCTCCCGGCTGGCAGTGGCGGCGCGCCGCGGGGAACGCCGACTAATTCCGCCGAGTGTAGAATCGCGCGCCGCCGGGGCGCAAAAACAAAAGGCCGCGCGGGCGAGCGAGCGAGCGGGACGGAGGGACGGAGAGACGGAGAAAGAGAGAAGAGGTCCGAGGGCATTATCGCGCGTGCCTTTCGCGCAATTAAACAGTTGATACGGGCTCCCGCGGCGGCGCGACAGAGCACAAACTGCCCCCTCGCATCGCATTTACATATAGATGGAGAATAAACAGCGCGGCGCTCGCGCGCGCGCGGTGTCGGGTCGCCGCGCCGCCTCGTCCCGACCAAGGAGACTATAAATAATTTGCGGGGACGGGGTCGATTTGCTCGTCACCGGAAAGTTCATCGTTGCTAAGCGCGAGGCGGGGCGAGCGCCGCCGCCGCCGGAGAAAGCCGTAATGGAAATTCAGCTCGCCGGGGTGTTATACCGCGGCCAAAGTGGCTTCCCGTCGGACGAATCATTTTTACCTCGCGGTCCGTTACTTTAATTAAATCGCTTCTTTCCTTCCTCTTTTTTTTCGTTAAAAAAAAGATAAAAGAACGTCGCTTGTTATTTTCCCCGATGGAGGCTGTCGCTCGCGCGCTCGAGGCTTTTCGCTTCGACCTTGCGAAAATTCATTTTCATTCGTTACGTGTTGCTTCGTCTGTGCGTCGGCAGAATGGCTTTGAGGGACTCGTCGGGAAATTTGTGTTTCGGTAAAAGCGGTATATGAGAAATGTTTGACTTCTTTTTCCGTTTTTTAAAATGCGCTGTCAAAGTTCAAAATAAATTGTACCGCGGAGATATTTGCGAAGCTGTATATTGCGAACTTGTAACAGTCTCGTGAATTTTTAAGGAATTTTACAAGTTTGAAGCTTTTTTTAAATTGATTTGTATTTCATTTTTTATCTTTTTCGAGCCATTTGCCGTAACGTAATAATTCAAAGTAAATTTTATGGAGCGTGATGAAGAGTATAAGATTTAAAAAAAAAAGAAACTTTCAATTTTAATAATCTGTCTTATAATAAACCTTTTTTCTGTAAAATAAAACACACTTCAGCTGTTGTGGTGAATGAAACATTTTTTAAAATGTTAAAAATCTGTATTCGAGGTACATTGCGGTGTACTACAGGTGCATTTTAAAAAATTCAAATTGAGAATCTCTTTTATCAGTTTCAAAAAAGCTGAAAATGAAAATAACATAAAAAATCCTTTACGCTACACCGCGCTAATTAGCACTGACAAAGGGCAAAATGTACCTTTTTAATTAACAAGCTGCACATTTTGAATTTCCATTTAAAAAAAAAACAGTTCGTTAAATATCCCCTTTCACAAAAGCTTAATTCTATAAATTTCTATTTAAAAAGTAAACTCGCCCTTGGTCGACCTCGACCAATTCATGAGCGACACTGAAATAACGAGTGAGTTAAGAGAGAGCCGGGCAAGAAGGCAACCTCCTTAAAAGCGACTACTTTATACAATTTAACGAAAAAAAAAAGAAAAAGAAACGAGAGTAAGAGAGTAGCGCCTCGTGAAAGTTCAGCCGATGGAATAAGAATCCTCGGGAGGAGCGATACAGTCCACTCGTAAAGCGGGCGAGCGATCCACTCGTACGCGTCGGCTGCGTCGCGGATCACATCTCGATTTCGACGGGGGCCGCCGGAGAAAGAGAGCGAGTCGGCTTGAAAGGCTCTCCCGTCCGGGAGAAGCTGAAAAGCGGGCCCCTTATCACCGGAGGGGAGTCGGGGCTCGATAAAAGGAGTAGCTCTCGCCCCCCCCCTCCGGGTCTCCACCCCCGCGCGCGTCAGAATCTGACATCGATTTTCCCCGGCGTGCGCCCGTGCGTATATATTGCCGGGGCTCGAAATGCCGAGCGATAATTTACGAGGAACTTTACGAGGCGAGCGCATTCCGCTCCGATCTTTTATCGGCGCGCGATATTAATTACGCGGCAACCCCCTCCCTCCCCCCTCTCTCTCTCTCTCTGCGCACTCGAGGCAGCCGCCTATCGACGTTTATGCCACGTGTAATCGCCTGGCATCTCTTCGCGCGGCCTCCTTTTCTTCTTATATATATACACACACGCCACCCCAGGCAGTCGCGCGAGCGCCGTATAAATAACTTGTAAATTGGGATGATTACTTATTAGATAGAGAAGTGTCGTCGGGGTCTGGAGTGCCGGGGTAGATATCAGTGACAGATCAGCGAGGCGCGAGCGACAACCCCGCCCCGGGCTTTTACGGAACTTCCGTTTATATTTACGGCTGTTTATTGGGGAAACTGTGCCGTAGGCTGTGTATTTATGCGCCGTCGTTCTAATGAGGCCGGCTCCCCGTGAAATGTAATAACAAAATAATTAAATCGGAAATGTCAAAAGTGCGTACACGAGGGCGAAAAAAGGGGGCAAAGCGTTTCATGGAAATTTGACCGCAAGGTCGCGCGATGAATTTTAAAAGCGCGGGCGCGTAAAAAAAGCGTGAATTCACCGCGCAAAAAGTAACGCTGAAAGGATGAAAATTTCAGTTACAAAGGAGAACAACGGCGCGCCGGGGGAAATGCACCATTCATGCCTTTTGCGGGCAAACGCGAAATGGCGAATTCGAAGTTTGAAGGTGCTAAAAAGAAACGCTTCATCGCGGATTTCCCAAAAATGTTTCCTGGATAAAAAGAAAAAATAATATGCGGGATTTCCGGAAATTAAATCCCCCGCTCGACGGAAACTAATGGCACCTTTTTATATAAATCTGAATAATCAAAATAAAACTCTCCCAATTAAATGTTTACAAAGATATCGTATGTAGAAGACGCGCATGACGTTACGATTTTATACTACATAGATGTACTATATCTCTTTAGTAAATTATAAACCGCCATATTTTTCTTGTTAGCAAACATTAAATTGAAAAAACATGAAACACACTATTTAAAATCGGTTGACCTAAATACACAAATTAGGTGCCCCTAAAATACATTTCTAATGTTTAACTTCTGTAGTGTATTTAATTATAAACAAAATTTACGGAAATATTGTTTGTTTATCTTTTAAACGTAAATGAAATAAATAAACGTGGGTAATTTCTACATTTTTCGCACATAATTCACAAAACTTCGACTTATTACTTTTTTTAACAGGGTATACATGGATGATTTTTCAATACACATATAATGAAATGTAAAAAAATTTATTGTACTCTTTCCTAAATTTTGAGCTAAAATAAAAGTTTGCCTGTAAAAGCTCCATTCATGCCTTTTACAGGCAAACGCGAAATGGTAAATTCAAAGTTTGAAGGCGCTAGAAAGAAAACGTTTCATCGCGGATTTCCCAAAAAATGTTTCCCCGATAAAAAAAGCGAGAAAACCCAAATCCCCCGCCTCGTTCCGAAAATTATCGCAGTTTCTCGTACGAATCTCGCGCGAGCGTCGAAAGAAGAAAAATAAAACTATCTCCCGATAAAATTTCGGCTGCGGAGGCGCGGGGTCCGGGTAGACAGCCGGGTTCCCGACGTAAATAACAGGAAGGATCCCGCGCCGGCAAAGCGAACACGTTCGCGAGAGACAAAGCTCGCCATAAGTTAGGCTAACTCGCCCGTCAAGGCCGGGCCGAGCCCGATGGAGTTGGGAGAGGCGTAAGGAAATGACTTACACTTCTTCCCCCGCAGAACTGCTCCCTCTTTCCAATCTTTTTTTTTGTCTTTTCCACCGTCGCTCGCTCGTGTCCGTGGGATGTGCTGGATTAGGTCGGCTGTAAATCAAACGTAAATGCAGCTCTCTAGCGGCTGTAAACGATAAGGCGACACTTTCGGTGCAATAAATGTGTGACAAGTGTTTTGTTGGAACACGCGGTTTTATCGAACTCGAAATGCTTTTATCGAGATTATCGAATATATTTGTAAATATTAATCAAAAGAATTTTGGGTTGCTGTTTGTAATCTGCAGTTTTATCACAAATTTTTTTTTGTAATATTTGTACTAGTTTTTATATTTTCAGTTATTTTATTTTATTGATTAATTTTTATGACAGAAAGTAAATAAAGAAATAAAAAAAATCATGCTTTTTGAACTGTATATTACGTTCTTTTACCTTGATTGTTCCAGGCTTTTTTAGTTTGTTTTAACCGAGGGTTAAACAGTATAGCTTTCAATATTTTAGTAGAGATGAAAAACAAAAAAGTAATACAACATACACCAGTAATTTTCAAATTTGTTAACAATATACATCATTCTAAATGTTTATAAAAATAAATAATGTACTAAATAGAGTAAAGTCACGTTTACCCAATAGATAAAAAACTCATTCTTCCATCAACTTTACCATTCTACTTATTGGAAGTACAGGTTATTCCTGGAAAAGGTCCAATAGATACATTAATTATTATTAATTAAAAAAATTGTTGTTTGAAAGGCTTGATGAAATTTTAAAATAAAATACCTTTCATTTTTGTTAGTAAATATAGAAGCGCATCCGTCGCTTGAAATCGTCTCTCTTCAGGCTCCTTCTTTACATACATAATTTATTTGCCTTTGCGAACTGAATAGCAAGGAAATAAAAAATTATTATACCATTTTAAAATGTCGAATTATTTTTTATTTTTAAGTTTTTTACGGATAATTTACAAAGTATAACAAGTACTCTAAGAACAAAAAGTAATCTTTACTTCGCTGTAACTCAGCGTAATTTTTAATTTTAGAGTTACTTTTATTTCGAAGTCATACTTGGCCCGTATATTACATCAAATCATCCTCCATAAATAAACGTTTACCAAAAAAGTTACTAAAAAAGCATCTCAATTCCCGCGGCTTCATTATTTTCTCAATTTACCACGAAGAAGCATCCGTATCTCCTTCGCTCCGCCTCAATTCCGCGACTCCGCGGCAAGATGAAATTATTCATTTAAGCAAACCCATAGAATTGCAAACGAAGCGATCGCGTTTCGCGCAACCGTAGCGCGCGGAATCCCGATGAAGACAACAAGCGACGAGAGACGCCTGATCAGGCTCTCGGTTTCGCCCCTCGTATATATACCTCCCGGTTTGTCCTCCCAATTTGCTCTATTTACCAGCGCCGTACCTACGCTCGCCAGCGGCCACCTCCCCCGCGCGGCTCGACGGACGACGGGGGGAAGAAAAGGTCGCGCGAGATTTTTTCGCGCGGCGACCCCCTGACAAACGAGCTCGGACGCCTGCCGCTGACGTTTATGCGCGCGGGATATCGCCGGAATTCAATGAGCGGCGCGCGAGCGCACCGGGCCCTCGTCGCCGGCGATTACGAGGGTCGTGGAATCGAGGACCTAATGGGAAGTAAAGCATTTGCATCGGACCCCCATATCTCAGCGCGTTAGTGCACGCCTCGGGGATGGAGAGGTGGCCTCGACCGCCCCGACGACCGTGGCAACGGCGCAAATCGCGTCTGACCGCACTCGGGCCGCTACTACTTGGCATTTCAGAAACGCACACTCGCCATTTATCTTTTATCATTACGAAATTAGCGGCGGTTTCTTACGTCCCGGGGGCGGTCGCGAAAGCTCCTTATATCTGGAAAAATGACCGGGACGCTCGCGCGGGACCGCAGAGTGAATCTCGACGCGGCCTTTTTGATGAGGTAACGGTTACTTTATCTTCAAAGTTATTTTTCATTCTTTGTGGAATAAAAAGCGTGCTCCCGACGTTTAAGGTTTCTTTTTAGATCTCTTTAATAAACTTAGGAAATAAATTTTTCTCATCTCAATGTGAAAAAGATGTTTTATATAAGATCGTTCAAGCGTTCGTTATAAAATAAATTGGAATAAGTAGAAACAGTCGGGTTCGGTACGGCAACCGAATCAGAATATTTTATGAAGGTATTAACTACAAAAATATTGTAAAAGAGGATTATTAATATAGATTTCTTAAAGATGAAATAAAAATAAGTTTTATTCAATAAATTAATCAGATTGAATACCGTAAGACTGGAAATTGAAATAAGTAGAAACAGTCGTGTTCGGTCCGGCAACCGATTCAGAATATTTTATGATGCTATTACACATAAAAATAATGTAGAAGAGGATTATTAATATAGATTTCTTAAAGGTAAAATAAAAATAAGTTTTATTCAATAAATTAATCACATTAAATAGCGTAAGATTGGAAATTAAAATAAATAGAAACAGTCGTGTATAGTACGCCAATCGATGCAGAATAATTTTATAAAGATATTAAATATAAAAATATTACAAAAACGGATTATTAAGATAGATTTGTTAATGGTAAAATAAAATATGTTTTATTAAATAAATTCATCATATTAAATATCATAAGATGGAAAATTGAGTTAAGTAGTAACAGTCGTGTATAGTACGCCAAGCTATTCAAAATATTTTAAAAAGATATTAAATATAAAAATATTATAAAAACGGATTATTAAGATAGATTTGTTAATGGTAAAATAAAAAATAAGTTTTATTAAATAAATTAATCAGATTAAATATCATAAGATGAAAAATTGAGTTAAGTAGTAAGAGTCGTGTACAATCCGCCAAGCTGTTCAAAATATTTTATTCAATAAATTACGTTTCAATTATGTTTTAATATTTTATGTAATGGACATAATGAACAAAACAAAATTTTATTGATTTGTTCCTCATTAGACTAACATAAACCTTCTATTTATTACTATCCGTTTCTGTTTTAATTATTGCTATTATTATTATTGTGAATCCAGTCAAATTTACGGTCTTTGAAACAACAAAATAAATTTAATTTCAAAAAATTGTTTAGTGATTTCATAGAAATATTTACTTAGCAAGAAATATTTAATTAAAATTACCAATTTTGTTCAGTGCATGTAATACAACGATAATGCACTGACTAACCAATACCTACTGTTTTATTAAAAAGCGCGCTAATTGATACGCCCGCGGCCGGGCTCAGTAGCGTAATACCCCATTTTCGTCCGAAAAGCGCGCTCAATTTCAGCCGGACGTAACTCTGCCGGTGGATACTCTGACTTACAGAGGGAGCGCGGCATTAGCGCTGCGGTCGCGGCCGAGTCCGCATGAATTTTATAAACAGTTGGCTCGGATTCCCGCGTAATCACGGCGCGCATACATCTCCCGATGGCGCGCCGTGGGCGGCGGTGGTCGCGCAGAAGGAATAATTCAGCCGCGCGAGGGGGCGGAGGGGGACGAAAGCCCCGGGCCACCGCCGGCAATCATTTATACCAGCCTCCCCGCCTCGCGTTAATTTCCAAAACAATCCGCGATAACGACGCGCGCTCGAGATCTCGGGCCGCCGAGTCAATCTTAATTTAATTACACGAATTGATACACCTGTCGCTGTCGCGCATCCATCAAGCGTATTAATTCGGGCTCCCCCGCCGCCGCGCGGAATATCAGCGTTTGTCAATAAGCGCCGGCGGGCTTGTCTCCGGCGAGCGTACGGTACAGACGCGATATACCGCCCTCTTCTTCGCTCGTCAGCGCCGCACTGCGCCCGGCGATTTAGCCGCGTTGCGGAGTACGCCGGCGACTCGTTACAGCGCCCGGGCTTTATGCCGGATAATGCATCGACTCGTAAAAACGGGATCGCGGAGTGAGAGGGGCCGAAATGGAGTGATTTAACTTTTGCGAAAAGTTCGCGAACGCAGCCGCGGCTGAGCCGGCGAAACGAGCGACATGCGATAGCAAAGCTTGAAAATTTATTGAAATTCAAAGTTTACGGATGGTCGGGCTTGTTCTGCGGTCGGCAGGGAGTAGAGCAACGTTGAGATATATTAAAATTTTGGATGTAGCAAATTTTTGGGTGTTCACAAAATGTGGGACAGGAAATGTTGTCGAATAGATTTCGCACAGCGTAAAAGAAAAGAAAAAAGTTTATTTTTAAGTTAACCGAAGTCGTCACATGAAGTACTTACGATTTTATATCAGTTCATGTGCAAAATATAGAATCTTTAAACGAAATTTAGAATAAAGAAACCAAATACGTAACCATACGTAGCGCTGAAGTAAAATTTTAATACAGAATCTTTTGAAAATATTTAAAAGAAGTATAACTAATTACAAACTTTAGTTACTTTTGACAATTTAATAATCAATGTGTGCTTGTTTCTGTACTGTAATGCTTTAATTTTAAAGAGCCTCAATATCTTTAATAATAAGTACAAAAGTCGACTTAGCTACTTAAGCTTCTTGAAGCTACCTCAACATTTATAACATTATTTATTAATCTCTAAAAAAGGTTAAAATCTTACCTCAAAGAAAAATATTCCAAAGTTATAAATAAACCAATTCAATACTAGTCATTTTTAAATATAAAAGAAGATTTGGCTACTGAAGCTGCTTTAAACTTCTTCAAAATTTGTAACGTTATATATTCATAACTAAAAAGGGTTAAATCTTTCTCTAAAGAAAAATACTGCAATGTTATAAATAAATCAACTATTTAATATAGGACATTTCATTTTCCAGTTTTATCACTCCTGATAGAAATGTCGACCATTTTTAATGAACAACAAAGCTAGATTACGGCTTGTAATAAATCCGTTAAGAATAACCAGTAAGTGGTACCTTTGTATGCAAGAAATAAATTAAAATATTCGGAAAATCGTTATACTTAGGATCGAAATGTAACCAGTAAAATTATTCACAATCTGACCAGTGACACCGCTCACTTCCTGCTTGTAAACTATTTGCAATTTCCACCAGGGACGTATATCACCTACGTTAGTTAGCTACTAAACAAAACTTTTCTCAGAACCCATTATTTCAAAAACAACCCCGCCCCAGCTAAAAGAGACCCGTCGCGAAGAACTCGTAAGTAGAAAGTAAAAAAAGAAGAAGCAAAGCGATCGAGCAAAAAGATAAGCGCTCGGAGAGCTTCGAAATACAAAAACGTCCCGTTCTATTTTTTACGCTCGAGCGAAAATTGCAAGCTCGAACTTCCGGGCGCGCACAGCCGGGCGAGAGTAGGTGGCGGAGCGGGGGGAGGCGAAAGAGACAAGACGAATCGCCGCTCATGCAAAGGGAAGGAAAAAAAAGCGTCGAGGGGCGTACAGCTGAAAGCGTCGAGTGTAACTAATAGGATTGCCGTGAGAGGGGGGACGGGGGGGAGGATCGGAGACCGGAGGAAAGGAGCTAATCCGGCCGCGCTCGCGCGCGAGTGCGCGCTAATTAATCCTTCATTAATTAATTAGCCCGGCGCGGTCGCCGAAATCTTTTTCCCCCTCGGTAAATATACGACGGCTTCTTTCACCCGCGTCGCGCGTTTGCACGCGGCGCTTCCTTCGTGTATCGCTGCTCGCACGTGCCGCGCGCTCGTGCAATTTTCAGCGCGAGATGAGACATTCCCCGTTGCCCTCGCGCAACTGCGATAAATAATTGTTGTCGCGGACGACTTGTGATTCACGGGCCCCCGTGGGTCTGTCAGTTTCGCGGCGAGTCGCGCTTTTTGCCGGTGATTTATACGCGCGGTGTTTTCGCGCCCGCGCTCGCCCGCGGATTTCTTCGTTAAGATCCCGTGACTGGTTAATCACTTCGGACCTCTCCAAGCGTATTTTTTTTCTTTTTTTTTGTTTAAATTTGTCGGCTGAAAATACTGCTATGAGTTTCCTGGAAATTTATGGAGTCATGTTAATTATTTGCTCTTTTAGCGCAACAGAGGTAGAAATTTTCGTTCAATAACATTTATCTGCGTATTTGTTTATTATATTCGAGGAATGGTATTTTTAAGTAATGCATGTTACTGAAATGTTTGCTGCTCTGGGAAAATAACAATACCTCGTTTTAATTAATTACAATAAACCCTCTGGTAAAAAGGGGATAATTTTTGAAGGATTTTTGAAACTGTTCATTTATTTACTTATTTATTCCAGAGCTTACATTACAGAAACAAAGTAAATATACAAAGAATTACAAAGTAACCCCAGCGGAGGAAAATAAATTTCCTGTTTCGCCGATCTGGAGGTAAAACAAGCATGGTCAAATTTTTGTTATGATTAAAATTTATTGATTCTTTTGAAATATGTAATTCAGTATTAAATTAAATTGTTTAAAAATGAAAATCGGTATAAAATTTTACTCAATAAATAATAATCAATACAGTTTGCAATAATAATCTGCAATATTGCCTTAGAGATAAATTTTTTTAAGCAAATATCATTTTTTAATCGAAAACTTCAAGGAAAAAAGTCCAGACGATAAATATACCCCGAGCGAAGTTGGGAATATTACAAAATCAACCTCGCTATCGCGTAATAGAATACTCGCGAACTCGTGAAGGCTAACAGGCGTAACAGCGAGTTCGCGAAGGCAGCCCGTTTAAAATGCTAATGAATTCGGCAGAACTGATTTATACAAAGTCAATTAACGCCCGATCCCAGCCGGGCGAAAACGAGCGACGCGATATAGAGCTGCATCTCCTGCCGGAAATGGTCGGCGCGCGAAGTCAGCCGGAAGAAAAAAGGAGCCGCACCGCGCGCGCAAGCGAGGGGACGAGCGTAAAGAGAAAAAAGGTGATCGTCGGGGATCGCTCGGCGGCAGAAGGACACCGGAGCGGCCGGCTGATCGATCGGCCGCGAACTTCGAGGCGAGGGCATAATACATCCATTATTTCAGCGGCGGGGAGTTTTCGTATTCCCGGCGCGAGTCCCCGGCGCGCGCGGAGAGCCCGGGCGATCCATTACGCGGCGGAAAGTATGCGCGCGCGAGCCCGGAAATCCGGAGATTACCGGCGAAAGGGGAGATCCCCGGGCGTGGGAATCCAAAATCCTAATTCCAAATTAAACTTTCCCCAAAGGGATCTTGAATTTCTTTCGGCGGGTTTCTCCGAGGAAGAAAAAAGGAGGCTGGAGGAGGCGGGAGGAGGGAAGGGGGTGAGGAAGAGGCTCGCGAAGACCGCAAAACAGAGGGCAATATTTTCCGGCCGGAGCAGCGGGGCGGCGCCGCCGGTGGGATGTGGAAGGATTAACGATGGACGCGGCTAATCCTGGCAGGCCGGAAGCCGGGGGGAGACTGATGCCGAAATTAGAAGAAAATCTGACCCCCCGCCTTTCGTTGTGCGTCAACCGCAGAAAACCTTCGCTTCCTGCATGATCAAACTCCTGCTGAAAGCGAAAACTAAGGAATAAATGAATAATATGTAGACAAAATGCAGGATGCTTTTTTATTTCGGAATATGTACACTGACTTGTTTATTTCTTCTGTTTGTTGAATCCGTTTTGAGGAACTGATTTCATTAATATAGTTATTGTTTTTCTTGATAAGTCAATAGTTAGAAACAAAATATCGCTTCGATTTTAATTGATGTTTACCCATAAAATAGTATATAATTAAAATTTCGTGTTTCTTCGTTAAATGTCAAACAATCTAATCATCGATAAAATTTCATTAAAAACTGTTTAATTTCTACTAAATGCTAATGTGAAATTGAAATTTAAAAGCATTAAATCCCTTCGTAATCTAAATTTAAAAAGAAAGAAAGAACTAAAATAAACAAAAATTATTTTAAGGAATGTTTTTTTTTAAATTAAGCTTCAGGTATTATATACAATTAAGTAGAAAAATACGGATATAGTCAGACACGAATTACAATAGTATCTAAAATTCAAAGCCATGAAAATAAGGGACTCTTTAAATTGTATGTTTTATCATATTCCATGGTTTACAGGTGCATACTTGATTCTTGAATTTTAAATACTGAATTTGTTACTTGCTTGTATTAACATTTATAAATAATTCGTATTGATAATTTATTCGTTATATTAAAAAACGAAGACGGCCATGCATTTTGGTAAAAGTAAAATAATTTTAAGATTAATTATTTAAATTATCATGATTAATAAAAAATTATTAAAATTATTTTATTAAATGCAATAAAATATGAACACTTGCCTCCAAAACAAAAAATAACAAAGTTTAATATCCCACGATTAACCACTACTCGTCACACTCAAAATCACACCCCTCAAGCCCAATGAAGCCAATCCCAGCATCAACGATTAAAATGCCTACGTGCGGCAACTTCTAAAAACCGCCATTAATAAAGTGTCAACAAACAGATAAACAAGTGACGCAACTCGTCGCCTCTCAGCCACTCGAGGCAAGTTTCGAGGGGCGACCCTACCGGACAGCCTCGCCTTTGGTCCGCCCGTATCGAGGGTCTTTTCTAGTGCTCCGTTACTTGTTGCCCGCTCGCGCGCGCTCTTTTTTTTCCGCCGAATTATTCGCGCTCCCCCGGCGTGCCGCGGAAGTTCGCGCGCTGCGACCGCGCCGATTCGAAAATTCCGCGAACTCCCGTCGAACGCCGGGAAATTGAAGCGGAAAGTTAAATGACGCCTTTTTCATTAGGGGGATTTCGCGAGTTTCGCGCCGGGGATCGACGGGCTGCTTTTGTTTGCAGGTACTCGGGTAATTCTCAAGCGGATTCGTAGGTACGTTTTGTTGCTGTTACGGATAGCTTGTTAATTATAACGGAGTGGTTGGTGCTTCAGGATCGTTGGGTAAGACGTCGTAATTATCCGGTATTTACGTTTATGCTCGAAATTTAATCAGAAATAATATGACTACTTAGACGGAATTTTAAAGAGCAATTAAAAAGTTTCGTGATGGTGATATCGCGCCTTAACTTTCAGCGCCACTTTTAATATTAATTACTTTAATTACGCAAGTGATTTAATATTTCATTAGCGCAATATTTTTGGCGCAATTTTATGTCTACACTTTAGTGTTGCATGTTTTTCTTGAAAGACTTTTTTAAACTGTACATGTAGTTATACTGAATTGTTTCAGTCATTACTTCTCGATTAAAATTTAGAAAAAAGGTAATCCTATTAAGTGTATTATAATCATAATAACAAATTAATTCTTTTCTTAATTAGAGAAAAGATTAAAAATAAACTTTATTGAAGAATAAATCAAATATGAAACTGAAAAAATCTTGGAAAAATAGGAAACATCAGACATGAATATATAATAATTTCAAAATAGTAATCACCTTTCATTTTCCAAATAATTCATTTGCACAGTGTCATAAATCAGTACATAATAATCTCGAACAATAATTACCTTTTATCATTATCCAAACACATTTGTACATCATCATAAATAAATATATTAATAATCCCAATAAATAATCACCTTTCAATCTCCAAATTCAAAATAAACGTAAATAATCCTCACTCGTAAACGGACGTTACAAGGACACATCAACATTAAACAACTTTATCTAAAAATAATAAACCAACAAAATACCAAAACAGATCCTAAAAAGCGCATCGAATAAAATAATAACCACAACAAAAAGCAGCAAAACGAGACAATAAAACAATCTCAGTCCACGCAACAACAAGAAATTCTCAGATTCTCCATCTAATCCCCGAGAAAGTAAAGGGAAAACAAACAAGCGGGGAAGTAAAGTTTCGCCATCCCGCAAAAAGAACACCGATGTAACAAGCCTTATCTCCGGCGCGCGGGACAAAAGAGCCACGAAGGCGCGCGCCCGTAATCGCGGCAATTTAAAACGCGCCGGGGCGCGCAAGTGCCGCGATAACGGCGTCCCGCGGCGGCCTCGCCGCTTTAAATATCGGCGGCTCGTTATCGGACGAGCCGCGCGCGGATCGCCCGTGCCGATCGGAGCGGCGTGCCGCGTGAGCGATTTCCCTCGCGCGCGACCGACTCGCTGTTTGCGCCTACTTCGGATTCCCGGGGACCGGGGGGGGATGCGACGCGCCTCGCTTACCGCGGCTTGTTTGCCGGTGTGTCCTCGTTACGCCGCGCTGATATTCGCTTGTACGAAAATTTCGTACGGAATCATCGGCTATTTTGTTTTGTTAAAAATTAGATTTTTTTCACGCCGATTTAAAGGATAGTACGGCATCTGTTGTTGAGTTGCAATGTTTTTTTTTAATTTTAAGATTTATGTACTTTGGTAGGGAAGTGAAGTATTTTCTAGCAAGAAATTAGTTAAATCATGGCATAATATGCTAAACTTGTAGTCAGCTGTCTGGCTAGAATTTCCATTAAAAGCGTGATGGTTAGATTCTGTTCATTTGTCTGTTTAATAAAAAATCATACATTAAATTAAGTTAAAAATTATGAATATATAGGAATACCTTTTTGCCTCGATATGTAGAACATTAAAATTGTATACTGTCGTTTCTTTCATTTTTTTGTTCCTTTTTGTGCTATAATAACTCCTACTGCTTTAGCAGGAGTTCTGATTCTCTCCTAGTTAGTAAAATTTCTTCGTCAAAACAATTTAAATCTCAAATTGCTTCTCACTTCAATGAGTACAATCCAGTTTCCACTAGGTCACTCACCACCGTAATATGGAAAATTTTAATATATCTTAGGTACAGTGAACAAAAAATGAGATTGCGTCTTAGAGATGATGGAGAGTTTTAAATTTTCATTTGGCATTAATGCTCGAGGCGAAAATTAATTTTCCTCCGCAAGTTAGGCATCAAGATTTATGCTCGAGTACGCGGGAACTATTACTCCGAATTTATTACACGGAATTTCGTGTATAAATTCATAATCAACGGCGAGCGATCGTTATTATACACTCGCGGCGAGGAGCGCCGGCGCTGATGCGCTCCGCTCGAAAATTAATTTTTCCCCGTCGAAAATGCATTCCCGGTTCGAATACCCGCGCGACTGTACACAATACCTCCGCGGCGAGAGCCAGAATTTTTCAGAAGATTTACGGGTGGGAGCGCGCGATACCGAATTCGAGGTCTTTGTTCCGCCGGGCATTAAGGCGATGGGATCACAAAGACATTTGGGGAGGGAACGCCCTTTTTTCCCTCGGCCGTGCCGGTCATTGTTTCCGGGCTGGTCGTACGGGGGGAGGCGTCATTGTCGGATCGGGGCGATAAATTAGAGGCGAGACTGATGGTCCGGCGTTGCTTGTTGGTTGCAGCTGAGCTACGCCGACACGCATCCGATGTTCACCAGCGACAGCTTCCCGAACTTCTTCAGGATCGTGCCGTCGGAGAACGCCTTCAATGCACCCCGCTTCGCGCTGCTGGCGCAGTTCAACTGGACGCGCGTCGGCACCATCTACCAGAACGAGCCCAGATACGCGCTGGTAAGTGGATTACACCAGTCCTTATAAAAAAAATAGTCTGGAATTCCAAGGAGACCGCAATTGCTGAACAATGTTTTTATAAAAATACTTATTTAGTAAATTTGCTATTAAGAGACTTATTTAATTAAATTTCCTATTTATTTATTGTTTAAATATGTACGCGTCGTATACTTTGAATGGTGGTTCAACTTAAATTCAATGTTAAATACACGGAGAGAATGTTTTGTTGTAAAAATTACTATTTTCTACAAGAAAAGTGGAACATACTCGACTCATGAAGATTTTTGATATGCTGCAAAACAATTGTTACATATTTTTTATTTTTATATTTTTATATGCTGTAGTAAAAATTGGTATAGTAAGTATATGAATTGCATTAGTTTTTGTTGTATTATACTCTCAAAAGATTTGAAAAATGATAGAAACAGACATTTGTTACTTTTAGCATTTTTTAAGCAATAGCTGCAGATTCCTAATCACTTTTTATAAATTATTCTCTTGAATTTGACATTAAATTTCATTTTAACAGCAAAAGACAATAAAGTATACCTATTAGGTAAAAGTACGCATTTATAATTAATCGTAAAAAAAAGGATTTTCAGTATCCCCGAAAATTGATTAAAAATTGTTTTTAACAAATAAAAAACTACGGATTTTTGTCGAAATTACAAGTTAAAAAAATCTACATCGTTAATATATTTTCTTTTTGAGAGAACTTACACTACACCCAAAGAAACTTGTTTCATTGTGTCTGACAGGACTCGTCTGTTTCTACTTACATATACAAAATACAGTAGAATCGAAAATACGAAGATCAATCCATGGATTTATTTAAAATTTTATATTTTCCTTCAAGGTGTTCAGATTTCTCAATAAATCCAATATAAACATCACTATTAATAAATACTTACAATTAATGACAGATATAAATTGAGCTATCAGTAACATAACACTCAATAACAATATTGTGTAACGAGAATACACTTTACTTTTGTAAGAATTTCTTTGAAAAGATCATTTTCAAAATGCAAAGATAAATAAAACTACGAATGAGAAGATAAACTGCGAATATCACCCAATAATCATAATCCGAAATGCCGGAGCCCCGGCCAATCTCATAATACGGGCAGCTCGCGCCCCGCCGTCGGCTACCGAGCGCCGAGCCAGAAATCACGCGGAGCAATCTTTTGATACGCAGAAACCAGCGTTACACATCGCTCCCGATTTACCCGTCCAGCTAGATAACAATGATCAATTTTTGCCCGGTCCCGGTGCGCGCGCGCGCACGCCCCGGCGCGCCTGTGACTGGCGTGCGCAACAATGCACTGCATGTACACACCGCCCCGGGGGGATTTATACGCGCGCGTCCGACCACCCCGGCCACCCCCCGGCGACGTACAGCAAGAAGCGCCGTTCGGATTTACATAAATGCATAATACGCGAAGTTCGCTTCGGGCCGAACTTTCGGCTTAGGCAAATGCGCGAACTCGAGTTATAGAAATGCTTTTTCGAGGAATATAACCTACGTCAACTTTGGCCCGGATGCGCGTTGTGTTGTTCTTGCTCGCGCGCGGATACAAACTTCTAATCGTTCGCGTTGATTAAATTTCCCCGGACGCTTCTCTCCTCTTCTTTTTCTCTTTTTCTTAGGTTTTTTTTGGGGGGAGGGAAGGGATCGGCCTCCGTTTGATCGAAGCGACACGCCGAGTTTTGCCCACACGCGCGCCGTGGCGTTGATAATTAATTTTATAGCTTTCCGATAACACGCTACGTAAATTTATTGATTTACGAGGTTATAAGGGGGGCCGAAGTTCCCGCGGCGTCTGCATGTAAACTACTAATTAAATGGCTAATTAAATATTATTCTGTAAATTTAATATTGCCCCGCGTGACGCTGGAACAACTGAGCTCTTACGAAACTTTCGACCGATCTAATTCCGGGATAGGCAAACTTGTTTCATATCTTAACTTTTCTTTTTTTGTACTTGTTTAATTTGTTATTTGTAAGTAGATTACGGCTTTTATTAACAAACGTAATGGCTGAGGAATAGTCGAGAAATTTATTTTATGATCCGAATGTATAAAGTATTTCTTTGTATAAACTATAATGTGTTATGTGTTGTTAAATTAGTTTAATTAATATATTTGAAGGACACTGATGGATTAGGATAACTAATTGTCTAATCAAATATGTTTCTTCTAATTAGTAACTTTTTCGCCCTAACTTATACATCTTCACGATGTACATTAATTTTTTAATTATCCGAAAAGTTTTTAAATATAATCATATCAAATTATTTTTGTTAGTATTAACATTTTATTAGAACAATGCATTAAAAGGTGTATACTAGACCTAAGAGGTGCAAATGCAAGACAAGATAATTAATGCAATAAAAAATAACTTACGGATAAAACATAAATCAATCAATACAAGTAAATTGTTAAATGAAATTATAGTTAGTTTATTCTTAAAAAAATTGGCTCCAAAAAACAAATTTTTGAATCATTTTCTATAAGTTTCTATTTTCAAAATTAGGATAGAACTATACCGATTGTTAATTATGACAAAGCGTAGTCTATTCAACTTTGTACGAATCGCGAAATTGAAAACATCGATATCAAAAAGGGAACCTGCTGTAGTCAAATTTTCCTGCTAAGAACAAATAAATAAAACAGGATTAACACAAACGATAAGATAAACCCTTTTATCATTTGTTCATATTGAATTACGCAATAAACAAACCCGTCGCATCTGCAGGCGTTATCGATATAAAAAAAAACTCAATTGAAATACAAGTAAGCCCCCCGCTCCCGTATTCATGTAAAAGCCTCAGGTGACGAGGATAATAAAGTGGGTAACGGCGCCGCGCCTCGGATGAGTCGGGTAGCGAACAATAAGCCCGCGTCGCAATTGTTAAATAATACAATTCAGAGGCTCGAACCCGCTCGCGCGCGGGACGGCCGGCCGAGTCATATCGCGGGCGCAGTTTGGCCGGGCACTTTGAGCCCGCAGATGGCGCTTTACGGCACTCCAAGTTATATAACTTTTATTCCCGGCAAGAATTGCGCGCGCGTAGCCACCCCTCGACTTATGTCCCCGGTGCACAGACACGCGGGAGGAGCGGGTGGGTGACTTCGTGTGTGCCAACTTTTATTGCGTCGCCGCGTCGTACGGCTTCTTTTCTGTACGCACAAACGAAATTGCGGTCGTTACACTCGCGAAACGTCGCCGACGGGGATGTATATAGATATATATATATACAAGTGTGTATAGATATATATGAGTTTCCAGTGCGCGCGCCGGCTCTTTTCGGGTTAAATCGTTTGGACGCGAGTTAGAGCTGAAAAAAATGAAATCGGCCGTGAAGTATTTCGCGCGCCGCGCAACGACGTTTCTCCGAATGGCCTGGCGAAACGGCAAGCCCTGCACGGGTCAAGTCGGCCAGGACGTCGTCGTAAAAGGGAGCTTTGCCCGTGATGAAAAAATGACTTTTGAGATTTCGCCGGGGGTTACGCGTTACGAGAGTTTCTCCCCGAAGCGGTACTTCGGGGAAATTCGTTTGTTCCTTTAGGTAGTTAATTTTTAATGTTGATTAAATTAATTTTTCTTACGATGGGGGTGATATTTAGAAAAAATTTTATCAAATATTTTTTTGACTGAGTGAGTTTCTACTGAAATTGTGAAATAAATGGGATCGTATCTTCTAAGTCGAAAACTGATTGCCTACAACTTTGTGAATTAAAATATCCCTTGTAGGAAATAGATGGAGTATTTCCTACTGATCCTGACTAGACCCCGATCAGAATTCTGTTTTTTTCATACCGACTCATGTATAAGAGTGGGGCAAAATCTTTCCAGAATCCAGTAAGATTTACTCATTTCCTATCAAATCCCCAGGCATTTAAACTAAGAATTTATTTAAGACGACGTTTTGACTATTTTAGTCTGCAATTTAAAAAAAATTTAATTTATATATCGTTGAGCCTTTGGTAATATTATAATTAACTTAGTAATGCTTATGGGTAAGTGAAAACAGACGAGTCCGGTAAGACATTAACTTTCGCTATCAGTATTTACGACAAAGTATAATAATCCTATTTTAAATGATAACAAAAGTTTCATATATTCAATTTAACGCTTAATATATATAATGATTAATTTGATACCAAACTTTTCGCCATAGCCTTTTGGTGTAGATTGCAACTGTAATATAGTAATACATTAAATATTTTACGCTGCATCTTTAAAGAAAATCAAATTTTTATTTTAAGTTACTAACTAATTTTAAATCGTAATCGAATAATTAATGGTACTCGAAGTCTCTTCTCATGGATAAAATTATCGTCTGCATTGAATTTTATCATAGGCAGTCATTATCAAAATTTATAGTAGTTTCATACAAAATTTCTCTATAAATCTGAAAGTATTTTAAGTTTTATTCTCCGAAACTCTTCGTACGAACATAAAAGTACACTAATCAATTACAACAATTCATGCTATTATCAATCTTAAATTGTAAAAAATGTTTAAAGAAATCCATTCAACCGGTCGCTGACACTCGTACATCTCCACATCCACCAGATTCGTTATTTGTCCGTTTACTGCGGAACTCGTATACATCGTGCTTTCAGCTGCAATCCCCCATCGCTCGAGATGAAACTCGCGCAAAAAACTCGCCGTCCCTCCCCGGCGGAAAACTTCAGCGGATTAAAAAGAGCGAAAAAAGGGGCTGGGCCGGGCAACAATGGCCTTTAGCTCGGCCGAGCGAGGCGAAGTTAGTGGGTGCACAAAACACGCCTCAATCGCGACGATTGCCATGCGCTCGCCGGCGAACTCCGAAACGCGAGTTTGCCCGAGTATAATGCGCCGAACTTGCTATCAACGTATCGGGCCGTTCTTAAGCGTCGGCGGAGCAAAGGGGGAGGCTTAGACTGCACCGCGCGCACACGTGCCCGCGCGCGCGCTCTGAATTAATATAACCGTTTCTGGGTCACGGCGCTTTAATTAAACCCGATTATATCTTCGGCGGCTCGTACATGCGTTACTTCGCGCCGCCGCGAGGGTACGTACGGGGAACCTCGTGAATCTCGCGGCACCCCCCTACCCCCCCTGCGCCGGATAAATTATGTCGATTGTCTGGGGCGGCCCCCGGAGTCGCTTCAAATTCGTTTTATGAAAATGCTGGCCGAGCCGCGGGAAAAATCCAATAAGCCCGAGGAATCCGATACGAGCCGTCGATATATTTTATACCGTCGGACTTTTCGGAATTTCGAGCCCAGGCGCGCGGCCGCGCGCTAAAAATAAACGGGGCGAAGGTCGCGTGCCTCACGGCTAGGTAATCTCGACGAGTCAAATGCAGCGAGCGGTGCCCGACCCCCCCCCCCTCTCCCCCTCTCATTCACCGGAAGATGAAGAAACGTCGCCCGGGCTTTCGAGGGACTTCTCTCTGTGCGGCCTTTAATTGAAGCCCGGGGAACGAAACTTTTTGAACAATCGCCCGAGCTTTCGGCGCGCTGATATTATCAAAAGCAATTATAACTTTCCGACCTGGGGGTTTATCGGGCTACCCATTTTTTTTTTCTTTCCACCAAAGCCTGAGTGGCACAGGATAATTAAAATCCTCATTGTTACACGTTTGCCCGGGGTAATTGATTTCCTCGCCGACACCTGCTGCTATCACCTACGAAGTTCCGCGGCTAAAGGTCAGGTAATGATTTTCGAGAATGCGTTTTCGAGAATTATGCCTGTATACTTAATTAATTCTTAAGCTACCCTGGTAGAAATCTTACTAGCGGTTGGGCAGCAGTTGGCCAATGTTTTGTTTGTAATTATCACGTGAAAATGTTTTACGTTTAATTGAATATTCCTCTCATTTAAAATAAAATTTGTTTGGAAAGTGTATTGATTCTATCACTCATTTCATCTTGATTTTAATGAAGGGTTGCGATGATAATGAAAACATTAAATTTAATAACTGTGCAGCGTTTCGGCAACGACTTTGTTGCCCACCTCAAGCACATTTACAGTTTTGTAAATTATAATAATAAAAAAATTGTTTAATTTAGTTTTTTTTTTGCATTTTTATTATTGCTGATTTAGATTCCTGATCGATTTTTTACTTATTAGCACAAAATCTTATTTTAATAAACTAAAGTGCCAAATCTTCTACGTGAAAATGGCTATCTGATTCCAAAAAGATTTATCCAACGTCGCTTATCAAAAGTAATAACAGAATAAAAATACATAAAAGCTGGTAACTGAAACGTCAGCGGTGAAAAATCTGTTTATTTCCATTTCATTTGACTTCCCCGCTAAATGAATAACAGATATTCTCCGCAAAATAT
Organism: Eurytoma adleriae; assembly: GCA_900480045.1. NCBI lineage: Eukaryota > Metazoa > Arthropoda > Insecta > Hymenoptera > Eurytomidae > Eurytoma > Eurytoma adleriae. The sequence goes on from UXGC01000224.1 coordinate 52,987, forward strand.
TTTTCCTGCCATTGTTTTTCCTCCGGCTCGTCTCTATTATCACGAAACAATTATCAATTGTCACTCTAGAATGACAAAAAAACTGAAAATTCCAAGAACTATTTTATCAAAGCTCGCGTACCTTCACTTCCACATCCTCCAACTTCATAACGCAGCGTCCATCACACTCGGCAAAAAAAAAATGCAAAAATTTTCATCAACAAAAAAAAAATCCGGCGACTGAAAAACCATCTGTAAAAGCATTCCGGACAGCCTCTCCCCCCGCCCGCCGAAGGATTCGCATTCGCGAGGGGGAGCGACGCACCTGAATTAACGTCACGCGCAGCCGACAGACGTCGCAATTTTTTCGCGACGTCAAAGCGACAGTTTTCCAAATAACTCGTCGCGCGTCCCCGTGTAACGCAACAATTCAGTTTGTCGCGAGTCGCGCGCGTCGTCCCCGCGCGGGAATACCCCGCCGGCGCGCCGAGGAAATGCTCATCGGAATATCGGGGGTGCCCCGCTGGGAGTACGCCCGGATAAAAGGCGCGGCCTTCGCGCCACCCGAGAAAGGGGCTGGGGGGTGAGCGGAGGGCCGCGGGGCGTTGCTTTCTCGTTTTTCGGCGTGTTTACCGATAAACCGACGGCCGGCCGTTATTTTATACTCGGACAAGCGGTATCGGCCGAGGGGGCGGTAAATCGAACGGATGAAGGAAGATTTCCGCGCGAGCGACGCGGAGTTTACGAAAGGGATACGCCGAGCGAAAATTGAAGTCGCACACCGCGCGCGCCACGGTGAGTTGTGAAAACGATTCTTATCGGGGCGGATAATCTTTCGAAAATGGAAAGGGATAAATTTTGTTCTTTGCAAAATGAAAGCGTGGAATTGGTAGGATGCAGTTGCAGCGTTGGTTGTAATATTTTGTTGATCCAAAATTGGAAGAAAATCGTGAACAATTTTTTTTAAATAATATTGTATCCGTCTCGTTGAATTTTAAAAATAATCGACCAGTACTTTTTGAAGCCAATGCTTATTGATTTAAATTGAAATTGCACGAGACATTACGAATATGAAATTTGTTGATATACGAAGATACTCTCTATGGTGGCTAAATCAGGATTCAAAAGTTTAACTATGTTTATTAAACATTACATTAAAAAAAGGATTGATTATAATATTTTTTTATATTGAAAAGTTATTAAAACGAATCTATGCGTATTTATTCTAATTATGGTTGTAGTGAAAATTTTCAAATATACAAACTAATTGGATAGTCTTTGCATCGCTAAGATTTTACGAAATAATAATTGAATACTTTTCCCAATTTCAATAAAACATTAATAAAGAATAAAAAAATCTTTTCATCGAAGTAGTTTGAATTTTGTGAACTAACATATATAGTATTTTTATCATTTAGGTCATAGATTTTAATTTAAATTTTAATTAAAAAGAATTTGATCTTTTTTATTCGTATTTTCCGCTTTATTTTGATGTTTAGATTGAAATATTTCCAATTAAAAAGAAACGAATTTCGATATTCATTCAGTGGAAACAAACTTATCTCTTCTTCTACTTAAATTTTTTTGCAGTATATTATTTTTTATTAAAATATTTTTTTATTTTTAAAATAGCACGTAGTACTTAATTTTCAAGATAAAATTTATTTATTTTAAAAAGAGGAGTAAAGAATATTTCTGAAAATATAATTCCATCGCGAGAGCTTTTTTAATATTTGAAAATAATATGATGAAAACCCAAGAACCGAGAGAGTTTTTCCGAGAAATAAGGATCTCCAACGTTATCAAATTTTTTCGCCTCAGAATCTCGAATCCCCGTGAGCGGTGTGATGGAAACACTTAAAAAACGCGCGCGTTCCGCGCACTCGATAATATGCGGGCTGATCGATATATTCATATTTTTCGCGGTACACGCAAAAGGGTGGACGGGCCCGCTGCCTTGCTCTGACGAATTGCCGGCCGTTAATCAAATTGTCAATCTCAATCATCAATCCGCCGATAATGTCAACGCCAAAGTCAATCACAGTGACGACCGACGCCGCCTGTTTTACATTTTTCTGCGCCCGATAGCCGCGCGCGCCTCTCGTTTTCTCGACTTCCCGTAACCGGAAACGCGAGCCTCCCATCCAGCCGCGTCTGCTTTTTCGTCTGATATCCGATAGTTTCCTCGATTATGTCTCGCTTCTGTTCGGCGATCTCTAAGAGATGCACACTTTTTTCTGAAATCCTCGTTATTAAATCTTTAGATTTTTTATTACTTTTTTTACAAACGGAGGGGATTGTAAAAAGAGTACATGAGGAGACGTAGCATCATGTACGTAATATCCGATTTCAAAATATGTTCTTTCTGAATTTTAAACATAAGAGATATGAATAATATCATTTTTGCTTTATAATAAAATTGTTCATTTACTTAATTCGGAACAATTCTGCATCACTGACAGAATAAAAAATTCTTACGTAAAGGGTTGCCTTTGCTTATTGTTATTTTTATGGTGTGATTGGTCGAATGTTAAAAACTTTTTATTTTTTCGATATTGTATATGCATTTATTCAACTTGTTCTGGTCAATTCAAGCGCGCATCGCACGCCTTGTAGTTCGGGCTTACAAGTTACATTTCAACTCTCATTTTTTTGTTACATTTTTTTATTATTATCTATCTGTTTTATCGAAAATTTATTCGAGGTCAATCAAGATTTTTAAACAATTTAAAAAATATTAAATTATTTAAAAATCTAGTAATTATAAATGCAACTGTATGTATATTTAACATAGTAAAGTAAAATTTGTTGTTTTATTGATAAATATTAAACTACAACATTTATGAATTTCAATTAAATAAATACAGAAAACAATTTATTTGTAAAGCAAACATCCAGCATCAATTCACATTTCTCAAATAACCAAATACAGAATGTGCACCAGCGAATGCGCAACCATCGCAGAATTACATAACTCTCCCCTCGAGAAAAAGCAAAGTTGCTAATGTAATTTGGTCGGAGTATCTGTACCCTCGCAAAAATGTCAGCGGCATTAACAACCCCCAAAATCGACGGGTACATTGATACCGCGCCAAAGCAGTGCGCTACAGGCAGTTTCGACGTGTTCGCAGTCCCCAGGGCGATCGAGTCGACCCATCAAACCGGAAATATCGTTAAACCGTGAGAGACGGAGCGATAAAGCGGAGGTACGCGATGTTCGCCGTTAGCGAGCGGACTAATTCTTGACCGTGCGCCGGCCGTTAGCGAAAAAATTAAGCCGAGGCGAGCGCGCGCGTACTTTTACAGGTTCGATAAATTACGGAGCCCCCCGTCCGTCCGCGAAAGAGCCACGGCTTCTACGAGATCTTTATTTAAGTTTAATAGCTCGTTAAACCCTCCGACGACTAAAAATGAGCATTTCGCCGGGCGGCCGGGGTGGGGGGTAAGTCCGTACGGTGTAAGGTGAAGATTGAGCGTGCGGAAAGATACGACGGCGATAACCTCGTCATTTTCTTTTCACTCGCCCGTGGAATTTAGCCTCACTTTGTCCGCCGGAATAAAATTAAGGTGCCATAATTTTTAGTGGGCCATTGATAACGTTTAGTAAAATCTTAGTTTTTTGGGCATAAATTTGACTTTGTTGTTAGAGAACAAGTACTTCACTTTTGAATTGATTAAAAAATGAAGAATTGAATTGAAAATGAGGAGTTTTTTTTTAATATAGATATTGTTGTATATAAAGGAAATATATTTTACTTTTATTTTAAACGATTCTACATGTCAGCCGCCGCAGAATCTTTCCAGGAAATCATTACGCCCGCAAGGAGACTATCGTTTCATTTAACGTCAGAATTTAATATTTTATTATCGTCCCTTAAAAACTTTGCTTTCGCTGCTTCAGGATCGAATGTCCGAACCTGCATAAAACCTTTATTATGCACTAAATTCAAATCTGTTCATACGTGGACGACACCGATAGCGCGAAATAAAACTCACATTTACAGGGGTTAAACTTCAAAAGTTATTTTTAAACTAAAGCACACTTTTTTCATTCAACGACTTATCGGTAGTAATTTATGTAATGGATTATAAATTTTAAAAATTCCATACTTTTTCAAGATTTGTTTCTATATTATATGAAAGTGAATTGATGGTATATTTATAAATAATTATAAAGACACAAAATCTTAAATTAAATGTACAGCGGAAAGTTTACTTACTGATGGAAAAGTTTTTTTCTTAAATTTATTTATTTTAATAATAAACATTTAAATTTTTTTCTAGTTTCTTGTTTACTGATAACCAAACGAAATAAAAAAAACGAGTAAAATACAGAAAAGATATTAATTAAATAAAAAAATATACAATAGTTATATTTTCAAAATTTTTTTACATTTCACGATAGCTATGCAAAGTCAAGACACGAACGCGACTAAAACACTAATAACACGTGCAAACCGCACTCGTCGCGTTCCAAATTTCCCGAAATTTGGAAAATTAATAATTCAATCAGCCCGGGAAACCGCCGCACGGGGGCGGGCTCCGCTCTCGCTCCGTTAACCTGACAAAGAAGGGCCTGCGGAGCGCGTGGGCGACGTGTCGAGGCGTAGTCTTTTCGGCGCGCGAGAAATTTAATTACGCCGAGTCGCGCCGCGACAAATTAAACCCTCCCGAAGTTGATGCGGGGGCGGCGGGGCGGGGGGCCGGGTTAGCGCCTGACCGCCGTGGGCCTCGCGTCAAAGGAGGGCCGCTCGTTTGCTCAAGTTATGTTAATTAGTCGATTCCCTCCTTCGCTCGTGTGCGCCGCAATTTAATCCCCTCCCCCTCTTCCCCCGCCTGCATCAGCGCGTTGTTTATTTCGTCCTGCGTGAGGCGCGAATCGCGTCGTGCCCCGGCTAACATGGGAATTATGAAAATGGCGTGTTTTTCTTTTTTTTCCCGGGGCAAATAAGGTTTACGGCGCGGGGGCGTTAAATATGCCCCGCGGCGTTCGCGTAGCAATGCGCGCGCGAAAAGTTTTTGGTCGCGCGATGTGTGCGCACGCGGCGAGGAGGTAATGACCGTGTCCGGGAGGAGAGTGTTCCGCTATTACGTGGATTTCAAATTTCTCCGGGGAATTACTTATGCCCGCTGAGCTTCTGAAATACGTGTCTACGCATATTCTTCACTTTGTTTGAACGCACGCGTAAATATATTTAATGGACATTTATTTTTTTTCTGCATTTTCTTCCTCGGCTTTTATCGTAAGTAGCTGGGGGATGGATATTTATTTTTGCGCGAAATGTCTGTGCTGAGAGAGGAGTGTCCATCAGGGCTGATTTTTTATCACTAGCATCGTAAATATTTTTTTCAATATTAAGGTTTTGTTTAATAAAATGTTTCATATGACAAATTGTTTACGAAATCCAAAAAAAAGTTACTGGAGCATTTCGACGATTTGTACTTCTAAATGAATTTTCATACTGATGTCCTGATAAATGTTACCTGTAAAAATTAATCTAGAAAGAATTTTTCATCAAAAGTACTCACTTTTTTTAGAAAAATTACTGCGTGTCAAATAATGTTGGGATCAGGTGGCTCATTTCGTAAAAATTATACGGAGTACCTCGATATTTTTTTCTCATCCAGGTTATTTTTAGTCAGATGAGGACGGTAAAATATTAGATTCTCTCTGGATACTAATTTTTGTCATGAAATCCGGGTAAAACCAGAGTATATCTTGTTGGAATTTTCTCTACGTTAAGAGTACATTTTCCAAATCGTGCAAAATTTATTTCTAATTATAACTCAATTTTGATATTGTTATCCTTGTACACACCAGCTGGGAATTTAACTTTCAGAAAAGATGAAAGAATGCTGACAGAATTTTGAATATAAATTTACAAAAGAAATATTGCAATAATTGCAAATACCTTTTCGATAAAATTTGCGAGAAAAATCCGTATAAAAATTTCGAATCGTCAATAAAAGTTACTGAGATGTCAGTCAAAATGATATCAATCCCTGTATTTTTCTTTCTTTTTTCTGGAACACGGGAAAAAATGAAGTTTGTGACAGGTACACGATTTATTAATAAAAGTAAAATTTTCTTATTAATGATCACTTGTTTTGTGTGATGCTGCAATAATTTATAAAAATACCTATAAATATTTTCCAACGCAATAATTTGTACTCAATACTAATTCTACCATTGCATCACAATAGCTTTTTGTACATTTAGAGATGAATCCAAGAGAACATCAATGCAGTTTTCGTTCATAGAAATAATACAATTTAAGTACAATACTATTAAAGAAGAAACTCTCTAAAATAGAATAAGAGAAATTGAAATTTCACGGATTCACTCTATAACGAAGATAAGTCACTGCTAAAATCTTCCCACCAATTCATCAAAGTTCAACAGCAGCGACTCGGATCAGACATTCGGAACTAATTATTCTCAAGTTGCGGCCGACAGATGTTTACTTTCATACGTTAGCATAGAATTAAATTCGAAATGCAGGCGGCCGCTGAATGCGAAGCGCCGCGCGAGCCTTTTGTAGGTCAGAGGGCTTTTCCGCGCGAGCGGGCGGGCGCCGCTGTTTTCGCGATCTTATTATTAAATTTCCCGGGCGTAATAATGTTTTCCGCGAAAATAGTGGTAAACGTCGGCGGATGAAAAGGGTCTCTCCCTCTTCTGTCCGCCGTGAAAACAAGCGGCGGGAAAAAAAGGCGAGGCGAAAGTGCGCCCGCACTCGAAAAATCCTGATCCCCCGGGACATTTAAATGTCCCCGCGGCCGCGGGGGGGAATTTATCACGGTGACGCGACAAAAGCGCGTCGAGAAAAATTGTCCCGTCGCTTCAAAAGGGAGAGGCTCCTTCCCCTTTTTTTATGCGTTTTTCAATGATGCCTTCTTTTTATCCATTTTTTTATCTAAATAATTATTTGCTCGACGATGCGAGATGCGATTATTGCGAAGCTGGGATATTTCTTTTACGTAACCTATTCAAGCTTATTGGATTCTTTCGTGAAGGATACCTTTTTTAAGACAATTATACGGACGTTATTGTCCTCTAGACGCATGTAGGACAATGCAAGTCTTTTGTTATATTATTTAAGGGTGTACCATTCAAGGGGAGAGCTATATAGAGCGAATAGTACTGAAGTCGAAATGTGAACTCGTAACCGTTGCGCAAGTGTCCCGCACTGTATGGCCACTTAGGCACAACTTTACGCTTTTCATAGACATTATGCATTTTTCACTAACTGTATAAGCAATAAGTTTATTATTTACAATATTATCAGCCATAAATCAGAAAGGTATTCTTGCAGTAGGCATGACAACTAAAGTAGCAAATCAAATAAACTGTGAATCATCATAAATATCATAATTGATAGTAATTTTTACTACAATTGTAGTAAATCATTCTATAACATTTTTCTCAGTGTATTAAATTGAACATTTAAAAAAATATTTTTGTTAATTATAAATATATTAAACCTGTATAATATAAGGTGAATCATATTACATTGTACCTACATAACGCAATTGTTCTTCAAACATTCTAAATGACTCATGAATTTAAAAAAAAATCGAAATTGTCTTGTTAAATTGTCTTGGAATTCAATTTAGAAAAAATCGACCATAGAGAGACTAAACGAGCTCACGAGAAACTTTATCTTTCAGGCGCACAACAGACTGATTTCGGATCTGGATCAGAATGAAGTCGAGGTCGTGGAGAGCCAGAGTTTCGCCACGGAGGTGACGACGGCGCTAGAGAAGCTCAAGGGTAAGGACGTCAGGATAATTCTGGGAAACTTCAACGAGGTGTGGGCGAGGAAAATTTTCTGCGAGGCTCACAGGTAAGCTCCTTTCTTTAATGCGATTAATTTCCTCGACCGTTTCCCCCCTCCTCCTCCTTTTTTCCCATACAGCAATTGAAGTAAAATGCATTTTTTTTCGTCATCCCCTCTCGGAAACGCGCGTCTGAATAATTCATCGCGGATCTTTTCGGCGGGTCGAGTCGTTTCATCCACTGGAGAATTTTTCTCACGCTCGGCGCTACTCAACGATTCTCATTAGCCATCCGTATATATATACCGACGGTTCGAGTTCCTTAGGAAACGGAGACGTGCCCCCGGACTGTATTATTTTATGAATCCATCTAAATTAGCTCTTTCGCGTTTACGGCCGAGGGAAAAGAGAGAGAAAGTTGCAGCCGGTCGGTGGAAACATTGATTTGATCCAACCGCGAATGACTCCCCCGTCGCGCGCCGTAAATCCACTTGATTCATACACGGCCTCCCGAATTTTATCAGTAGGCGCGCAAACGAACGTTTTTTACGCGCCTCCCGTACAGCCATTTGTTTCGCGCTCTCTTCATAATGCACCGCAATTTTTTTTTCCCTCGAACAACGTATTCCTCGGAGCGTCACCCGCTTAAATTATCGCCGGTGTGAAACTCTCCCCTACTCACGCTGAAAAATTCTACGCACAGCCCCGCGGCGAAGCAAAACTTCCGCTGTCTATAACCAAATTTATTCGTGCGTTATCCCGTACGAAAAAAGAGTCCGCTTCCCGATATCCCCTCCACCATTCATCACTCACCCTCGCTATAAAAAAGGAGGAAATTTTGATTTCGAATTTCTTTCAAGTATTTAAAGATTTTAAGATAAATTCAATCCAATCAATTTATGACATTAAGGATGTGGTTCTTATGTATAAGTTTCTAACATCTAATTGTCAATGTGTCTATATAAATGTTCCCGTGATAGAAATTAGATCGAGATATGGAGGATTCCCTACGTTTTACCTATTGCTTAACATTTCCCAGCTTTTTCCATAATGTAAGTGTATAAGGGGCAAACAAAATCCTACCAGGATTCAGACAGTTTTCCCTAACTTTTCTCTAATAGTTAACAAATCCCCAACTTTTTCTACACGGGAGTCTTAGGAACAGATTGTATACAATTAGAGGATGTAAAAGAATCTAAAAAGATAACCTGTCGACATAACTGTATATTTTATTCGGCTTTATAAAATTTACTATGATCGTGACGTCACAATGGCATAATATATCTACATGGTAGAATCGTGACATCAACACAACATTCCTTTGCTAATAAACGTTAAATAAAGAAAAGAAAAAATACATGTCGATTATTTCTATCAGACTTATATCATGGAACTTGAAAAAATGTTTTGTTGTTTTCCAATTGATAACCAATATATACTGTTAAAATATTATTGACTGTAAAATTAAATCGTTTTATACTAATTAAAAGTACACAATTACGCGTCACTTTGTACATTGCTTAAGATTTTGCACGATAAGGTAGTGAATCCAATTTATTAATAAGAATAAAATAAAATTAAATTAAAAAAATCAAACTATATTGTGACCACAGGCTAAAGATGTACGGGAGGAAGTACCAGTGGGTGATAATGGGCATGTACACGGAGGAGTGGTGGCTGCGCCCGGACGTCGACTGCGCGCCCCTCGAGCTCCAGGAGGCGCTGCACGGCACCATCCTCACTGACCTGCTGCCCCTGTCCACCGAGAAGCAGATCACCATCTCCGGGATCGTGAGTGTGACCCTCCTCCGTAGACTCTTTACTGCGCTCTCCGCTCGCTCCCTTAAGCCCGGGGGGACTTCCGCTCCGCTGGTTTATCGCCGGCGGGAGTCGCGACGCGCGACCCACATTCTCGCGCGGTGTCCGCGCATTATGCGCGATTTATGGACAGGGGCCGGAGGACGGCACTCCGAGTGCGCCACGATTATTTCGAGGTGCACTAAAGCGATGGGCTTGCGGGGATCTAGAATCTTCAATTATATTACTGATTTTTTTATTTTTCCTTTTTGTTTATCTCGTACTATTAAGTTTTAGTTTTCGCTTAAATTTTCTTTTTACTGTATAGGTCTTTCAGCCTGTTTAATGTTTAATAAATAAGTTTATTTATTTATTTGATATTAAATGGCATTCTGTAAATATAACAAAGTTATAAAACTTAAATCGTAATAAAAAACAATTAACAAAAATTAAAATATAAATTGACGATTTGAAGTCGTTAATAAACATATTGTACATATTTTTGCAAAAGTTTGTTTTTAATCAACAAAATTATTTTGCTGAAATTTTGGTAGATTTATTATATTTTCAGTAAAATTTCTTAATAATAGCAACACCCAAAATACCATCACAATAATTATTTTAAAAACTCGAAGATGATAACACTTTCTAAAGATCAGTAAATTAATTTTTTCTAATAAAGTATGGTACGTTATAACATTTGAATCAGCATTTAATTATTTTTTTCTTGTATATATAATGACCTACTAGTAAGGAGGGCTTGATTTTATGATGAATGGAGTGTCAGTTTGTTTTCAAATAATTGGACTTGTTTGAAGGATCATTTTTATTATTAACGTACAGTTGATGAAAGGCAAGTTTTGTTTGCACAATTATTTAACCAATACCTCTATTTTATCAGCATTTTTATTTCATATTAGTTAACAATCACAAATGTTGTTATTTATCAAATAATTCAGAATAATAATAATTAAATGTTAAATATTTTTCATAATTGTAACATGGCAGTAATAATTTTATGATTTATTAATAAAATCATTAATAATAATGCTAATAATGAATCACTATATCTCAGGTAGAACAAGTAATTTTTTTTCCAGAGAAAATTTTATTGAATTTTTATATTCAAATGAATTCGTACGCGTTGCTTCACATTAAAGTCTCCCCATGTTGGTGCATATTCAAATTAAACATATGCATAAAAAATGTATTAATTCCTCTCACTTTCAAATTTTATTTACAAAGCCTTTCAATAGAACAACTTCTATCTCCCACCCAAAAAAGTTTACTTCTCTAAAAATAACCTCAGCATTTACCTTATCAATTCCATGCGATACACCGTATTCCGGCATTTATACAGGCGCAATGCCTTCTCTCCCGGGAATAATGGGACATATTCCGATAAAAAAAATACGATAAAGACAAATTTAGAATACGGCGCAGTATACGCACGCGAGAGTGCATTTCACGAAACGAAAACACTCGCGTGAGTTTCGAGAGTAAAGAAAAAATCGATCCTCGAATTAAATCGATTCAAAATTTCACGTTAAATATTGACGGATGTCAGGCTCGCGAGGAGTGCGCCCGGCGTTTCGAATTATCCGACCGGGCGGAGAGAGGGGGAGGTCGCGAGCTGTCGCCGCGACGCGAAGTGGGCGAGATTGAATGTAGAGCGCAGATGGGGACGAGATATTTCCGATCCCGCGGCACTTTATATTAGTCGAATCTCTCCCGCCGATCTCGCAGTCCCGGACGGGAATATGACGAATCGCGCCGACTTAGTCCTCTCCCTTCTCTCTGCTCTTATTTCCCCGGCGCGCGCTCGCAAGCTCTCCCTTTTAATAAAAAAGTCCGGGCGGATCGATCGCCGCTCGACTTATTTATTTTGACGAGGCATCGGATTATGCAAATGTCGATCGGCCCGGGGCACGAGTAATTGATATGGAATTGATTATCGATTCTAAATTGACATTATTACCGCTGGTACATGTCGGATGACTACTTTGCATTTTTTTGCGCCCCGCGCTTTACTTTTCGATCGCATCCTCCACTTACAGACCCCGGAGGAGCGCCGAAGGGATAATAGGGGGAGGAGGGGGGGAGGTCGATGTTTATTTATAAGGCCGGTTAACGAGATATTTTGCGATACAGGTCGTTATAAGTGAATTGCGAAGATTTAATAGGCATAATTAAGATGTTAAATTTTATTTTTGCTGAAATATTCCTGCTTTATTTGCGGCGCGAGTTGTTAAACTTTTACTGGCTTCGTTATATCGCCGCGCCGCTGTGACGTCAATACGCAAATGTTTTTTACTTGTTGAAGCCGCAAATTCCGATTGCCTTTGTAAATTGATATTTTCAGTTTCCAGCAAAAAACGAGTTTTTTCGATATCGCTGGTTACATCGTTACTTTATTAATAAAAATTTATATTCATAAAAAGCAGATAAATATAATAGTTAAAAAATAATAGTAAATGTAAAATATATAAGTTCATTCTTAAGTTAAATTAATTTATCTACATTCCTAATATATTTCACATTTAAAATTATAATTAATACCAAACAATTTTATGAGCAAATCCGCAGTAGTTTACATGGGCCAAAATATGCTTCTTCTGGACGATTTTTAAATTCATTTTATACCTCTTAATCGCTTGCCGCAAGAAACACACAAATCAGTTTGGGTTTAAAGCTGTGCTACTTCTTCTTCTTATGTTTTTTTATAAGTTGTGCTCCCAAAAAAATAATAAATGTCACTATAAAACCGAAATTTTTACCCGTTTAAAATGAAAGTAACATACTCAAATGCAGAGTTTAAACCAATCTAACTTGTATGCTTCATCGATATCAATAAAATGAATTTTAAATTAAAAAGCCGCTTTTCAAAGTTAAAACTACTGCAGATTATCTCATATTCGGTGTTAATTTAGAAAAACATTTTTAAAGAAATATGACGTACTGTCCGTCAGTCCAAGAAAACATATCTTTATTATTTACAATTTTAAGAAATTCAGAAAACAAAAAGTGCCCTAAAATCTTGAAAACAAACTTCGCCAAAAACGACGACTTCCTTGCCTCAGCCCAAAGAAGCGAAACCGAAAAAGTGCCGCGGCAATTTGCGAATGAATTTTCGGGAAAAATAGGGCCGCGAGAATCGGACTCGGGTAACCGCGCGGCACTACTCGGATTTCCCGCGTGACGCTCCCTCTCCGCCGAGCTTTTTTCCGCGCGACCCCGATCCCCGAGCCGCGCGCGATGGAGCGCGGCAATTTTCGTGGGTTTTGCCGGGCGCGCCCAAACTTTTCCGACTCCGGCACCGCGACGAAACTTAGATTGGATCGGAACTCGCCGTACCCGCGGCTAACGAAGGGAAAAAGCGGCGCGACGCGCGGACCGTCCCCGCGAAAAATACGGGAGCTCGGCTTCTCCGTCGCGACGGAGGAACTGCATTTTCCGCGCGGGCGCGGCGGTGGGCGTTAAGCCGACACCCCGCGCCGTTACCCCGGACTGCGAGCTCGGGAAAGTCGATTCCTCGCCTTTTGGGCGGGCCGCGGGGAATGCTTTTCGAACGAGGTTAAACGTGAATTGTTGGCGGTCGCGGCGATGTACGTACAAAAAATTGACTTTCATGAAAATGTCGTTGCTTAATAATGATGAATGATTTTTTGTTTGAGTTGGAAACATTTGCTCATGAAAATGAATGTATAAGTCGATAGGTATTTAAAATGAAATATGTAAATTAATTACGCCCTCTAATGTTGGTTTAGTAAAATTTCACTAATGTAGTGTTTTTTTTTTATCTTGTTCAATTTTGAACAGCAAGGATTTTAAAATATTTTAAGTGAAAATATACAATATGTTTCGATGAACAAAGTGGTTTATGAAACATTAAAATAAGCTTTTCCTATAAGTAATAAGAGAATAGACTCAGTCTAATTGTATACAGCAGTATACAAATATTAGTGTAATTTTTTACTAAATAATTCATTTTTCCTGTTCTCTAAAATTTGTGAGAAACTTGTAAAATTATTGAAATTGCACCGCTAATTACTAAATAATGGAAAATGTGCATATTCTGGCCATATTGTGGTTAATTATTTTACATGGTATTTTCGCTATATAGTTTTTCGAGAAATTTTACTAATTTTATTATTAGTATTATTTATCTATTATCTAATAGTATTATAAGAGTTTTTCATAGTGATCTGTAAGAACATTAAAATTATTAACTATTGATTTTTAATAGAGCTTTTTTCTCCAAATACTATTTTGTATCTTTAGCTTAAAAAAAAGGCTTCAACAACCAATGTAATACAGTTTCCACTAAATTTCCCTCTCAATCAGCGGATCCTTAAAAATCAGCAAACTCGAGCTTCTAAATTAAAAATTCTTTCGGAAGTTCAGCCGGCGCGCGAGCTGAATACGCAAGCACATCGCTCGGCCTCCTTCACGCGCGGAAAAGAGCGGCGCGCCCCCCTGAATTTCCGCAGCTTTCAAAGCGGCGCCGCTTGGCGGGTCCCGGCCGTAGGGCATTCGCGCCGATCCTCGGAATCGCTGACGTCGACAGTCGGTGCGAGCGACGAATTTTTTTTTTTTCGGCGATTGCACGCGCGGGGAGCGCGTGGGCGGGCCGCTTTTGACGGTCTTCCCCGGCGGTGATGGCGCGGGTATACAGGAAACGTTTGTCTGGCGCGCCGAGAGAAAGGTTTTCTTTCAATATTCCGAAAAAAGTGGCGAGTCGGAAAAAAAAGCGGCGCACTTTGTTGACGCAGAGAGAGATTGCGCGGTAATCCTTCTGCTTTGCTGCACTACGCGGTGGAGTTGATGCGTGTGGTTGATTGGATGAAAAGGGGGCGATTTTTTCGTTTTTATTGATCTTTAGAAAAGTCGGATGAGCGTATAATTAATTAACTATGACCTAAATGATACGTGAATAAAAATTGCTACTGGAGCGTTTTTGACACAAATATTTTTAGATAAATGCGCAGAAAAAGCGCTTCAATCTTTTATAATTTAGAAGAGTGACAAAATTTTTAAAAGCACTCTCTTTTTAGAAAACAATGAGTGTACGTAAATTCAATTGACATAGATTTCACTCGAATCAATTGTTTTTTCTTTCACTTTTCCACATTTAGAGACAAAAGACTTTAAGAATACGAAATTCATTTATTCGTATAGTTTACTGTTTCACGGACAAGCATTTATAATTAATTTCTAAATTATTAAACCCCTATTATTATTATTTCCAGTAAATTTTATAATCCAGAAAAAGTCATTCAATCAAATGGTATTAAAGTTTTTTCTCTTTAAAGAATTCAGAGTAGGACATTTAAATTTAAAACTGATTCAATTTTCCATCATTTATCAGATTAATTAATTTTTCACCTTACATAGTCAAGGGGATAGTATCGCAAATTCACACAATGGAATAGAATGCACTTGATCTGAAATCAATTGGTGAAACCCTATATGCGGAAAGAACCTTTTTAAAAATACCTAATAAGTTTAATCAATGAAAGTCACAAAAGTAAGTTATTATATAATAGTTTTTAAAAGAATTCCTTGTTCAAACACACTTATGGCCAATTGACTGCAGACCCAGTGCATTCAATTCTATTAATCATACGTAAAATAAAAATTGATATTATTTTTAAATTCCTTACTATATTCTTTCTCTTACCTCACCCTCAATCCCTAAAATAAAAGTTTTGTATTTTTTTAACCGTACTTTGAATTGAAAACTTTCAGACGCCGGACGAGTACTTGGTGGAGTACGACGCGAAGCGCGGCACGGAGTATTCGCGCTTCCACGGCTACACGTACGATGGCATCTGGGCGGTGGCTCTGGCGATTCAGCACGTGGCCCGCCACATCAAGCACCACCGGCGCAACCAGACGGTCGCGGACTTCCGCTACCGGGACGAGCTTTGGGAGCGGCTCTTCCTCGATGCCCTGAGGAACACGAGCTTCGAGGGCGTCACTGTGAGTCGCGTCCCCCCTTTACCCCTCCGTCCCACAGGCTCGCGTTCCTTTGTGCCCTTTGCCCGCGCGACTCGCGCGGACATTCCCGAAGTTTGGATTATTAAATGCCAGTTGCTGGCTTGGCTGCGCAAATTTTCGAGCGACGCCCGCGAGTTTCGGACCCCCTTTGTCCGCCCGGAATGCAATAAGCTAACTTCGGCTTCTAATGGAATTGAGATGCGAAACTCAACAATCTGCGTGAATGCTTTTTTTACCCGCGGACTTATTTAGATAGTTCGCGCGGAGTTGCGATGGTCAGGTATCCCCGTTAAGTTACTTAGTTTTCATAAAAGAAAATGAATAAAACATATTTCAGTCATAATTTGAGTTGTTTCAACTTCAAAGTTGAATGATAATATTGAGTTTTCACTTTGAATGAAGTGTAGAGGAAGTAGAGAATAGTTATATAGAAAATTGATATATTTACAAATTTCATTTTCTTACACATAATTGCAATTTATCAATGAAAAATATAATAAATATTGCAGATAGAAAAAACAGAAAAACAATTTTGAATTCTGAATAGCAATTGTGTTTAAACTAGTAATACAAACAATTGCACTTAAGTGATACCACGGCCCATATAACTTAAAAAGTAGTAATAAGTTAATGTATCATCTAAATATTACCTATAAAACGATTAGCAACAATTACATAAAATAAAACTGATCACGTCAAAATAGTATAAATTAAAATACAATAAAATTAAAACCATATCAATCACACAGGTCGCTAATAAATTCATTGATTTCTAATAAATTAATTGTACCCTAGACGATACCATAATACTTCTATCAATAGCAATTAATATTGATCGCTAATTTCCTGAGGGAATTAGTCGAGCTTAGGATGCGTCTTTTACAAAGCTTCCTTAAATCCACTGAGCGAAGAAAGATTTATCAACTTAGCTAGCAAAGAATTTCATTATACTTCCGCACCTTGTAGTATCTTCTTTTGGCTACCTTTCGCATTGAAGACTCGTCTGACTAAACTAGGACCATTACTACTTATTCTAAATATAATAGGAAGCATTTCATCTACAAATGATAAAAATATCTATTATTACTACTAAAACTGAAAATAATAAAAAATATCTTGTCTGGCTAAGCCGAGAACCTTACTACTTATTCCGTAGATAGTCAGACGAGATTTTTTTTTTTCTAACAGCAAGCACGTTAATTCATATACTTCAGCTATTTTAATTTCTTCATATTCCCTATTAAAATTAGAATTTGTTATCGTACGTATTAGAATTTATTTGTATCGACAGGCTCAGTACAAGTCATCTCGGACATACGTTATAATACGCTAGATAGATAGGGTATACAAAGAGTCAAAAAGATTAAAAAAAAACAAGAAAATGCACAATGTACCTATAAATATTGAAAGTTTTCTCCAATGAACGAAAATCGCGTACTTCATAGTACACACAGACTGATAATATATTTACAAAAAATATCATTTAGAGTAGGTTATATGGAAAAATTCATATTTGAAGTTTGCGAAGTAATGCGGTAGTTTAGGTAGAAATAAAAAAATCTCGTCTGACTAAACTAGGACCATTACTACTTATTCTAAATATAATACGAAGCATTTCATCTACAAATTATAAAAACTTGTCTGACTAAGCCGAAACCCTTACTGCTTATTCTGATATGTATAGATATATACGCATCATGTAATAAGTAGTAAGACCTAGTTTAGTCAGACGAGATTTTTTTTTTCTAACAGCAAGCACGTTAATTCATACACTTTAGTTATTTTAATTTTTTATCGTAATAAAAGTTCTGCTATCCATATAAAAGTATACTTAATTTGCCTTTGCATTCAGCAGAGTATCTTCCGCAGCAAATTAAAATAAAAATTTATAAAAAAATAACCTAAACTAACAATCACCACCGCGTGCGCAACGCAAAAATTAATATTTACACAGAGTTACCCGTTTACACGCGACTCACCGCGGCAACCGCCTCGCAATTATTCGAAAAATTGAAATTGCACATTCATGAAATTCGAGGCTCGCGCAGCCGCTGTATAATGATGAGGCCGCGGCGGCGAACTTGCCCGTGGCAGCCGCGGGCTCAGCGGCGAGTGGTTTTTCAAACCGGAGCGGAGCCGCCCGGCGACAGAGTTTGCGAGGAGCGTCGCGCGTACCCGTACGTATATACGCTCGCCTCCGAGGCAAATCTCGACCCGGCGTCTTAATAATCCACGCCGTTATTATCGGGCGCGTTAGGGTAAACCGGATTTAGCGCCGGGGCGCACCGCACCTCCGAGGCAAGCCCGGGCCGGGGCTTTGATCGGCGACACCACGGCTCGGGGTTGCATCCCTCGTTACCTTACACTCCAGCCTTCCTGACCTCTCCGCCTGCGATGAGATTCCTCGTGCTACATGTTATTTCGTTATTTTGCGATTATTGGATGTCAACAATTGTTTATGCTTTTAGAATTTGCTTGTTGTGTGAGATTTATTTTTTTGCAGTTTTTAGTTTGATAGGTCGGCGGATAAATTTTTATTTGCAGACGAAGGCCGGATATTTGATGTAGAACGGGTAGGCGAAGCGGAGATTAAATTTGATTTTAGTTCAACAGGTGCAAGTTTAGTCAGAGTTTAGTTACAAGGAAGTATTAATTTATCTTAATAAGATGAGAGAAGAGCACAGCGGTTTATTGATACAGTCTTTAATAAATCGCGATTACTTGGATTTTTTACTGAAGATTCACTGTTAGTTTTATTGTAAATCTAACTTAATAATAATAATAATATATTTTTTATTATTTTTAAATTGAAAATCAAATTTAATTTACTTACAATATTACTAATCTGCACTTCGTGTAATAATAGCCTCTGAACTTTCGAAAGAAAATTTTTAACAAGCTTTAAGTTTTTTATTTTAAAAGATCAGCATATAATTTTTGGACTTTCTTTTAAACTGTTTGATTAGTACCTACTTTGTTGAAGCAAACAAATTTGCTTAACATTTTTACGAAACTTTATTTGTGAGGCGTATAAAAGTAAACTGTAAAAAAATTCAAACTGAAAATACAGATTTTCTTTTTGAAAATTTGCAAGCTCTCAAAATATGAAAAAGTGAAAAATCACTCTTAATTCAAATTGGCTCAGTTTTCAGCTCTTCCGAAGGATAAATCGCTCCAATAGAGCGAATCATTTCACTTCTTTCACGCCAAGAGAAAAATCTTGCTCTTAACTCAAAATGGATTTTTGAACTGAAATTTTTCATATTCATGATTATAGTCCGTATTAATCTATGTTCCTTCATTTTTTAATGTTTTAAACATAATTTTACAAAATACTACAATTAAAAGCAGATTTCAATCTCCATATTACCCAGTTTCGATTCTCTTTTAATACATGATATTCTTGTAAACTCCTGAATTTCAATTTTTGTTAAATTTACAAAATTAAAAATATTTCCCTCAAAACTGCTATTCTTGTGTACCATCACGAAAAAAGTGTATATATACATTACTCAAAGGTTTAAAATTCTGCTTGAAAAATTCATGCGATAGCGATTGGTCAGGCGGATAAAAAGCTTCGTCTCCGTTGCGAACGCTAATGTAAAATTGCAATAACTTTAAACCCGTAACTTTATTATTTCCAGGGTCCGGTGCGCTTCTACGACAACGAGAGAAAAGCGTACATTCTACTGAAGCAATTCCAAAGTAAGTACGACTCGTCTCTTCATAAATCCTCGCCGAAAAAAAAAGAAGAAGAAGAAACGTCGACGCGTAATCCAATCGCGAATGGCTCGCTCTCGCGAGCTTTAGCCCCCGCTGAAAATCCAATTATTCCGTGAATCAATCCTACGAGGTGCCTCGCTTTAATCGCGAATCATTCCGACGGATGAGCATTATAACCGGAGCGCGTCGTAGACGAACAAACTCGATCAAAGCCGCGCGTCTCGCGCTATTTACATTATCCCGCGCGCAATAAAGCGCCGCCGCGGGGCTACGGGGGGCGTCAAAGGGACCTCCTTCAGCGGGCGAGGTAACTAAATTCAACGGCGCCTTTTTCAAAAGGCGCGCCCTGAAACAAAGGCAATATCGCGCCTCCATCGGCAATAAATCCGGCGCCCTGAAAACAGAGGAACGGCGCGCGTAATATCGCCTCCATTTCCAAGTCGCCCGCGCGAAATAAAGAGAGGGAGAAAAAAGGCCAGTGGAAGAAAGAAGGAAAAGCGTAGCCGCGACGGTCGATCGCCGACGGCGACTTTTAGCGCGGGAAACTCGATTATGAGCCGGCGCGCGAAAAGTTCGCTGCGCATAAATAAAAAGGGGGCCGGGCACGTACGGCGCGGAAGGAAAAAACGCAATTTTACTTTCTCGAAAGGCGCGCGTCGCCCTGCGCGCGGGAGCTCGATCGCACCGGAATACTGATTTTTCCTTTTTTCAGTCCGGGACTGGCCGGGTTGTTTCGCCCGGCAGGGAGATGATTCCGGTGTTTTTGATTTAGGTTAATGCAAAGTTTAAAGGCCGAAGTTTGTTTTCAGTTTAGAGCGTGCCCGGGATCTTTGAGGGCGACGCGAATTTCTCAAAATTGAATGGAGTCGTAAAGATCAAATTGGAAAGTTTTAATACATTTTTCTCCGAAAGTGTATTGTTTGCACGTCCGAGTTTTACATTTATCAAACTTCTGGAATTGATTTTTATTTCAAATGTAATAACGTTCAAAACTAGTCTACGTCAATTTTATCTTTTTCACGATTTTACTATAGTTTGTAAAATGAAAGTTTTATTTCTTTTAAAAATATATAGTGCTTGAATTACAGATCTGATTTTGTAATAGTGTGGTAAGATATAGAATTGATAAAAAATTATGCATCATGATCCAAAAACGTTATACATTAAAATAATATATTAGTTACAACTAACTTTTATAAGAAAATCTCACATGCATTAAACAAGTCTTTATCTATGAATAATGATTACACTGAGTGGTTTTGATTGTTTCGACTATTTGTATAAAATATAAAATATACATAATACTTCTTTATTATATTCACTCGTTAACCCCCTGCTCTGAGAATAATCACTTTGGTTTCCTCGCGTCATTTCCTCTGGATAGTGTAAAATTCATTTGGGCTGCGAAAATAAAAAATAGAAAAGGAAAAAGAGTGAAGTGAAAAATGTGCTTTGCAGGTGGTAGCGAGGTGAAGGTGGGCGAGTACGACGCGATTACGAACACGCTGGACTTGACGCGGGGCCAGCCGCTGGTCTGGCGCGGCAAGTCGCCGCCGAAGGACAGGACCCTGCACATAATCGAGCACTCGACGGTGAACATAACGATTTACGCGGTGCTCGCCTTGGCGGCGAGCTTCGGCATCGTCATGGCCGCAACTTTCCTCGCCATAAACATCAAGTACAGGAATCAAAGGTACGCTCCGTTTGACCGCTTCTTTACCACCTCCATTTCCCCCCCCTCAACGCTGAATTTATACCCGAACACTTTTCAACATTTTTGAAGCACGAAATGATAAGTAAATGTGTAAGGCTTTTATTTTTCACGTTTTTTATTATTCAGATGTTCACTATTTATTTATTTTGGAGAAAAATTGACAATTAATTTTAGTGTTTTTTTCAAAGTATAATTAAATCAAACAAAGAGAAAAGTTCTACTAAAAACTCTAATATATCTATTTTAATGTTCCCTCGACGCCTTGAAAAGTCGATTAAACAATAATCCACACCGCCAATGCCCCAGGTACATAAAGATGTCGTCGCCGCACCTGAACAACCTGATCATCATCGGCTGCATGCTGACGTACAGCAGCGTGATCTTCCTGGGCCTGGACTCGCAGCTGTCGAGCGTCACCGCCTTCCCTTACATCTGCACGGCGAGGGCCTGGCTCCTCATGGCCGGCTTCTCCCTCGCCTTCGGCTCCATGTTCTCCAAGACCTGGCGCGTCCACTCCATCTTCACCGACGTCAAGCTCAACAAGAAAGTGAGCACTCGACCCCGATCCCCCTCCCGTCGTCATTTTTTTCCGCCGCTGCTCGCGCGTACGCCCGTCCAGCAAAAAGTTACACGCGTCCGCTTGATCGGCGTTAGGAGGGCTCGTTATAAAAAAAAACACGGGATGGACAGGTGTAATGAGCCGATCGTTTACAGCAACAACAGTTGCATTATTTTTATTGCGGGAAAAAAGTACGCTGGGGATGTAAGGTGTTATCAAGTAATACTACATCCAGTATTAATTAATTGTGTAATAATATTGTTGCAGATGATTTTTATTATTAGATCGTAAAAAATAATACATTATTTTGCTAAACGGCAGTAATTGCGAAGTAATGCGGTAGTATAGGTTCAATAAAAAAATCTCGTCTGACTAAACTGGGACCATTACTACTTATTCTAAATATAATACGCACAGACACACAGACTGATAATATATTTACAAAAAATATCATTTTAAGAGTAGGTTATATGGAGAAATTCATATTTGAAGTTTGCGATGTAATGCGGTAGTATAGGCACAATAAAAAATTTCGTCTGACTAAACTAGGACCATTACTACTTATTGTAAATATAATACGAAACATTTCATCTAGAGGTGATAAAAAATATCTATTACTACTAAAGCTGCATATAATAAAAAATATCGAATAAAATAACGTATTTAGTTTTCGTTACAATAATTATTACACTATAGTCTTTTTTGTAATAAAAATTCTCATTTTATATGATATTTATGTTATAATTTCTGGTAGCTTTAGAGTATCGCTATTTATGTTATTTTTTCGGTGTAATTAACTCACTGCTGTAATAATTTCAACATTTTGTTAGGAAAACTATTTAGCACTTGAGTAAGCTAAAAATCTTTTATTTACTTTTCAAGCGAGTAAGCATTACAGTTAGTTTCCTGTTAATTTAATTCTAAATATAAGATACACATTACTCTACAAAAGATGTATAAGTAAATTCTAACTAAATAATATTTTATAAATAAAATTTTAATATGAATCGTAAAATCTTTATTATACTTTAGTAACTTTGTAAGCCTATAAATGTGGGAATTAATTAACACAAAAAGTGATAAACGTGTGATCCATTAAATTTGGAGTGCCCAATTTCGAGCGATGATAAAGTATGCTATTATAGCGCTTTATAATCCGATTATCTATTTCTATAAAGTTTATAGATTCTTTTTACGACTATTTGAAGTTATATACAGATAAGAGATCAAATGGGTCACTTATGAGAAAATTGCTTTGAAACGCGTATTTTTAGTCAATAAATTTTATCTCTTTCATGCACTAGAGAAAAGGATAGCTATTTATTTATTCTGTGATGTTCTGATAAAAGGCACGTAAACTTAGACGCTACATTAAAACGAATTTGTTGTACATTTCGTTGTCGCATAAAACGAAAGTATAGATGGATCAATTTAAAAATTGGTTCTAACACAGTAGAAAACTCGAACATTTCGTGTCGCATATTACACAGGTGGAATAAAAACGACCAATTAGAACCAAAGAGAGTTTTTTTATTATTCCATCTACATAAAAAATTGATTCTTAAATCTTTTTCGCAATGAAAACTCGCAACATTTCAATAAAAAAAAGATTCAAATATCCCTTCGTTAGCAAATAGCTAATTAATAGGACAAAACTATATGCTTTACTCTTCGTTAACAAAAGTATTTTCGAAAAAAAGAAGAAAAAATGAAACGTGCTCCACTCGAGCCAACGCACAGTAGGTACATGTCTCTCGTCCCCGGGTAAAGGGCGAATAAAATTCAGACTCGCTCGCTCGGGTCCTCGTTATGTTTAGCTTTAACTTTAACAAGTCGTTCGGCGAGCAGCGCGCGGGCGTTATAGCCCACTCTAGCGTACAGGACGATAAACGCTCGTGGGGCGCGCGCCCTTTTGTCCGCAGGTCATAAAGGACTATCAGCTCTTCATGGTCGTCGGGGTCCTGCTGTTCATCGATCTCGCAATAATGACGACTTGGCAGGTCGCCGATCCGTTTTACCGGGAGACCAAGCAAATGGAGCCCTACGTACGTATATATATACATGCATAAATGAAAATCTCGCGAAGATCGCGATGGAGCTCTTAACCTCTCTTTCTCCGCTTGCAGCCGCATCCCTCCAGCGAGGACATTATAATCCTGCCGGAGAACGAGTACTGTCAGAGCAACAGAATGACGGTGTATTTAGGGAGTATATACGCTTATAAGGGTCTTTTGATGGTAAGTGGCGCGACGCCTGTACTTAAAACTTGGAGACGACGGCCCGTCGCATTGTGCGAGCCGCGCGAGCGGCCTTTGGCTCGTGCCGCGAATTTTTCTTTTAAATTTTCATCCCCGGGGAAACAAGGCGAGCTCGCGTGCATACGGGCGCGCGAGCTGAGATATTTCCGGGATCGCGTCAAAGAGCGCCGCCTCGCTCGCTTTCGAGTCTAATTCATTCGAGTGCTCGCAATAAAGTTTCAGTTTCTCGGCTGAAAAAATTTTGTTAATTAGAGGAGCTGGAAAAACATTGAAATCGCGCAAACGACACCTTCCGCCGGGGTTACCTTCACAAGGTCTTTCAGCGGGACTACTCGGTGCGCGTTAAGTGAAAGAACCCGGCGCGTCTTTAATAAGAGAGAAAATTTCATTCTACTGGATTAATCTGGTTTTTTTGCGGACTACGTGATCTCGAGCTTTTTCGTTTTCCGCGAGCTTTCGTCATAAAGGGATCACTTTCTTTTTGTTTTTGTACGGCAAAAAAAATTTTATTGATTGGAATTTCGTCCTCGATCAAAGCGGGAACTCCGAAGTGAATTGACACTAAATTCTAGTGGAAAGGGGTTCAATTTTATTGGGAAGTGTAGATCCAATAGGACCTTTTTTTAATAACGTCTTTTATAACTACCTTTTATACATTATTAGAAATGTCAAGTAAGAGAATATATAAATATTAATCAAACAATTAGAATGTATTTATTTAATTATTTATTTATTATTTCAAGTTTATTGTTAAAAATTTTAGTTAAAGGATTTAAACCCATGTATTTTGACAAAAAACAAGTAAATAAATTTATAAAATATTTTGTTTGATTGTAAAGTCGCGAATTGCTTATACCTTTTTATAAAAAAAATGAACTTAATTTGTATAATTTATGAACAAAAAGCAGAAATGTTTTTAGTATAATTTTATTAAAATTAGTAATTTCAGTTAAATATTTCTTTAAAAGGTACTAACTAAATAATTTCTTTGACATTCTTTAATCTTTGCACGAAGAGTTTTGAACATTTTTTACTTTTATTCTACATATAAAAAAACCACTTACTAAATTTTTCAATATTTTAAATCATGTAATAAAACTCTTTTTAAGCATGAGTACAGACAGCTCCATGCGCATACTAAGTTGACCAAACTAGTTATTTGAAGTGGCTTTTTCTTGTATTGAACCACACCATAAAAATTGATTTTCCAGAAACTCACCTTAAAGAAATATTTAGTTAAAATTATTGTTTTTTCAGTTAATTGCTTTAATTTCATATTACACGTAATACATGAAGTAAATGCGAAATAAAAGCAATGAAAAAATTTGTCAGCGTCCACGACATAAAACAAGGCATGTCGCCTCCTCGCACCGTAAAGTGTATCGATTCACTGGCGAAACGCTGGAAAATTCAGCGCGAAACTAATTTACGCCGGGGCGGTAAAACGCCGGCGCAGGGAGAAAGAGGCCGCCCCGGCGGAGTAGTAGTATAGCGCGAAATCAGGCAGTAAAGCCCCGGCCCCGTTGTTGCAGATATTCGGCGCTTTCCTGGCGTGGGAGACGCGACACGTCAGCATCCCGGCGCTGAACGACAGCAAGTACGTCGGGATGAGCGTCTACAACGTCGTGATAATGTGCGTCACCGGGGCGGCCATCAGTTTCGTGCTGGCCGACAAGCAGGACGCCATGTTCATAATGCTGTCGGTTTTCATAATATTTTGCAGCACCGCCACGCTGTGCCTCGTTTTTGTGCCGAAGGTAACAAAAAAAAGAAAACGCAACGAAAAGAAAGAGCGGCATCGCCAGTAGACGCCTCGACGACACACCCACGCATCGTAAATAACGATTCCGCATAACTTGAGCGCGGCGGGCACGTACCGCGCCGCCTCCACGGCCGCAACGTATTCTCTTGCGCTTTTTTTTACTCGCCTCTCTGGTCTATGCTTTTTTTCGGGGCGATGAATTTTTACGGGCTTCCGCGCGCTCGGAAATCGTTATTTACGAATTTTCCATTCGAATGTTTCAAGGCTTCGCGGTAACTCGAGCTGCGCGCGCGCGCCCCCAATGTTAGGCTGCAAAAGTGACGGTTGTGGCGAAAAAAAAGAATTTCTATTTTCGACCTGGGAACAAAATTTTTTTCTATTTTGCGCGCACCTGTTAATATGATACCGGCTCGGCGAGAACATGATTTTTTTATTGATTTTCTTTTTTCGACGGTTAAAAGATTAAGTTTTCCGGTGTAATTCAGTTTGTTAAATATTGGATTGGACTGACGTCTACTGTTCACGTCAGTTTGAAATAAAAATAATACGAAAAAATAGACGGGAGATCTAAAATGTAATTCCATTTTTTAAATCGGGTTTAAAGACGATTTTTAAAAAAGTTCGCGCAGATTATTTTGAAAAGTATATGAAACGGGGTTAACTAGTCAGAGGTAGGGTTGAATTTTAAAGCGTTTTATTGCAATTATGCATGGAGAGAATTTCTTGATAAAAATTAATACGGAGGAGAGTAATTACGAGATCAAACGATGTCTTTCTTTAAAAAATTCTCCGAAGTCATGATTTTTATGTTTATGTAGCGAAATTTTTTATTAAATTACGAATAATTTTCAAAAATATTTCACTTGATCCTCAAGATTACTGAACACTTGTAATTTTAGTAATTAAAAATTGAGTATAAATTTAAGAATAGGTTATATGGTGAAATTCATATTTAAAGTTTGCGAAGTAATGCGGTAGTATAGGCACAATAAAAAAATCTCGTCTGACTAAACTGGGACCATTACTACTTATTCTAAATATAATACGCACAGACACACAAACTGATAATATATTTACAAAAAATATCATTTTAAGAGTAGGTTATATGGAGAAATTCATATTTGAAGTTTGCGAAGTAATGCGGTAGTATAGGTACAATAAAAAAATCTCGTCTGACTAAACTGAGACCATTACTACTTATTCTAAATATGATACGAAACATTTCATCTAGATGTCAAAAAGTCTCTTCGAATATTCTGTCTTCTTTTTAAACTCAACTTAAAATTCTAAAACAATTCAGAGCAAAGAGATTTATTTGGTTTAATGTTTGAACATCCGGTCTAAAATTTATTACGAATATGCACGAACTGCATTGGATTTTCCCAGTAACAAAAAAAACTATAATCTAATAAAATAGAAAAAACTACCCTTTGCACTACCGATGCTATCGCGAAGCCTTGTTAAAAAGAATGAAAAATTCAGTGCTTCTCCAAGTATACCCTGAAAACACCGTCCACCCCCGACACACGAGCTCTTAGTGATTAGCTAGACGAAGCTCCTGGTCGTACCGAAGAGAAAAATAATGAATGAGAAAAGTTTTCCCTGATGATGCTTCTAGCTCATAGAATTGAGGCGAAACCCTCAGGGCCAGATAGACAAGAGATTTAGACCGACCCTCAGGCCGATGTCAAAGCCGCGCCGCGACTCGACGGTCAGCGAGCTCGAGGAACGGATGAAGGACGTGTCGACTGCCAATCTAAAATTCAGGAAGCAGCTCCACGAGAAGGAGTCCGAGCTTCAGGTAAGCGACCGACCCGCTCGTCCGGTAATCTCCTCTTTATCGCCTTATCGCCGCGAAAAAAAAAACGACCTGCCTCCTCCTCTTTCTTCGTTGCAGATGTACTTGAGGAGACTGGGCGACGACGGCGTGGCGGACACGCAAGCCGCCATGGACAGGCTCACTGTGCCCCGGCACGACTCCACCATCAAACGCGAAGGTATTCAATTATTCACTCCGTTAAATGGATTCTCGTTTATTTCTCTTTTGCTCGGCGTCCCCTCCTCTCGGTATAATCATCTCCGGCACGGAGCCCGAGGAGAGGTGGCCAGCTGCCGAGGAAAATTTTTTTTTTTTACATTCAATCGAATTAGAAAATTTTCTTTCGTCTTTTTTTTACATTTAATTGAATTAGAAAGAGAGAGAAAGAGAAATCATTGTACATAATGTAAATATAATTAAGCGATAAGAATCTCGAGAGACAAAATTCCTTATTCACTGTCTGTATGTTAGAGCCCACTGTCCAGCGACCTAGCACTCAAAATTTCAAAGGTTAGTTCCACGTGATCACAAATAAGTTCCCTATGTTGAGAATGGCCGTAGATTTGAGTGACACTTGAACTGCATGAATTTTTGAGCGTGCACTGAGGAAAATTTAAAAAAAATGCATGCGATTGATTCAGTTCTTTTTATGAGGAGTCTCGCAAATTTTTAAGGAGTATGGATCAAGAAATCTATTTTAGTTTTTTTTCCAAAGTATATGGAATTAAAAAATAATACCAACTTTTATTCTGTACAGTAAATGGAGTAGAATGCATTTTGTCTGAAATCAATTGATCAAAACTGACTGCGCAAGAGACATTTTAGAAATCTATGTTTTATTATTGAAAAAATATACAATTAATTCTACTTTATAAAATAATAAATGAAATAACTTGAAATTTTAATTATCTTCTTTTATGATTACACGTATGTAAAAAAATTTTGTAATGATAATTAAAAACTTGTCAGTTTCTTAAATTTTGCAAGACACTCTCCTAAAGCGTGGTACTATACTTAATCTTGAAGAAACTGGGACGTACAGCTAATTTTATTAAGAGATCTGTAACAATATTTCTTAATTAAGCACAGCCGACTTTTCCTCCGTGCACCGGCAGAAGTAGAACATTTTTTACGGTACATCACCGAAATATTTTATCAATTAATTATTCACTTTATACATCACTGTGTCTTTCGTTAACAATTCACAGTAGCGATAATCTTTTACTGCAC
Organism: Eurytoma adleriae; assembly: GCA_900480045.1. Lineage (NCBI taxonomy): Eukaryota > Metazoa > Arthropoda > Insecta > Hymenoptera > Eurytomidae > Eurytoma > Eurytoma adleriae. Next base: position 81,604 of record UXGC01000224.1, read on the forward strand.
GCAGCAACATTAATTCTTAAACAGTAGAAAATTCGTTAATTTACTAAAACTAATTAATTCACTAAAACCGTAGTGAACAATCGACACACACACTATCACTCTTATCAACAAAATAAACAGTTCAGTAGGTAGCTTCACGTAAATTTCCCCTCCCCACATTAAAAAAAAAATCCAAAAAACGTAGCAAAAAATTAAAAGAAGTGCCTGATTAGACGAGCCAAAAAAAAATGAGTGCATGCACGACTTTTAATCGGGCCTGCCTGCTGCGGGCGCGGCGCGCTGTTTGTCTTGGCGCGCGTTTTTTTCGCTGACTGCGGAGCCCCGGGATTGATTGCCGCGCCCGCGGCGGCGTAGGCTCGCCCGCGTCGCAGCCCGTCGCGGTGCTCACGTGCGAATTCTGTTGCAGGTCCGTCGGTCACCACGGAGACGACCGACGTCTCCATGTCCATGTGCAGCCTCAACTCGACGACGAACGTCTCCCAGCTGGAGGGCGACTACGTCAACGTGACCTCGCTCGAGCAACAGGTTACCAAGTGCGTAAAAAACATGACCCTTTACCCCTCCGTCTCTCGCTTTTTTGTATCACCGACCCCTTTTTTCGGCGAGAGCGCGCGACGCTCAATTGGGAGGCTCGCGCGCGATGAGTCGAGCTTTTACAAACTACCGTTTTTCCGTTCGAAGGTTCGTTTGGTGCCTTTTTTAATAAACTGATGTTCTTCCGTGTTCATAAGTTTATTTACTGGGTGATAGAACAACTGGGATTTGTTTAGTGCAAGGGGTTATTTATCTCGCGAAAACAGAAGTCTCTTTTTTAAATGTAGTTTTGCAATCCTTTTTTCCATATTGAAAATATAAAGTGTGGGGAACTATGTAGAAACGTGTAAGAATGTGTATTAATACGTCAATTCAAACAGTTGCTCAATATTTGTATACACATATACACTTTCATACTCTTTGGTATTTTAAAGACTGAAACCTAAAATAAAATTTTACCTAATTTGTTTAATTCTTTAATTAAGAAATACAAAGGTGAAAAAAAATTCGACTCTCCCGCACTACCGCAAAATAAATGGACTCCACGTTTTCCACGATTTCCTCCTCGCGAAAAAAATACCAGTTCATCCGAAAGATCCAAACCCGCGTTATCGTCGCTATTAGCTGCGCCCTCAAGAAAACCTCATCACCCCACCCCCAATCTACAATCTTCACCAAGTATCTACCGGTCGATCTCAACGAAGAGCCTGAAATCAGTGAAACCTCTTGAATTGCAGGAAAAAGACGTCGTTCTCGGCGACGATCGTGACGTCGTCGGACGCGGAGCGCGCCCCGTCGACGGGCAGCGGCGGCGCGCTGCCCTCGGCGCTGAAGCACTCGTCGGGCGAGGGCGGCACGGCGCGGCGGCGGGCGCGCATCGCCGCCGAGGCCGTCGCCGCCGGCGAGGAGCAGCCCCGGCAGAACGGCCGGGCGGCCAGCGCCGAGCGACGCGAGCACGAGGAGGCGGAGGGCCGGGACGCGAGGAGCGGCCGGGCGCGACTGCCCACGCCGCCGCCGCCCAAGAACGTCTCCTTCGGCGAGCTGCACGAGCAGAGCTACTTCGAGCAGTCCATACTCCCGCCGCCCGTGCAGTTCGTGCCCAAGCACAGGCACACCGGTGAGTACGGGGCTCCGTCCGCCGGGCTGAGGTGGGGTACGGAGGAACGAGAAAAATGTCTAGTAAAACTTTTAATAATTGTAGTTACGGGGGGCATACTCGGCTTAGGCAGAAAATATGTTGTAGCAATTTTTACTATAAAATGTAGTGTAAAACTTACCAAAAAATTGGCAAAAATTACCAACCTACTCAGTAAAGTGATCACGTACTGCGAGAAGAAAAATTTTCAACTAGATTTGTCATTTTTGCCAATGTGAATTCTTATGAAGTAACTAGTAATTTTTATCTACTGACTTTTAATATATGCCATTCTAGTTAGTCAAAATTTGCCTTCTTGCAGTTTGTGATTGTTTTACCAAGTAGGTTGTTAATTTTTGCAAAATATTTTGAAATTTTGGCTCTTATGGGTTTCTCATTGAATTGCTTGTAAAAGGATTTTTCAATACAATTATAGTTAATTATACAAATACTTATGAAAGTAGAATGAACTTGCGATTTTACAGTTATAGCTTCTGTGCAAAATGTTGAATTTAATGTTGATTTTGTTTGTATTCGTTCTTAGAGCAGTTCTTTTTGGTTTTGGAAAGTTGATATCGCATTGCGGTGGAAATTGGGTATTGTTATCGTAATTGTATATTTTGTTAACGATGCATTTTTTTAAGGGAGAAGAATGTAGCAGTGATTAAAAGTGTTTTAAAATCGTGTATTTTCTTTAATAAGTTATCTTTTTAATACATTCTTTTCATTGTGAATAGAAATAACTTTTCGTTTTAATAACAATCATTATTTTGATATATTATACATACTGCATAGGAAAGTAACAAGAACATATTCATGAGAATTGAAATGAAAATTAATATTACTGAAGTAAATGATACTTTAATTTATGATTGCAATTATTTACATTTTAACAAGAGTTTAGATTTTAATAAAGTGCATGTAATAAATTTGAAATGTCGCAATATATATTACGAAAACTCATTAAGCTCATTAAATCAATTATTATTTACTGAATAACAGATAATAAATTTAATTTGAATACCCAGAACATTCATTATTTATAACTATATAATATGCAATATATTAAATTGACATATCTATTTTGTCAGATTTTATCCATATGCCAATACTCATCAAATTAAACAAATTGTATAAGCTGTATATTGATTGATTAAGAAAAAAATACTGCACAGCTTTTTAAATAGATTAAAAAAGAAAAGAAATTCAAAAATAATAATTGTATCTATCAAAAATGATTTTTAATTTTCAAAATTCTGAATCGATTAGCAAAGCTTTTTAAATTTTCTTAATTTTTTCTGAATCGATGCTTACCTTGAACTTCAGAAATTAGATTTATGTTTGGTAATTTATAACTTTTGCTCTCGCAGTTTGAAAGAATTAGTAACTACTGAATTCATGTGAAAAGTTTGCTATCTGAATTGCGATTGACTAAACTTTCAATGGCCTCGAAGGTCTCTTATCAAAAGTGACTTAATTCGAACATTTCTTTTTTCCCCACTTTTTTCACCTTTACAGAATGTAACGCTTCCGTTGAGTGAATTTGGTAACCAGAACTTATAGAAATTTTGTTTTTAAAAGTAAAAAAAAGTTTGCAGAGAGTAATCTTGGGATTAAGTGACTAATTTTGGTATATATAATAAATATCCGTATTGTTCGAATTACTTCTACAAAATCGCAATTTCTACAGCACTAACGAATAATTTCTACAAACCTCAATAATCGATCCCAACATCATCCTGCCACATTGTAATTTTCGTCGTCTTGATAAAAAAAGGATGTTACCTGGGAAGCCCCTTGAAAAAGGTGTTGTTTGCTTATCTAATAACGCCCTTCTTTATCAAGGCGACGTTTTCATTAAAAGTGCGAGGGTATAGACTTTTTTACATAAAATTTTCCTGGTACAAAAGCCGAACGCAATGTGTACAGTAAAAAAATTGAGTGTCAAATATGAACTTGGGAAAATGGGAATTTAACACTCAATATCTTTTTTTTTAAATTAAATTCAGTGTTAAAAATAAATTTTCAATTTGAGTGTAAAACGAGTGTACACGTAATATAAAAAATTCAGTGACAATAAGGTGAATAATATAATTAACCTACACAGATTCATAAGAAGAATATAAAACTCGTGCAACTCATTACGACATTCGCTGTACACTCAATACCCGTACTTCCGAATACAACCCTCTCTCGAGTGTCATTCCTTTACGAAAAAATGTTTTACTACGCACCGTCCCTCTCCTTACGTACGAAGCAACCCCACGACCGACCCTAACCGCTGCTCTCCGCTTCCCCAGGCTCGACGGGCGGCACGTCGGGCGCGCAGCGGGAGCCGGCCTCGCAGCCGTCGTCGCTGCGTAGGCGCTCGTCGGTGAAGGCGGGCGAGGCGGCGTACTCGCAGCACGAGCTGTTCGAGCGGCGGCGCACGAGCGTGCCGGCCAACTCCATCAGCTACATATCGACGGAGAACGTGGCGCGCGCCGAGGAGCCGCTCGGCAGCTTCGAGCGGGCCTACGTCGTGGGCGAGTGCGGCCACAGGCGGCCCGCCGCCACCGGGTACCGGTGCGAGAAGCACGCGGGGCGCGCGGCCGCCCACTCCGCCCACGCGACGGCGGCGGCGGTGCTCAACGGCGAGGCCAGGCATCGGCAGCGGCCGGCGCGCAACGCCTCCTCGCCCAGCGTGCCCGCCGTCGTCAATGCGAGCTATTCCGATACCGGTAGGTCCTCTCTTCAGCGACTTTGCACGTTCTTATATTAAAGTTTCTTTTTCATTTTTTTTTTTAGTAAAATTAGTTTAAAATTATGAATAAACTCTTAAATTTATGGAAAATAAGTGCTGTCTAGACTATAGAATGTTGGCTTGTTAATGTTCTATTTTTGTAGATTGATTAGTAGTAAGAACGGAGATAGAAAAATTAAAATTGATAATTTTAAAAGTTAGTAATCGAATTATCTTGCATTTTCTGTTAATATAATAAGGAGAAATAATAATAGAAACATTTATTTTGCCTCATACGTAGCAGTCTGTCATTGTAATTATAAATATATGGTTCTTTTCTAAAAAATAAAAGAAAATTCATAATTCTGAGGACAGTTTTATGCCTTGATAGTAAAATAATGTTGCTTTAACTTCTGCTATTATCTTTAAACTCGTAAAGTTTTTGTAAATAAAATATGTAGATATAAATCGTATAACATAAAACTGTTACAGTATCAAAATTATATGCGTAATTTAATTGTATCGAATAAAAAAGTTTTATTCTTTCTATATATACCCGAGAAAATAAAACTCGACTGATTTGAATGCACATTATTAAAAAAAGGATTTATCTTGGCTTGAAAGAAATGACACATAAAATACAATTTACTTATATTTTCTTTTTTTCCAAAATATTTGAAATGTACAATAATCCAAAAATAATATCAATTTTATCGTGTAGGATTAAATTTTCTTAAATATTGTAACAATTTTATAATTATAAAATTACTCCAAATCACATAAAATTAAGTTGTTTCTTTCTGCCGGGTAGCCACAGATACATTTTTAACAATAAAATATAGTACCCGCTGCACTGAGAAACCCACGTGATTAAAGTTACAAGATGGTTGGTAAAAATTATAAACGAAATTATCAAAAAATTGCAAATTAGATGGTAAAAATTTTCCTTCTCGCAATCTGCGATCGGTTTACCGACTAGCTTGTCGATTTTTACTCGCGCAGATTTCTCAATGCGCGCCGCAAAAACCCACGAAACAAAAAATAAAAGACGCGCGACTATAAACCACGAGCACCCAAAGCAATCCAGCGGTCCCCAAAGCGCTTTTACAACGCGACGAAACTAACTTATCTGAAATCTCTCCCTGTTCCAGAGAAATACGAGGAATCGATGTCGGGGATAATCCAGCGCTCGGTGTCGGAGCGCTCGCGCGACAAGTGCTCCGCGACGAGCGGGGGCGGCGCCCCCGGCGGCAAGTCCAGCGGCGGGGCCCGGCACGGCCACCCGGCCTCGGAGTGCCCGCACCGGCGGCGGGCGCGCGAGTGCCACCGCCACCACGCGCCCCTGGGCGCGAACAAACTGAGCCGCGCGGACTACGTGCAGAGCACGCCGAACGTCGCGACGATACACAACAGCAAGTACGGGAGCGCGAACCCCCGGGGCGCCGCGGCGGCGGCGGCGGGCGGCGGGGGCGGCGGCGGCGGCCCGGCCTCGAAGATGTACAGCGCCGTGTCCGACGGCGAGCTCCTCGACGTCGCCATACTGCCGATCTTTCAGAAGCTGCTCACCGAGCGGCACAAGAGCGCCAGCAGCCGGTACGGGGCCAGCGTCGCCAGCTGCCCCAATATATCCATCAAGTGCGACATCGTCGAGTACCTCTGAAGCAGCCGAGGCTGCGCCGTCGCGACGGCTGCTAAGGTGCTACTCGGCCGTCGGGCGCGGGGCACCGAAGGCGGGGGCGGGACGCGCTGCCACGCGGGAGATGTTTCTCATTCGAAGCTTTTGAGTTGCGGGAGGTTCTTGATGGCTGGGGTGTAGACGAGGTCGTGGTTCTGGTTTTGTTTGTTGCTATCGTTAAATTTTTTAGAAAAACTGCGGAATTTAATCTTTCGGTGCCAGTGAATGATTTTAGTTTTCTTTTTTATAAAATTTGTTACTTATTTTTTGTTTATTCAGAGCTTTTTCCATTTTAACGTCCTCATTTCTCGAAAAAGTTGCATCAGTTTCTTAAAAAATTTACTACAGATCTAAGAAATTTTATTACAATCTTGTAAATATTACAAGAAACTATTGCATTTTTTTCAACACCGACACGTGAGAAGATAAAAATAGACAACTGCAATACTTTCAGCAGAACTTATTCTCCGCGTAAACGAACGAACGTCGCCGATCGCCTCAAATTTCCCGCTAACTCACGTCTGAGAAGAAGTGAACTTTTCACGCAGCCCCGGGTAAGCACGTCCCGGCGAGCCGTCGCTCGAGTGCCGCAGCGCGCGTCGGACGTCCCCCGGGGCCGTCAGCGTCTCGCACCGTGCGCTCCGCGAGACGCTCGTTCCTCCGCCTCGCCTATCGGCTCCGCTCGCTTCTCTAAGCAAAACGCACGCGCCGCTCTCCTCGGGCTCTCTCTCTCTTTCTCTCCAAGTTAATCATGAACTTTGTATAATCATTTATGAACGTACGTGGAAAATATATCTAATTGTATACACAGTCATACATATTTGTTTATAATCATGTTTGGATTGTGCCACTTCATGTCAAGTATAATTGATCACATGCAATCATCAATAATTGCTTATATAATTATGTTCGTATAATCGTATATAATAAAAAATAATTTTTTTTAAATATTTTCAAAATTTGTTATACTCAATCACTTATGATTTGTACGTAAACTATTTATCATGATATATAATTAACAAAATCTTCCTACAAAGTCATCTCAAAAAAGGCCTATTTTAATTTTTAAAGCAAACGTTTTTAAAACACTAGAGTTTAATAAACTCTTCCAGAATCTGATAAACTTTTTAGGTCTTAGACAAATTTATTTCACTCCCCTGTAAAAAATTAACCATAAATTAGGTAAACTATATCCATAATCTGGCCGATTTATGATTAATTCGAATAAAAAATTTAAAATAGGCAATTTTATAAGAAGCGGAGATATACGATCAATCATAGTTATGTATAAACATAATCCAAGTGTGATTACACGCGAACATACACAATCTCGTACACAATAGTATAATTAGATAGATTTTTCAAGTACAATCATATACGATTATGCAAAATTCATTTTTAGCCTGGTTTTCTCTTTCTCTCCTATTTCGCTAGCTCGAGCGCAAGCCGCGCGGACGGCGATCGTAATACCCTACTCTCCCTCAAGCTCCCCAAGGAACTGTGTGTGTGTGTGTGCATCGTTCCCACTTTATTAGACTTTTGTATGATACCAGAACTCGAGGATGAAGCGCGAGGCGGAGCGCAGTGCGCGCCGGTGTTCAGGGGGATCTAAATTGTAATGAATTAAGGGATAATTATTAAACGACGAGAGAATGGACGCTTTTATAATTAACGATGTATGATAAAAATGAACGACATTTGCGTTTACACGGGATTGTAATGCGACTACGGTGGCGAGGATTTTGTTTAAAATGTCGACGTCGAAGGGAGGAGGAACGAAGGGAGGATGGAGTTGAAAGAAAAAAAGAGAACACAAAGTACTGTGCACGCTATTGTAAAACTCTGTTTGGGCCTACGCCAAATCCCACTGGAAGGGTATAAGACGTATTTATTGAGCGACGGAAAGACTTTTCTCGAAAATTTTAATGTGTCAATTATTCTCCATAGCCTATAAGCCCACAATGCTTTTAAAGCTGTGTGACTACTTTTTTGAGAGCTGATATGGAGAAGCACTTTTCAATCTATTCTACAAATTTGTTCATTCCTTTGCTTTCTCAAACGAATCGTTTTTTTTCCGCGGCAGTTTAAAAATTTACGCGAATTAATCGAGGACAGCGTGAAAGTCGATCAAAAAAGTGGTGACACCTGTATATGTAAATGAGGGGTATAAGAGTATTATGGGCGTATAAACTATCAACGGTGTATTAAGTCCAATCTAGAATGTGAGATGAAATATAAATACGCAGGTATAAATTAAGTTAATGAATTACGAATAAATATTACTTGAAATAATTCTAGTTAAATTTTAAATCTAAATATTGTTAACGTAATTTCTAAACAGATTGATTTTATAATTTTATTGTTAATAATCAATAAAAAAAAAGTAACGATAAGATATTTAAAAATGAAAGAAGCGTTAAAAAGTCCGTTAAAAAGTTATTTTTCTTGCGTTATATACGAGAATGAATGCTGTACTTCATGCTACGAGTGCTTTAATTTTTATAAAAGTAAATGAAAAAAAAAGTTACGATGTGATGCCTATTTATTGTGTTTCATTGATATTAAATAAATTGTACAAAATAATCGTGTAGATGGGTATCGAAATTTTACATAAGGAACATGTGTTCGATTTTCATCTTGTACAGTGAATCAACGAATTTTATTCTAAAGTTCTTCGCATTACCGTCTAATTTCTCTCCTTTTACGCCTTTCCGTTTCCAATCCATTGGATGAGAAGAGATGCAAGAGAACGTTATAAAATTTCAATCTCGCATATTCGATGTGAACAGCAAAATGTAACTTTAAAGAGAATAAAGAAAAAAAAACTAAAAAAAAAAGAAGATAATCGCGAACGAAATATATGTAATACATTCGTTTGTCATCGATTTTTGAGAGACCCGCGCGAACCGGCTAATCTCAAGGTGTACTTGGATCCTCGTAAATGGATTTGATCCTTTCATGCCACTGGACAAAGGAGATCAAAACGAGAGCAACTTCCCGACTCAAGAACTGTTTATAATAGAAAATATCTATCGTACAATCTCTATCGACTATGGAACTACTTAATTGTAGTTAGTTAGATAATTTGCGGAAAAAAAAATAAACGAGAAACAAGGTAAACTCATAAGTATTTAGTACATTTAAAGAAAAAAAAGTGCGACGTGTGAGAGACAAGTGCGGAGAGTGTACACGACCCGTAGAGAAGCGTATATATCGTTGCGAGAGTGCGGCGTGCTACCGGTGACTGTGTAAGAGCACCTCGTGCTTCTGTTTATTCCGGGCGCAACAATCGTCAAATATTTTCCAGGGGTTCACCGAGAAAAGAGGAAAAACTTAGTTCAGTGACTTGCAAAACACTCTTTTTTATCTTGATCTCGAGTCACCGTGATTTTGTGATACTTCAATCGTCTCTTCTTTCGTTTGTTTCGTTGGCGAACTATAAAGGTAAAATAAACAAAAAAAAAATAATGTAACAATGAGAAAAATAAAAATCTAATTGAAATATAAAAGAAAGAAAAATATTACGGCATTTCTTAACGCGAAGCGCAAACGTGTGAGTGAAGGTAAAAAGATCCCCGTAACTTAGAAGACATACTAATCGTTTATTGAAGGCTGTCTCGTAGAGCGACAAAAATCGCAGTATCGTTTCTCGTACTATGAGTAAATCGTGTCTACTTTGTGTACGTTACTTGAGTATCGTTGAGTCAGTATTTGTTTTGTAAATAGGAGTCACTTATAAATACTGTAATTTTTGTACAACTTTAAAGACAAATGACACTTCAGAGTAAAAAAAAAAAGTGAGGCGGACAAAGGAAAAAGCTTAATTAAATTAAGTTTTGTTTTTCGATCGACGAAAAGAAAACGGAGCAACTGATTTGAGAAAAGGAGAAAAAAAATAAACGCGAACTATTTTAAATCGTGCGATCGCGATGGCCTTTAATAAGTATGATCTACTATCGGAGAGAACGAACGGACAAAAAAAGTTATAGTTAGCAGCGGGTTCTGCCCAAGGCGCCAATATTGTTGAAACATTTAATAGATGTATACAAAAGCGTTTTTAAATTATTAATCTTTAATAAAAATTGATGAAAAAAAAAAGAAAAACCTAGTGAAAGAGAAGAAAAACTCGAGTGAATGTTTAGCCGTACTTTAAAAAAAAAAAACAAATGCGATGAAATGAAGCACACTGAGAGAGAAAAAAACAATTGTTTATTCGATTATTTGTACGATACATCAAATTTGTTTACTGTCAATGAGATTTATTGTCGGTTAATAAATTTATTATCGCTTAATAACTTTAAAAACCGGCCGTTCTTTACTCGACCCCCTCACTCTTTTCCCCCCTCCTCGCAATTTCCCAGAGACAATCGGTACCCCCGGCCGGCAATCGACTGGCCGCGCCGTGGGCTTTCACCCTGATGGACGTATTTAGCGCGGCGCGGCTGCATCGATGCGTCAATTCAGCGCGGGGATCAATATGGCGCGCCGAGTTCATTTCCCTCGGTAATTTATTCTAATCTACTTTTTACGACTGCGCCCGCGCGTCCCCATTACTTTCGCATTAAAGTGGGTGATTAAAGAAAAATTTGCACGGCGGCGGTTCGGGCCCTTTAAAAGGGCCTCGGCGCAGTCCGCGTCGCATCAGTTGTTCGAGACTTCCTCCGACATGCAGCTGCTTAAATTGGTGTTCCTCGGCCTGCTGGTCGGCGCGCTGACCATCGTGACGGCGCGGCCACCCGAGCCAACCGACGACGAGGATTACGAGAGCTTCGAGGAGGGTACGTACACTAGGAAAAAATGAGATGTTAATTTTAGTATTCCTTCTGCCTTGAAAAAAGAAATTAGTAGTTTCAACTAAGTATTTGTTTAAGGGGTGCCAATTAAATAATTTCTTTGAAACAACTAAACAGTTTTTAAACTAAAATATCTATATTTAACAGTTTCAGAGGTGATTTAGTCGAAACTACGAATTCTTTTTTTCAGTATATAGTAAATCTGAACATAGTAATTGTTACCAGAATTATGGTATCCATTGTTTTATTTTTTAATAGTTTCTACAGCCGATAATGCAAAGTACAAGAAAACTATAGTATTTACTTATAGTTCAAAAATTAATAAAGTAAATAGTAAATTTTACTACGTAGATTGTAACGTTTAGTACTTCATTACAGTAACTGCATAGAAATGTTACGATCTCTACTCATATAGTATTGTTTACTTTACTTAGAAAATTAAATTAAAATTTACTATAATAATGGTAAAAGTAACTAAAATTTTAATCGATATCGAAATCGATATCGATCAATAAGGTCTAAAACTTTAGCTTTCTTCACTTCTACGTAAGAAAACGTCAATTCCTACAGTTTCAATAAAACCTTTGATCCAAAGTTCCGGTGCTCTCCCAGCCACTGAGTTTTTCCCCGGTGTAAGCACCGGCACGTCGACTGCTCGACTCGAAAAGCTCACCTCTTCTCTTTTTTATCCCCTACTATCTCTGCTTCCTCAGGCGAGAGCAGCGAGACGGATAGGGTTTACGGCGGGGGTTACGCGCCGCTCGGAATGTTCCCCTTCATGGTGGCGGTCCACCGGCTGGACCAGTACCCCAACAAGTTCTTCGTCTGCAGCGGCTCGATCATCTCCAAGCGCTGGGTACTCACGGCCGGCCACTGCCTCCACGGGCCGCGGCGCTTGTACCTCCTCGTGTTCGGCATCGTCGACAAGCAAGGCATTCGGTGAGGCTGCGCACTCCGCGGTGCTTTTACTCCTTTCTTTTTTTTACTTCGGGATTATTGGAAACGGAATTTCTCGGTTACTTTTTATCGCGCTTTAACGGCGTCGTTGCGCGGTTTTAAGCTGCCCGGAAGGAGATATTTACGCCCCGGGGAAATAGTTTGTTTTTTTATTTTTATTTTGAGCTTGATAGTTTTTCAAAGGGCCCTGTGTAAAGGAGCAGTAAATTGTAAAGTATAACAATGAAAGAAAAATCGAGTTTATTGAAATTTTTTGTTTATTTATGTTGTTGTTAGAGACGCAAATAGGCAAGTCGCGAAACTTCCAATTATTTATTTCATCCTGTATATTCATTTTACTGATTTAAATTTATAAAGAAAATTTTTATATTTATAATTCAAGATGATTCAAATTAAAAAATATTTGTTTACAATTAATTTGTTTACTGAATCGGAAAAAAGAAACATTAGTTATTGCATTAAAAAGAGTATCATAAGTTAATTAATGTCAAACGGATACCTTTTAGACGTTGGATTAACAAATTGTCATTTTTTTCCAATAAATAAAAAATTACTTTTGCAAGTTCCTTAAAAATCACTAAAAGTACCAAAATTTTTTATTAATCCGCATAGCTGCTTGACAAAAAACTGAACTCAAAATTGACAACATCGAGAAAAAGTAACAATATATCCTAAACTAAATAAGTAACGTATAACGTAGCTTAATAAACTGGCGAACCTCCGGGTCAACCGCAAATCCCTCATTGTTATCATGGCCTTTCTATACGTGTACAGATACGACCGCATAACCCACGACGGCCTCTCCATGGTATCGGTACGGACGTTCATTCACCCGAAGTTCGGCATGGGCTTAAACGACATCGGCCTGGTGCACACGCCCCGCGACATCCCCTTCAGCGGTAAGTACCGGCATCCACGAAATACTTTGCTCGAGATGCCCTAGTTTAACGCCTTATACGTCGTTCCCGCAGAAACGATCAAGCCCATCCGCCTGGCAGGCGAGTCCTACGCCTCCGAGACGTTCGAGGGCGAGCTGGCGCAAATATTCGGCTGGGGCCAGGAGGGTACAGGCCAGCCCGCCTCCCAGAAGCTCAAGTACGGCTTCGCCACCATCATACCCAATTTGGTCTGCCTCCGACGCTGGGACGTCAATGATGATCACATCTGCACCGTCGCTTCTCTGGAGCAGGACGTTTGTCAGGTGAGCGATCGAGAGAACACATATGTGAATAGAGATAGTGTATTTATTTATTTAAAATTTTAATGGACATCAGTTCTTAATACAGCAATGATTACATTTGAAGTTGATAATACCAATACTTAATAGAAGAAAAATATAAATATAAAACTAATAGAAACTAAAAAGCTATAAACAATTTGCAAATATTTTCAAAATTAAATAATTGCTGCAAATTTTAATGTTTGTTAGGAAACGTTTTAATATTTGTTAGGACATCTGTTCCTTTACGGTTTTAAAAGTTTATTTTTATCCGTAATGTCACTAAAGATGATGATCAATTATTATTCAAAGAAAAATGAATGATTTATCTAATTAATGAAAAATTATTTCAGGGTGACAGCGGCGGTCCATTGGTAATTAGAGAAGAAGATGACGAGCTTGTACAGATCGGAATCGTGAGTTTTGGCGACGCGGGTTGTCCCAGTTATCGACCCGCTGTATACACCCGTGTCTCCTCTTACATGGCTTGGATCTCCAAAATCACGGAAGCCGACTTCGATTAACCACATCGAGTTAATGTCTTTGGATTATGAAGACTTAAATGAAAGAAAGGGGCTCTTCGTTTAGTCCCATAACTACGTCAATTAGGCAATTATCTGATCCTCTTGACGATAAATCAGACGAACTTGTTAACGACCAATAATGATGGCCTAATTAAGGATGATCGCTGCACTTTAGTGCCTTAATGTACGGTGTCGTTTCCAGATTTTTTCGGGAACATTTTCCTTTATCTATTGAGTAGATCAATTTTTTACGAAAATGATTTTTTTACATACTATTTGTTTACGAATACAAATAATGTATCAGTATTTGCCGTCGTAAAAATAAAAATAGTATGAAAAGTATAAGTCATCAATAATTGTCATCATTAAATACATCATCATTATTTAAACATTGTTATATTAATTATGTATCATATCATTTTCAAGAATTATTGTATTAAAATTTTGATTATTATAAAGTAAAAACAGAATTAATAAAAGAAAATTTGAAAAACTTTCGTCCTGTTATTGCATATATATACACGTTAAATCTATAAAAATCCTATTAAATAAATTTAAACTGATAATTATACCTACATTAGAAGTTAAAGAAAGAAGAGACCTTTTTGAACGGCGGCAGAACAATAAACGTTAGTCGATAAATCAGGATGTTCTTATCAAATGCTGATAAGATATACAGCTACAGTAGATACGTCTATATTTTCTTACAATAAATAAATTTAAAAATAATTAATATTTTTAACGATTTAATTATTTTTTAAAAATCTGATTGTAAATAAAGATTAAAATTACTCCAATGTAGAGATATTTATAAACATTTAAAATGTTTTATCTTTACTACAATATACGCGTAGTTATCTTATCTATATATCGTAATTTTTATTATTGCGAACTATTGATTAAGTAAACTATAAACATTTTTATTAAAATATGAAAATACAATTATATAAGATAAAAACATGTTTTGAATATCTGCAAGGTTTATTCCGCTACTCGATAAAGCGCATTTCATCATCTCTTCGGAGCCTTGCATCACGTGGCGCATCCATTGTTAGTTCGACGATAAGTGTGCTGGAGTAAGCTCAGGTTATGTTTGATGAAAAGTCACGATTTGAGCATAGCAGCGTTGATATTTAAACTTTCGCAAATACAAAAAGAATAGAAATTTTTTGAAAAATGTTTCTCACAAGAAGAGTGGTTAGCCTTGGCTTCAGAATGACGCTGAAACACTTGCAAGACAATATCACCAGTATGCAGAATCTGCGAAATCCGATGTTTACCACTCAGCAAAGCAATTTTTCCTTATCCAGACGAGTATTAGCGGACTCCAATTTAAAGCCGTCGTTGGAAAATCAGGAGGTGCCCGAAATTAATAAAAAGGAATTTACAAGAATAGGTGGCAAGCTGCAGCTTGCGTTCACTTGCAAAAAGTGCAACACAAGAAACAACAAAATCATATCTAAACTGGCATATCAGAAAGGAGTTGTTATTGTTCGCTGCGAGGGATGCAAAAACAATCACTTGATAGCTGATAATTTAGGATGGTTCGAAGGTACAAACAGAAATATCGAGTCTATTCTGAAAAAGAAAGGAGAAAACGTTCGTCGAATAAGAAATGACACCGAAGGTTACTTCGAAGCAGTCGTTCAAGAGGAAGTGCTAAGGATACAACAACAGATGAACGAGGAGGCTGCAGCTTCACCAAAGCTAGTTGAAGCTGAGGACAGTGTTAAAGTGACTTACGAAAAAGTTGAAACGCCAAATAAGAATTAACTTTAGATAAGATTGTATAAAAGTTTATTGTATATTTGTTATTATAGCTATAAAATTCTTCACTGTAAATACATACACAAATAAAGTAGGTTTTGTTTTTTCATTTACATAAAAATATTGTTTGTGATACTCTTTATATTTCCAACCTTGCACAAGATTTCATTATCTATTTCTTCTTACAACGTGAAAATAGCATCAGCAAAAGTATTTTGATTGATCTGTTATATAAACAGTAACAAGTTTGTTAATTACCAAATGCTTTTATTTAATTTTATAATCAAATGACCATAATTTTTACAAAGATTTTTAGAAATATTCTTAGCGTTTGTTTTAATACAAAATTAAAATATATAAATTATTTATTATTTATAATTTTAAAAAGTCGCTTGGTCACTTGTTTCATTAACATACAAAATTTTGTAAAAAAAGTAAGTTGATTCAGCTGTCAGAATTATATTACAACCTAAATAATTATAAAATTTCTTAGTATTAAAAACATTTAAATCATTTTATAAAAAAATTGTAAAGTTATGTAATTGTTTTCAATAACAAAGAAATAATATATTAATTTTGTATGATTAATTAGGTTTTAACAAAACTCTGACCACTTAAAATGTGATGCACTAGAATTAATAACATTTAAAGCTAACGAATTCTTACTAAAATACAAAATATTGGTCCTTCAAAACTTGTCCTTTCTTACATTATGACAAGGCACACAAGAGACTACCAGCATCAATTATTGACTTATTAAAAAAAATCTATTTTTGATTTTTCAAAGAGACAAATTATAAATAATAGAGAATTTTGTTTATGCTCATAGTCTCGAACATCATTCTTTGGTCACTCATAAGAGACATATCACGATTAAATATTTTAGGTACCTCAAATCTACACTTTAAGTATGAAAGTGAATGCAATATATATAAAACCATTTAAAAAATATAAACCTATTCTGTCATTTTATCAGAGGCACTTCGATGTAACAATAACAACAATTATTTGACAAAGTCATAGTAAGTACATTGGTTCGACTCTGAGAGATGAAAATTCTGAGAAGATTAAGAAATTTGGTTCAAGTTTCTTACACTATTACTAACAATAATTAGTAGATATAACAATAAGACACTAGATCAGAGTTTCGATCAGTCAATAAATGTACAAAGACTTGGTCAGATTTGAACAAGGAACAAGATCAATATCGCATAAACAAGTATTAAAATCACATAAGAATTTAAATTATACTAATTAAAATATTTTTTCCTCACAAAAGGAAAGGCTTCAAATTTCTTAAAATCAATTTTTGTGTAACTAGATATGGCCATTATCTAAATACGAATTTAGAAGTATAATTTAAAAAACTTTTGTTATAAATATTAACATTATCCTATTATGAACTATAATTTAATTTTATAAATATATAGCTTTAATATAAAACGATTTAAAAAATATTTAAATGCTAAAGATTTTGGCAACCTTTGAATTAATTTAATTTGGATTATTCGATTAATTTTTTAAAAGGTTTTTACAAAATGTTATTTACATTCCCAAATTTAGATTTTATCTACACCTCCAACAAAATATAAAAATTTTACTCAAAATGAATATGACACATGATACCATGACACTTTTTTTGACTAAAAATGAACTAATGGCAGTAAAAGAGATTACTAATTTATATAAAAAAGTCACAAATAATAGTATTGATTGTAAGCAATTTAAAGCCATTGAATTCGATAAAAAGTTCTTAAACTCTTTTAGGCTTTGATACAATGGCATATTCACTGTCATTCACAATTTTATGTTTTGGCTCCATCATATTAGCAGATGTAGAAGAGTTTGATTTTTTTCTGATCATACCATACCCATAATGACTGTCATCCGCCAATCTAACTGCACTCATATCTTCAACAACGTCATAGTTATTGCAACTTGGATTTGAATCTATGGAAGACTGAGATGATAACTGAGAACTTTGAGATGTAGTAGAATTCAGTGCTCTGTATCCTGGTTTACTTTTACTTTTATAAATAGATCCAAAATGCTGCAGTCTATCGTAATCTGGTGGATCGTTTGGACTGGGTATGTTATGAATAATTGATGAAGTATTCGTCTTTACAGAATTTTGGGAAGATGATACTGGAAAAGACATTGTTTCGTAATGTGGATCTTCCAAATTATCTTTTTCATTTTTAATTTGTTTGGACTGTTTCAACCTCTCTGTATGTGGCACACTATCTATTCCGTGTGTTTTCCAAGCATCATTTCTTACTTCAACTAAATCATAAGAATGCTTTTCATCATCTGTAACGACAATATTTTTTTTTGACGAATCAGGAGATGTAGGTGAACTTAACTTTCTATATTTTCCACTGGTTGATAAATCAAGTTCACACTCAAATGATTTTTTATCTAATTTAGATGTAAATACCGGTTTTCTTGGAGGTTTTATAGGTTTTGGCTTAG
This sequence comes from Eurytoma adleriae, assembly GCA_900480045.1. NCBI lineage: Eukaryota > Metazoa > Arthropoda > Insecta > Hymenoptera > Eurytomidae > Eurytoma > Eurytoma adleriae. The sequence goes on from UXGC01000224.1 coordinate 99,402, forward strand.
CTGGTAAGGGAGGTTTAACAGGCTCCGTTGGAGAAATTGGAGAAAGTAATGGTTTTTGTGAATTTTGTGCAAATGAAGGAATGTCTAAGTCTATGAGATTTTTTGAGCTATTCATGGAAGGTGGAAGAGGTGAACGAGATCCTGCTTCCATAGACAAGGCAGCATGAAATTGAGCATCGTTGCATTCAACAGTAGGACTATTTTCACCATTTAACATTTGCTTCATCTTCTTCTTGTTTGAAACAAAGCACCTAAAGATTTCTAATTGATTTTTGTGCTCCAAGCAAAATGCTCCCTCTCCTGAACCACATCGTCTTCCAGCTTCAAAAGTAAACTTGCCATCTCTGTAGCCATACTTCCTTATGTATTGATAAGGCCACGTATATAACATTTTATTTCCATCCATTAATTTCATTTCCGTAGCTCCCACTATTAATGTATAATTCTTCAGTAATTCTAAACCGCATTTTCTTGAAGCATCAGTCTCTGCTATTTTGACAGTAAAAACACCTTCTCCACTAGTACAGTACAGATCATTATCTTCTTCAACAGTTACATTTGACGTATCATCCTTAAATGCAACAGATTGGAATGCAGTTATCCAGTTAACCATCTCAACTTCGGAACAGCAGCCGAAGTGATGGACTCCAGTTTTTGTAAACAGCTGAAAAACAATTTTATTTAGTATTCAAAAAAACTGAATAATCTATTTATAACATTTAAAACAATTTTTATTACTAACAGTAAAAACATTTGGTTGATTGCTAGGTGCAATCTTTACACATGCTTCTAGAGTAATGATGCGTTGCGTATGAAGTTGCTGAATTGAAACTTCATCTTGATTATCATAAATTTCTAGCCGCTGTATTCCATACTTGCTAGCTCTAAAAATTTGGCAGAATTTCTTATGCCAAGTTTTCTGAAAAAATTAAATACAGCTTATTAAAAATATTGACTGATTAAATTTGATAAAAAAAATATTATATTTTTGAAACCAGTTATAACATCTGTATCATATTAAAGCGTGATATGATGATTCACTGATTTCCATTAGAAAGTCATTTATGCAACCAGCGACATTATCAATGAGAAGAGGAAGCAAATGACACATTTCGAGTGATTCAGAATATTTAATTCCTTCATCCGTTCACGACAGATTGAAAACCTTAATCAAATAAATAATATTGAATAAACATTATCAAGAATCAGAAAAACGTCAAAATTCTTTAACGAACGCCCAATTACCCAAAGTCATTTAGATAAAAGTAAAACAACCTTGTAGCCACCGAGCTTACTTTCACGACGTATAAAAGCAGTCCGGAAAATTGTAAGAGAAAAACGAAAAAAAATAATCTTCTCAAACGCTCGCGTGGATACACAAGCGATTAGTCACCGAAAGCCCGGTAAATAGTCGAATCTATAAAATCGAGCGCAAAATTCGCATATGCACGTCGCGCGCATCTGACGTCCGTAAAAGAAAAACACAAAGCAGGTCGACACCCATGACCCATCGCCTACAGCTCTACCAAGCACGCAGAATAGAATGCATGCAAAATATCGCGCGGCGCACGTATACACACACAGCTCCGCGAGGTTAGCTTTGAGGTTATAGTGCGGCGCGGGGACGCACCTTGAGCTGTCCGAGCATGCCCTGGGGCGGTAGCAGGAGGACGCCCTGGAGGAGCGGCTCCTCGGGCTCCATGGCTCGCCGGGGCGCGGCTCTGCGTCGCTGCACGGCTGGGGGGCGCGGCGGCCGCCTGTTATTCCCTTCTCCGGCGCGCGGGTCCCTCTCACTCGAGCCTGCTGCTGTTGCTGCTGCTGCTGCTGCTGCTGCTGCAGCCGACGGGCGGCCTGCAGCGCGCTCTCAGCCCATCGGCCGGGCGCGCCGGACCCTGCACCAGATACGGCACCCGGGGCTCGCCGGCCGCGAACATCGGTCGCTGGCACTGGCCGTACACGTCGCTCCCGCGCCCTATGCACACTGCGCTCTCGCTACCTCGGCGATCGGCACCCACGGTTCCGGACGCTGACGCTGCTATGCGGAGAGTCGCGGATGTACTCGGCGGAGTGTGATGTACACACGGCGTACGTGACTATGTGAACACGGGGAAAAGCGCACTACATACCCGCACGCGGCGATCGGTGCATCGACACTGCGCGACGAGGGATCGGGACTCGCCGAGAGGGACCGAGAGAAAAAATGTAAAGGAGAGGACGGCATGTGTGCGGGCCCGCGGGGAAAGTCGCCGGTGCGCACGCGCGCTGCTCGTGGCGCGAACGATTTCAGATGAGGACGAGAGGAGAGGAGAATTATCGAAAGCACTGTTGTTTTTTAGGGAATTGTGATCGCTTAAAAATTTATTTTTAATAAAGATATTATTTAACACTTATTTATTTATCTGTCATTATATTGATGGCTTTAATACAAAGCTTAATGAACGCGTACTATAAAGTTTGAAAAGTATGATTCCAAAAGTACACCTTTTAATTGAAAATAAATCGGAAAGAATTTAATAAAAAATTTTAATTTATCGAATTAACTTTTAAAAGTTATATTCGACGCAGATGAAAAGTTCAGTTCTGTATAGCTTCCCGGCATAACGACCTATAATTCTATTTTGTCAGTTTTAATCAAAAGGTGGAATTGCAAAAGATATAAGTTCATTATAATAGATTATAATTACCTAATTCAACATTCGAAATAGTTTTCTGTTCTCTGTAATGTGATAAATTTTTAAGTTTAAATCTTTAGTGTCGAAAATTTTCGAGTTGTCGTTCCAAAAGAATGCAGAGCTAATTAAATATTAATTATTGACTTAAGATTATTATTCTGCGTTGTCGATTTTAAATGGTATTTAAACCGGAACGACGCGATAATTTTTGTGCTCTTTAGAACATTCAGCTTCGTGATGATAACACAACATTGTAACAATATCAGTTCACAATATAGCTTCAAATTTTCATTTTATAGCGATTGCTTCGATTAAAAGTTTTTATATGTAATTGTACGAACAAATTTGGAAAGATTTTGAGGCACAATGTGACTATTGGTAGTGGGACCGGTTAATTTTTGGATGGGAAAAAATATAACACACTAATCTCTGATATTATCGCAATCTCCAAGAAATGGAGTTATTATTGTACGGAGAAATCAAATAATATTTGATTTCAAAATCTATTTTTACTTTTTATAAGTCCCGTCGTTTTGTCAAGATTAAATTACCTTTTAAATCACGCGATTCAAAAATAAATGTAAAGATAAAAATATAAGTATAAAGTTAATTTACTTAGTACTTTAATATGTGTATTTATTTTTATAATATATACAAAAAGTTTTTTATTTCAATGTTTCACCGCAATAATAAAATTTTTTCGGCGAACGAGTAATTGTTTATCAAAGGAAATAAAATTGTAGAAGCATTTTATCGAGTGCCGCAAGTGATTTGACGAAAAAAAGGAAAATTAATCCTCGCACCCGGTCAGTAAGTGCAAAAGTCGGAATTAAAACTATCGATCGAGTATATAGGAAGGAAAAAAGAGCAGCTGCCCGACACACGAGAAAACTTGTTACAAGAAGAAAATTGAACGGCGATATAAAAAACTCTCGAGAGTAATTTCGCTGCTTGATTAAAAACTTTTTGAAAATTCATCAGAAATCCCGTTTCCAATCATGCACTTTCGTCAATACATCGCTATATCCGCGTACCTTGAAATTAAAATAAAAATTAATTTACTTCCGAGTCAATCAAATTTCCACATCAACTGCAGTCAATATCGCTTTGTTTTTGTGACCTTTCATCGTTTTCGTTGCGGACCTTGAACAGTTGATTTTAACTCAAATCAATCTTTCCACAATTGGCCTTTTTTGAAATGCGCTTCTCTTCGTTAGGAACGACAATATATGTAAAACACAAAAATTGGATATAAAACTAGCCATTAATTTGCAGATTTACTACGAATACTCACGAGCAATGAAAGACAATTTTGCTTTGAAATTAAACCCCTTCGATCCCATCGCAAAGCGCGCGAACTAATTCCAACTCCTCTTATCACTTCTCACCCCCTTAAAGTCCCGGCGTTGAACTTTCACCACCCCAAACCCTACATACCGCGGAAAAGGCAGTCCCCCTCCCACTCAAGGCAAAGTAAGTAAAACATCGGATCGGCCGGTTCGATCGGCGCCGATCAATTAGTGATGGGAGCGCGCGACCTTAGGGCGCGCGGCGCAGCCCCCGTGACCCGGATTTCACGCGGCTCGCCGTCGACCAAGGGGTGGCGCGGTAACGAAGGGCTCAATAATTCAGCGCCGGTGCCGCTTTATAACGGGCGCCGCGCGGCCGGGCCCCGGCGGATGCCGAGCCGACGCGGGGATGATAAGGCTGCTGCTGCTGCTCGCCGCGATCGGCCCACACCGCGCCGCCGGATACAATGACTTTCCGTCGCTCATCACCGCCAACGCCAGTATGGGTGCGTTACTTCTACGGAGAAAGTAGTAGTAGTGGTGTGCACGGCTTTTAGATGTCGACTCTTGACGATACAGCAAGTGCGCAGCGCATTTAGTTTCAATTGAGTACTTGTTTAAGGGGTGCCCTCTAAATTTAATTCAGTGATAAGTCCGCAACTGATCCGAAAAAAGTGCAAAATAAGTGAATACAGTGAATAGTCACTAATTTTGCAGTGTATATACACTTATTTCGGATCAGTTGCGGACTTATCACTGAATTAAATTTAGAGAGTGTCGGTTAAGTCATTTATTGGAATCAACTAAACATTTTTTTTCAAGTTGCTGAAAACATTTTCTAAATTTAATTCAGAGATTAGTGCGCAACTGATTCGAATCAGTGTATATACACTGCAAAAGATAAATGAATATTCACTGTAAAATATAAATGAATTTTATTTTACTTTTTATTAAGTAAATATTCACTTTTTTGCGGTGTATATACACTTACTCCAATCAGTTATTACTGAATTAAATTTAGAGGATTAGTTTCAAAAAAAGACTTAGTTGATTCGAAGAAATATTTTCTCGACAATCCATTGAAACATTTGGACGGAACTACTAATTGTTTTCAGTTTGCAACAATTGTTTTAATGTGGTATTTCAGGGTATAGTGGGACAGCCAGCAAAATGTTTTATTTTCGATGAAAATCACTTTGTAAAAATCCCATTGAAAAAAATTTAATTTTAAATCAGTAGACTATAAAAAGTTAACAAATGATTGATTTATATTATAGCGGTTAATTTATGTGTTAACTATCTACTAGTATCATTTTTTATTAAAAGTATGTTTTTTGCAATCCTACTTTACCCCCATCTCATTATACTCCACCCTCTCTCATGAATAACTGATTATTCCCTTGTCATTAGTGAATAATCCATTTAATTTACTTATTCATGTTCAGCGAGAGGATGTGGAGTAGAGATGATTTGCGAAGAATTTTTTTAAATGTTAATTAATACTATTGTTATTGTTTTGTTTCATTAATTTTTGAATTAAAATAAAATGATGATTAATATATAGCTTGAATGATAACTATTGTATTTATTATCTTCTTTATTTGACTGCGCAGATAAAACATTCTTTGTCCTATTGAAGAAAAAGTCTGACTAAAAGTAAACTTTCATCAATGATTCACAGATTAAAGCATCATTATATGAATGGAAATTTTTAAAAAATGTGTAATTCTTCAACGATAATCAATTTGAAATGCGTGTGATAATGCACATGTGCGATAATTACTGTCAATCGTTAAATTCTTCAAATATACCAGACAGTAATATTTCTCCTATTATTTAATATTTTTTAATATATCAAAAAATGTTCTGATATTAAAAATTAAATGTTTTTATTTATTTTTATTATGCCCATATTGTATTGTATCCTTCAGTTTCTCCTACAATTAAACACCAAGCATTTTTTGTATAAATCATGTATAAAATGTTGCAATAGCGGTTGTCATCGATAAAAGCTTTTTCAAAAGCAAAGAAGATTACAAAAAAACGGCTTCGCACATTTCTGAGGTCGTCAACGATGTTATAAAAAAGAACATGAAACTCAGCAGCATCGTATTCACCGTTTTTAACGATGCGAACGTCAATCTGGCGCGAGGTAATTAAACATCAGTTCTGCATTTAATACCTATAAGACATAAAAAATAAATTTAAAAAATATATATGAAAACATGGATCATTAAAGAAACGAAAATTACTTTTTGAGGCAGTTCCACATTTCATAACCAGTTTATAATAGGGTATTGAAATGCGGAAATGAATAAACTGCAGTAAAGAGAGACAGTGATTGACAAATCATAAAGAAAGTGTGAATTTACGCAAATCTGCTCTTCGGAATTTTTATAAGTGCATTTCAATTGCAGACTACACAGTCTTATTTTCGGTGGCAAGCTGCCAGACGACTTGGCACCTCTTCAGACGGGCGCAGAAGGAAAAACTCGTACATCTGGCTGTAACAGGTATTATACCTACTCCATTAATGTCAATCTCATTCGTTTTTTTATTTATTTGTTTCGAAAAATAATTCACTGTTTCTCATTATTTTCATTAAAATACATAAATAAACAACATAAATAAATAAAAAACCCGACAAATAATTAAATAGATAGTCAGATAAAATATTTATTTTACATTAAACGAATGATAACCAAATAAATAAATAATTCTTTGAGTTTAGGCGAAGGTTACGCAAGAAATGAATACAAATTGCAGGTCCCGACTGTCCAAGATTGCCGCAGGACGCCGGAATCTCCTTGCCATTGATAAGCTCGGGCGAAGAATTGCCTCAGATTTTTTTGGATCTCAGGTCCACGGGGACACTCTCGTGGCCGAAGATAAATTTTATTCATGACGACACATTCGGTGAGAAAAAAGTCACCCTACACGATTAAATATACATAAAGCTGTAATTAGTTCTTGATCGTCCAACTTTCAGTAAAAAAATTGTGTACTTCTCGAACAGATTCATTTTTATCAAGCATTTACAGTTTTTTATTTTTAATGTAATTACGGAATCTCAAATGAATTTTTTGTTAAATCAAGATGTTTATTTTCACTCTAATTTTTCAATTTAAAGAGAAAACTTCAACCCACATTGATTATTAATATTAGTACAGATTGTCTATTCGTTCCTATGCAAATTTCGTTAATTATTTAGTACTTCGATTCTTTACTTTCTTTTACGGGAGCCTCGTTCTATTAAACCGTAGAAACACGAAGTCTCCGGTTAGTTTACTCGAAATTGAATTCAAATAAAAATGAAAATATTGCGCTGCAGCACGGGACACGATCGGCCGAGTGGTGAAAGCGCTGTCGGTCGAGCTGCCGGACAAGAGGCTGTCGCTGTCGGCGCGCGCCCTCTTCTCCACGAAATTCGAGAAAAACGAGATCGCCATGAAGCAGCGCATCCACGACATACTCTCCAACTTCGAGGAGGAGCAGCTCGGCAGGTGTTTCATGCTCATCGTCAACATTGACACTGTCTCGACCATCATGGAGGTCGTAAGTTGCGCACTTCGCTTGCACTGTGCACTTATGCAGTATTATGTTGAACGGCCTTTTGAAGCAACAAACATTTTCGGAGGACAAGATTAATGCGATAGTATCTTGCACATTTTTGCTATAAATGTTAGTTTCATTTTACAGAGGCTATAATGACTTCAAATTATATTATTTTATGATATTACGTTTTTTGATAAAATTTAATTATTGACTTTTCCAAAATTTTATATGAACATTGAAAGACATTTTAAAAAGTTTAATTGAGAATTTTAAAAATACTGGTTTACGTTCGTTATATTGTGTAACGAATTAGATGAAATTAATTTTAATACGTCAGTTGTAAGTATAATAGTATACCACGTATTAAAGACTATGCTTATATAGATTTGTTTTTTGATGCCAACGTATGAAATTTATAATAATATGTAGTATATTTAAAAAGAAATTTAACTAAAAAGCAAAATACACCCATTGGCTTGAAAGGAAGAATTCGAAAAAAGGTTGTTTTAGTAATATGTTAGGTTTAATACGCGCAGTAGAAACAGACAAGCACAGTCAGACAGAATTTTCCCATTCTCTTTTAATGTACACTCTCTTCAGAAACACAGATTAATTTTTTTATTTTAAATTTAAATGATATTTCATACTTTATTTGATAATAAACATATTTTAATTTAATTTTAAACTTTATTTACGACAATTAAAGAGAAGGGAGAAGAACATTTCTCTTTATATTTTTACGTATAACCGAAAAAGTGTAATACTTTTATAATCGAATTAATTTTGCTATTACTGAATTAAAAATGAATTTACATTTTGTTATCATGATCGTTTCACGCTAAAACAGGTTTTAATTTAATATTTTTATTACTATTTAAACCGATTAATCAAGCCAATATATTATTTTATATTAACTAATTCCTAAGTAAACGTTCGCCTATTATCAATAAATAAAAAATCAATTCAAAATAGACAATTATTAAAGAACATATTATTAAATATATAAATTTAAAGATTTGAGCAAGAAATTAAACTATGTAAAATAAAAAAAAATGATGTTTCAAAAACCAATGGTAACTTATTTGACTTTCTTTCATTTAAAGGAAAGAAACTAATTATTTTTAATTATTAACAAAAGTTTTTAATTTTTCCATATAAATAATTTTAAAAGACATACAAACAGAAGTAAGTTTAACTTTAATTAAAACCTTGTCGCCTCTAAACAAAATTAACCCGTCCCTTAAAACTCGTCAGACAAGTCACTTAGTGCAAAAATTGCATCCCGTTCAAATTCAAGCCACGCGACCTACCGTAAACTTCGTTCCCCTCTCGCCCCCCGCGAGGGGAGAGAGAAAGAAAGCTTCTATTTTGTCGTCCGCAGGCCAAGTCGCTGCGAATGGTGCATCCGACGAGTCAGTGGCTCTACGTCATCAGCGAGGTGGGCGCGGGCCGGAGCGCCAACATCAGCTCGCTCGTCGAGCTCCTCGCCGAGGGCGAGAACGTCGCGTTCGTCTACAACGCAACCGACCAGGGCTCCCAGTGCCACGTAACAATCCAACGCCCTTATTTCCTTTTTTTCGCGCCTTCTGTCCTCTTCTGGCTTTTTTTTTTAGCGAGGACGAGAAGAGGAGATAATTGTTTCTTTTTTTCGTCGTCCTTTTGTTTAGCGAGATTTATCGTTTCAGTGGAAAACCGTGGGTGTAAGCTGGTTTATTGCGTTTGCGGGAAATCCAAGTTTTTAACTAGAATTTTTACGGAACTCAAGGGAGAAGTGATTTTCTTGAAGTTGACTGTAACCGCGTGGTTTTCGTCAATTATGCTGTGAATTAATGATTGATGTTAAAGTTTAGCGGTAAGAGTTTACGACGATATTTTAAGTTTTAATTAAATTGCATTTAAAGTCATGACGAAAGAAAAGTAAGTATAAGATGAAAGAAAGGCCATAATATAATTTACAGCAATAGCAAGAAAATTTTACGATGAAGTTCTTAAAAGTATCTACGATTTTTTAATGTTATCTATATTTTTTCTGTAAATTAGTAATATTTTACATTTAAATATAATTATTTACAGTAGTATTTAGCAAAAAAACTATAAAATTAATGAATAGTAAAATCGCAATAAATTAACTTACTACAATATTTCAATAATTCCCATATCAAACTAATAACTTTATACACATCATTTGTCACTTTGAAAGTAAACACGGTTTACCACAAAATTCTCTTCGTAAACTTATGTCTTTTAAAAGCCTCGAAGGCCTCGCTTAAATCATATTAAAAAAAAAAAGATTCCGAGGCCTTGGAAGGAGTGACCTGATATTCTTGATCCAGGCGGGTTTAACGTGTCACGCGCGGGAAATGCTAAGGGCCCTGGCAATAAGTTTGGAAAATTCGCTGCTGAACGAGTTGGAACTTTACGATCGTGTTACCGAAGAGGAGTTCGAAGTCGTTAGATTATCAAAGGCCGAGCGCAAGCAGGAGATCATCAAGAGTATAAAAGTGAGATTATAGCCCTTTTTCTTATCTCCCTGGAACCCTCAAGTATTACAATTAAAGTTCTTTTAAACACGATCCCGCGCGCCTCCCTGAATTATTTATTTATGCTTAGCAGTTAAAGGGGCTGCACTTTCTACTATCTTGAGCACTTACCACCGCAAGGAAGTTTAGTGTCTACCGTAAAAAAGGGCGAGGTTAAAAACATGTTTTTATTTTATTTTCATTTATTTATTTTTATTTATATCAATGGATCTTAGTTTAGTTCTCACTAAATTAATAAAAATGAAAACATTTCAATTATGGCACTGTACCTTAAAAATGCCCACACCATCCTGTAGGCAGTATTTGTATAATTTTTAAACGTGTTTTAAAAAAATCTTCTAATTGTCTTAAAATCAACTTATTAAAAGATTGTACTTTTTAAAACGAAAAATTGTATCTTAAAAATAGTTAAAAAATTAATAATATTTTTGCTTTTTTCTATTAATATCAATTTTTGTTCAAGAAGTATTCAACGTTAGAAATGGATTTTTTTTTAAATTTTTGCCGCTGGCGTGTGGCTTTCTGAGAGAATAAAGTGAGTTGTCAGTTAATCAAATGTCACTTTGTGCGGTTCAAAGAAAGAGCTTCTTCACTATCCGAGATTATCCTTCTCTCTTCGAGCGAGCTTCAAGATGACGGGACCTTCTGGAAAAGATATTGCTTAGAGCGCTGTGCACAAGGATTTTAATATTATACAGATTTGAAGAAAATAGTTTTAGACTAAATTGTATTTGTTCATTCAAGGTAGCAGAATATTTTTTCCCATTTATTTGAGGATAATAAAAAATGTGTTAGCTATTAATTATACAAATAATAAGTTAACTATCAAGGGTACTTTTTTCGGTTTTTTGACAGAAGGAAATTATTATTTTATCCAATTATACCCTTTTCAAATAAAAAAGAAATCAAGTCATTGAGAAAATCGTCACGCTAGTATACTTGCGAAGCTTGCGATTCTTCGGTCGTTTGTCGTGAGGGTAAAATCTTGTCTGACGTGTTGATTATATTGACTTTATTTTGCGTGCAGACTTGACAAGGGTCTTCTGAAACTTCCTTTAGAAAGTAAAGTATCGAGACATCAATGTAATTTATGATCTTTTCTTGGTGATGCTAGCTCCTTTTGTGAAATGCTTATTAGGTACTTCCTGAAATACATTATACGTATTTCGGAAATTTAGATGACGTGGAGTGAGCTTAATTAAGCGATTCCTTATTAAATTTCTACTTTTTCAGATTATTTTTTTTTGTATGAAGTTTTATTGCAAAATAATTGTTAAATTATTATAAATTAATCTTTTAGAACTAAGTGACACCGCGAAATTAAAGATAAAATTTACTGTATAGTTCAATTTCTTCAAACTTTCAGTAACATCTTATTGATTAAACGAATTAAATTTTACACTTATGTCTAATCGTTGATTCCAGCGTGAGCTAACGTATCAGCACCGAACGTCGAAGAGCAGCTGCAGCGAGTGCATCTCGTGGAAGATTTCAGCGGCTATCACCTGGGGCTCGACGTTTGCCAAATCGGATACCCGAAAAGGCAGTAAAAAGAAGACCGGAGCGGAGTTGCTCGAAACGGGCAATTGGAGTCCGAGCACTAGCGTAAACATGAGCGAGCCTCTCTTCCCGCACATCCAGCACGGTTTTCGCGGAAGGTCCCTACCAGTCTCCACCTTCCACGTGCGTGATCCTTTTTTTTTCTAAGAGAAGGGTCAAGACCTTCGTAGTAAAGTGAAAAATGTCACTGTCGGAATGTCAATTTGTTTTAAAAGAAAAGCTGTGAGGTAGATAGTTACAGATGATTTAGCAACAATTTACAAATAAAAATTGTAAAAGAAAAACTTTTTAATGGGTACGTCGCATTAAATAATTAAAAGTTAACTAAATAAATTTTTAGATGTACATGGAAAATATGAATGTAGGTAATTTAGACTTTAACCCTTCTGTGCACTTTACAGCTGTAATATGTACGGAAAACGCGTACGTTTCATAATGAAATTATGTCGTCATAGAGCGCAGACGGGTTAATGTCGTACTTTCCCTAAATAAATAATTTAAGATTAAATGCATATAAGCTACCCTTTAAAATGGAATTAGTCAAATGCTACTAAAAACTAGTGAAATGCTGTAAAAATCAGTGAAATGTTTTCCACTGTAAATTAATATTAGATGTAACTAAAAATAAACGTTCTACATTGTAGCTTTTAAGTGCTTCTTTGAATTATTATAAAAATTACGTTAAAAGCAACATTTTTAGACTAATTCAATAACACCCCTTTTGCATCGAACGTAACAATTATAAATGCCCTTTTTACAGGCTTTTCTCTATTACCGCTTTAAAAATGCTAATTTTGTGATCCGACCAGTGCAAAATATTTTCTTTTATTAAAAATTAAAAATTATTATTAAAAGTAATTATAAATATCAGCTCCTTCGAATAAGCCAATAGCGCGATCGCTCAAAATTGTTACCTCTCCACAGTGTCATATCGCGTAGGCCCGTGAACGCGAACGAAATTGCACGCGGAATCAGGCAGCAATTATATCGCTCGCTCTTTTTCTCCTTTCGCAGAATCCGCCGTGGCAGATAATCAAGTATTCAAATACAGGCGTGCGCCAGCACCGGGGATTGATTTTCGACATTCTGGACCACCTGAGTCTGAAATTGAATTTCACCTACACGGTGGAGCTGGCATCGAGCCCCGGCACGCCGAGCGGCTATTCGAACGACAACTCGTCCGTATTGAAGGTACACGCGCGGCCGTGGCAAATTGAAATGGGTATAAACGCTGCCTCTTTTTTCAACGTCGATCTTTCCGCGCGAAGGTTCCACTTGATAGTCCGAGCGTTTCACTCGAAAAAGCGATATTTTTTTCTTTTTGCTCGATAGAGCACGAAGGGGATTGCTTTTTTTTATGACTGTATTTACGCGTTCAAAGAATAATCATAATTTTCTCCAATTGTTTAATTGTAGGTGCATTATAAACAAGGATAATTAAAATTAGCTTGGACGTAAAGTAATGTTATTGAACGATTATGCGTAGTTTATTTTCATAATTGCGCGTAAAATTTCATATCTAATTCTTCTTTTTCATTGCGATCATTTTGTATAAAATAAAACTTAACAATAATTAAATTTTCTTGAATTATATTTTGGGTAATTATAAATCAAACTAAACAATGAGGAAAGATATTGAATAATACTGCACCAATAATTAATTTACCTATTCATTACACATTTTCTATCCTATTACATAATAAATGAAGAGAATGCAAATTAAAGATAACATTCTGATGGTCAAACTAAGCTTCGCATCCACCTATAAAACGAATACGCATCGAATTATGAACAGTCAGTTCTGATCGTAGGATTTGGAAATAGCAGCGATGTCGGTGGCGCAAAAAATACCGTCGGACGTGGTGGAGTTGGTGCGTACTCGCAGTGTCTTCATCGCAGCTGCCGCGTTCACCGTAACCGAAAATCCTCAGGGTTTGAATTTCACCGCCCCCGTCGCCACTCAGACCTACGCTTTGCTCTCTGCCAGACCCAAGGTCCTCTCACGCGCTCTGCTCTTCATGGCGCCCTTCAGTCCTGAGGTATGATCAAGCAGATTTTATCATTTCTTTGTTGGTCTGAAAATATTGGGTACTAGCTGTATTTCGCTTATAGTTACATAAGAAAACTGTGGGTTAGGGTAGTCGTGTATGTAAAAGAATTTTGTTTAGGGGACATGGCCAGGTGCCGATACCCTATGGAATAAAAAAAAAACAAGAATTTTGTTTTTGTTTTTATTATTAACATAGGGATAATTATGTTTGTTTTGTTCTTTTTAAACCAACATTAATTGCTTCATTTTTAAATCAAAGAAACTTACTTTTCCCCCCAATAATTTATATTAAATTCCCCTAAAAGCTCTTCTTTTAGAGCTCATTGATTTAGCAATTAATTGAAAATTAAATTTTTTTGTTCAAACTGAAATGAATTAGAACTGTAAAAAGTGCTGATCATGGAAAAATAATTGCCTGTGGGAATTTCTCCTTAAAGCAGAATTAAAGGGGATATATACGAGGTTGAATCGAAATGAAGAGTTTTTAAAGCATGAACATATTGAACGATTTAAGTAAAAAGAAAGAAAGTATCAATGGAAATATTTAAACTGCAGTTCAAAGTGTAGGCGAATATTGGGGCTTATTTATAATTGAAAAGATATATAATTATAAGCATTTGAAAATCTCTTAATTTATTCTCTGTAATTAATCGTGTCAACATTGATTTCAATTAACGTTTTAATGAGGGAAGCTTGATGTAAGAGAATGCAAATGGCATGGAATTGAATGCACGAGCGGCAAAAATCGCAGCATTAAATCCTAGCTTCATTGAAATGCTGTTGCAGACGTGGGCCTGTCTGTCATCAACTGTCATTTTAGTCGGCCCAATCTTGTACCTGATGGTGAAACTGAGCCCACGACCCGTAGACCCCCGTGACTCAATCGGACTCTCTTCTACCTGGCAGTGCTCCTGGTACGTTTACGGCGCGCTTCTTCAACAAGGTAACATTAGTTACTATAATAATGCCATTTTTTCCATGTTACAAAATTGTACTTATTTCCAATCCTTTTTTTATTTCGAGGTGTTATACACTGTACACGTGATATGTGCAGCTCGCCCCAAAATCATTTTTTTCTGTGAAACCTAATAAAAATTCCTATCTACCACTAAAGTTAAGTAAGATTTCACTTAAATAAGTATAGTACTAATAAATAAGAGAATAATACTTTCTACTTATCGAAGATTTTTTACGTAAAATTCACTTATTAATATGAAACTTCACTTATGCAGCTTTACAAAAAAAAAAAAAAAAAATAAAAAATATAATATAAGCAGTTAAAAAAAAATCCTTTATCAGGTGGCATGAGTTTGCCAAAGGCGGATAGTGCGCGCCTTGTGGTGGGCACTTGGTGGCTGGTCGTGATGGTCGTGGTGGCCACGTATTCCGGTAACCTGATCGCCTTCCTGACCTTCCCGCGAATGGACGCGCCGGTCGACAGTGTGGACGATCTGCTAGCGCGCAGCGACCAGTTCACCTGGGCCTTCCCCAACGGCAGCGCCCTCGAGAAATACCTTGCCGCGGCCAGCGATCAAGCAGATGTATGTATTTGATTGAAATTAATTACAATTAAAACCCTTAAATCATAAATTTTGAAAATAATGAAAAAGAAGAATTACTTATGTTTTGTTACTAATAAGTTAATTAGTTATAAACTAGGAATTAATATTATTTTAATTAATCATAAATCATGAACACGATTTTTAATCACGTATTTTTCATTTAATATTTGTTAAATTTCTATCATCACTGGTATTATTATCTTTATTGGCAGAGGTGTAATTTTGTAGAATGTATCAAATGAATTTTATCATTTTTATTAATGCTACAAAGGTAAAATTAAAATTAAATTTTTTTTTCGTATTCATTCATGTAAACTATTTATCAATACCTGGTTAAACATCAATTATATAAAAAAACGAGGACACTTATATTATATCCTGAAATAAAACAAATAGCTGCCTTACACTTGCGAAACTTAATCAGTAGAAACAGACGAGTACGGTAAGACACGTATTTTCAATAAATTCCTTTAACTTTTTCCTTTATTTACACTAAACTTCATACCCTGATCATTGATCACTTAACTTCTTTTTCAACAATTGTTTTACAAAATAATAATTAAAAATAAAAAAACAGTACAAGCAGCTTTTGGACAGCGCGTTTCGTCAGGACCCGACGAAACCGATGGAAGCGCTGGGTCAGGTGAAGGCCGGTCACCACGTGCTGATAGACTGGCGAATCTCCCTGGCGTTTCTTATGCGCACGGATCTCATAACGACGGGTGGCTGCCACTTCCACGTGAGCACCGAGGATTTCATGAACGAGCGCATCGCCATGATCGTGGCCTCCGACAGCCCCTACGTCCACCTCATCAATGACGCGTACGTTTGCACGAAGCTGACCGAAGTGTCTTTAATACACCGGCTCGATTTTTACGGAAATTTTCAGTCGTGGGTTTTTTTCGCAGTATCAAACGGATGCACGAGACAGGCCTGATCGAGAAGTGGACGGCCGACCGAATGCCGATGAAAGACAAGTGCTGGGAGTCCATGAAGACTGGCCAGGAAGTTACCAACCACAAAGTTGACCTCGCCGACATGCAGGGTATCTTTTTCGTTCTCGCGTTAGGTAATTTCTAATTTTGTTGATACAAAACTGATTAATACAACTAGATACAAAAACATGGAATAAGTGACTACTTGTGTACTTATTTTACTGAGGCAAAAGTTTTTTACTTCCGTATAAATAAAAGTACGACTTTTGACTAAAAATAAGGACCGATTTCCTTTGCACAAGCACATTTTTAGAATAACCAATTATTCAAATTTAAGTAGTCGAAGCGATCGGGTGATTTGAATCGATTTTTGTCCCAGGATTTGTAATCGCCGCCGTGATCATCTGCACGGAATTTCTCTGGCACAGGAGGAAGGAGGCCATCGAAAGGAGATTTATAAGGCCGTTCGTGTCGTGAAGCTATTTTTATTTTTACGAATAAAGAAACGAATGATTTAACCATTGCGTCTTTTAAACTTTTTTTGAGCAGTCATTATTTTATAAGAAACGACACTTTCAAGTTTACTCCTTGGTTGTTGGTCGTAGCAGACTGGAAGGGAGACTTTAAACGAACTGCTCTATGTAATGAGCTGACATTGCACCAACTAGCATTCTAACTTAACTTTATCAGCAAATTCTCAGTTCGTTTCTTCGTCTCAGATAATTAAAGCAACAATTACTCGAGGTTATTCGTTTACTTCAGTTGCTTTATTTTTATTTTATTTGATTTTATTTTAGGAAATGTTTATAATTAGAAAATCATTTATCATCGTTAAATTTAAATTTAAAACACAGTATTTAAACAAAATCATCAAGTAATTGTTCGCTCCTTACACGGAAAACATAAACAGTATAGATTCAACATTTTATACAATAGATTTAGTTGTAAAATGTCAAGTTTTAGTTTACTTTACTTTTATATAGGTATCTGTAAAAATAGTTTTAAAGAAATGTAAAATTACTTTTTTAGAAATGTATTGTATTAACATTTTAGAAATGTAAGAACTGTATTATGGTAGAAATAACCGATTCGTTGTCACAAATATTAATTTTAGTGATTTAGCAATGGTATTTTTACTTTTGCTAATTCTAATGCGTACCTCCTAAAGTTGAATTAGTAAAAAACTTCTAAAAATTAGTAATATTTACTCAAATTTATTAAAATGTGCTTTACTAAATTGTGATAAATAGAGAACATTCCACTAATGTTTAGTGTTTTTTTTCCACTTTAGAGCGAAACAATTAGATTTGCTGTACACTTTTGCCGTTCATACCCAACATCTCTTGTATTATTATTGTCATTATTGTATTATAACAATAAAAAAAAACCACTCGAAATAAGGAACGAGTAAAAAGCGAATCTCGTGACCAAGCCGTAGAATCCGAGAGAAAAGGCATCGGGCCAATTATATCGGCCATTGTCTCGGCGCGTCCATCTGTCCGCTTATCCTCGCGGGTGCACGTCGATCGTTACGTCGCGGGGGAGGAGTGAGAGGGGCAGGAATCCATCTCTCTCTCGGGTAAAAGCGAGGCGTCATTGCGCAACGGCGCATAATGATTTTCCCAGTCGTAAATCGCCGCGCGGCGCGGCGTCGCTTTATTTTTCCACCTCGCGCCGAGGAGGAGCTATTCTCTCAGCTGGTCGCGCGGCGAAACGGATGGAGGATATAATTGGGACGCGCGCGGCCTCCCGTCCCGGCGATTGTCTCGCGAAGGCTGCGATATACATTCGCCTCTAAGGACTGCGGGCTGCTTGGAGTCTTAATTCTGCGCCGATGCAACGAGAAATTCATCGGTCGTTTTTGTGGCTGAGTATATGTGTATGCGTACATGTTATAACGTTTACCTTTAAATCGCGTCTGATCAGACCCGGTGTGTATCTACTTATCAGTAAGATGATTGCGATTCACGTATTGCACTGCAAATTTTGCGTATACGTTTAATAAGAAACTGGTTATATTTAACAAATTTAAATTTTGTGAAAGGTTAATTAAAAAGTATTCATTCATTATAAATTAATTATGAATAGTGAGTTAAACAAAATATGTTCGTAAAAAATATAATTTTGTTACTATTTTTTTTTTTTAGATTAGAATTAATTTTTCAATACTTACATGATCGTTGCAGAAAACATATGTGAAATGAAAATGAAAGTAAAGGAAGGAAGGTATAATTTAACAGGTTGTTTGACACGTTGAAAACATTTCTTCTTTTCTAAAGTTAGAATCCATTTGAAGAATGAGCATTGTAATTAGAGTAAAAAGACTAATACCCCTTATTATTATTTTATACTCTTCCTAGTTAATTTTATTTCTCATAAACATCATTATGACATTTTTATCATTCCAATGTAAGGAAAATATAGGTACTTTATTAAACGTATCAGTAACGTATATCACTTATTAACAAATTTTACTTTTTCTAGATTTAATATTTTATTTTAATATATAATTAAATGAATAAATGTCAAACTTAAATATTTTAATCAAGATTTATCAAACAAATAAATGTGTAAGATTATTACCTATTTCTTTTGATATGTTAGTAATACTTAACACTGTTAGTCCAAGTTATGCGATAATAGCATTCCAGGTAGGGATTTTAAAGATAACAAAAAATCATTAAAAGCGGAAGTTTTTAAAGAAAGATTTAACAGAGTTTCACTGGGTACTTCATAAAAAAGTTGAAATGAAATAAGTAGTTTTAGCGGTTTATCCAAGCTGCAACGAAAAGAAACCATAAGCAACACACATTTTACTCGCTTCTTTTTGACATTACACTTTTATTTTCTTTTGTTTAACCCCGGAACTTTAAAGATTACGCTTCAACAACAAAAGTCCTGTCCAGAAACTTACGTACCGAGTAAGTGTTTCCTTTTTTTTACGAAAAAAAGTTTAAGGCGTATTGTATTTTGGTTTTGAAGAAAACGAAGTGGTTTGTTGTAATAACGAGTTCCAATGATATTTTAAGGATGAAGTGGTGCTAAAATTCAATTGCACGCGCCAGATGAAATGAAGTCAGTAAATGTAACGAATACGTAATCTAATTTCAAAAGAAACAATGACATTAATTAGAGCCTATTGGCACACTTTCGACATTACGTAAGCTAGAGAATACCTTTCGAAAATCGAGCATCCAGTTGCCTCTCAACTCTTTCGTTAATATTTTACTAATAGTTGCTTGTTAACTGACAATTATCTTGAGGAAAATTTCTGTAACAGGTGGATTTTTTTCTCGCTAGCTTGTATGCTAAAACTGAATAGATCATGCATGTATTTTATATGTAGTTTCCAAGTAATAAAATATAAGTGTAACAATGATTAAAGTTATTATCTCCTTTTTATGTGTCCTTTGTTTAAATATAAATTCTATGGAGTACTAAAATGTGACGTGCATGAAAGTGAAGGGTGAGAGAATTAATTTAGGACCACATGTAAAATAAACTTTATGATTCTAAGCATATAATAATCTCTCCATTTGGTTTAAAAAGGCCAAAACGTACATTACGAAACATATTGTTAAATTGACGCGCTATTAACTACTGCGCCGTAATATATGCATTGAAAATATTAAATTAAATTTAAGGAAATTAATAAAGATTTGACACACAGTCGAAAAAACGTCCATTCTGAATCTCATTCACGCTCATTGACTTGGATTTTGAAAATTTCAAATTTTTCTCAGTTTGGAATATTTTTAAAGTAATTAGATTGGGTATAATCTATAAGTAATTAATTAAGCTTATTATGCGATCAAACTACAAAGAAACTTAAAATAAGTTGCGCAGAACAGCTTTATTTAAATAACACTTTTAAAGTTTAACGTATTAAAACAATTCATAAATTCATAAATAGTATAAAATTAAATATGTAAAGATTAAGTTTATAATTTTCTGTATTACGTTATGTCTAGTAATTATTTCTTAAAGTAATACTTTACTTAGGTGTATCATAATTTTAGATCGGGTCTCGTAATAACGACTTTTACATTACAACTTTATAAAAAAATCACTATTTATTAAAACGTAAGTCATTAAATTAATGATAAAATAGCGATTTAACTTCGACAAGAAACTTTTGGCTGAACGTTCGAAATATTGATTCATCTCACACCATAGAATAGCAACTTCTGCAGGCGCGCAAGTAGAAACAGACAAGTATAGTAAGACAAGTTCACAAGATCAATTGTTTTCTCTTCACGCTTGAAACGGCAGCTACACTTTTTTTCATAAACTCCATCTAAACACTTTATTTAATTCCAATTTCATCAACATCCTTCTCCTTCATTTAAATCCGTCAAACACGCGACCGTCGCGCTGCGCAAACAGCCGTGTTTCCTGAATAGGCAAAAATTGAGCGTCATTAAAAGAAAAACTTAATTTTTCACGCCAATGCCATCTGAAATCTCCGTAACTAACATCCGCGCCGGACCAAGGAGACGGCACCATTACGACTCGATGAATCGGGTCGCTTTCGCCCCAAGGGTCATCCGCGGCGGAGGCGCGAGGTGTCGTCCGCCGCGACCTTGCGCCGCGATCGGCCGGCGCGCGCGGGGGAAAATCCAGGGTCCGGCTTTTCTCGCGGGCCCCCGCTGGCCGACTCCTCAGTCCGCGCGCGTCCATCGTTACGCCCAGTCTGCCATTAGACGCTCGCCTACCGGCTGATGGGCCCGATAAGTGACTGAAGCGTCTTGACTTTATTTATTGCGAATTTCGCGCGCTTTTTTTATGAAGAGGATCTCAGTTTGATTTATTTGCAAAGGTTAATTCATCAAGAAGCATTTGTAAAATGTACCGTTTAAACCTGAAAATGTGAAATTAATTTAGAAAACGTGAATAGTGATACCATTCGTATAATTAATAAGTGAACACACTTTTCGCATAAAATGTATCACTATCCCTAGTAGATGACAGTCGCCAATTAGTTATAGGTATAAACCAGCCAGTTACTGTTAGAAGACCAAAAGTGGCCAGTTTTTTCTCAATAACTGGCCAAAAACTGGTTTTACGTAAACTAAATATTCTCTAAAATAATTTCATATTTTCTGAGTAAATACTTTAAATTCGATCCGAATCTTGAAGCGCTATTCGTTTTTTGTTTTCAGTGAGTGATCGCGATCGCACGCGAGTGTGCACCCGACGATAATGTATCTGAATTGCTGACGGTAAAAGTATTAGTGTGAGGACTGAGAAAAGATACCGAAGTAAGGATCCAACGATGGCGGGCCACTCGTCGTGGCTCCTCGGCTACTTCGTCGCTGGATGCTGTCTGATATCACGTAATGCTAATTTCGCCGGAGCTTTCGATACCTACTACAATGGTTTGTGCCTTGATTAAACAAAATCGCGTGGAAAATTAAAAAAGAAAAAAAGAAATATGTAGGTCACTAGAATTACCATAAAAAAAATAACGTCGCATTCCTCTGGCCGTTGCGTCACCCCTTCGGCCGTGCGATATTGGGGTTAGCCGCGCACTTTTAGCATTCCGCAAAGCATGAAGAGAGCCATAAGTTCCGGATAATTAAGTTCGAGCGCGGGTGTAATTGTTGACTTTAGAAGCGAACGACCGGGTTTAATTTAAGAGAGGAAGTAATAATTATTCAATCGCGGCGAGAGCAATTTCGGGTTGCCAAAGGTAAGGAGCACTGAAATCCCGGAGCGCGCGGTAAAAGCACAACCTCCGAAGCATCTTGCGCGCGGCCTTTTGTACGAGTCGCCTCCTGCGTTTCCTTTGATGTGAAATCAAATTTGAATTTTTCCTCTTCAATATCACACTTGCGTAGGATCAAAGTAGAAGTAAGAATGTCAAGAACGTCACCTTTTCTTATATTTTTGCAGAAAGTACTGCGTTGCTCAATTATGTTCGAAATTTAAAAAACAATATGTAAAATAAAATGATGTTGGAGTAGGATATTTCGTTAAATAAGGATCGCTATTTAAAAAAAAAGAAAAATAAATTAATTTGGAGAATTTTACTTATTTAAATAAAAATTTTAGTTGATATAATAAATAGATAATAATTATTAAAAAATCTCGTGTATAAATAAAATTGTTCAAAAACGTAAAAATCAATACATAGTAGTTATTTTTAAATGGATAATATCACAAATTACAGTTGTCTAAATATTGCATTCCGCAGTTTAAAACTAATAATATTGAATCAACATTCTAAAATGTAAGTATCATATAATTAATCGACAATAAGGAAGGAGTAAAAAAATTACAATTATTTATCACATGATATAATCGCATACTCAGTATTAAAAAAATAAGAATGACTATTATTATATTAATAAAATAAGACACAATAAATTATAAAGATAAAAAATAAATCGCATCTTTCACTCTAATGGTTACATTAAATAATCCTAATACATTAAATTAATTACACATAAGACGAGAAAATAATAAATCAACAAACTCTCCCAGCAGCAAAAAATATAAACAAAATAGAAAAGGGAAACAGTAAAGATGAGTTATTAGATCGAATTAACTGATTAAATTAAAGGATAAAAATAATTATTTACTAAATTCATCGTTTATACCGCAGCAGTAGCCACGTGCAGATAGAATCAGCAAGCGGGAGCCGTCGACACCCGGGGAATCGCGTGCGCCGCGATAAGACGCCTATAACGAGGAGCCCGGCGCCTCCTTAAACAACCCCCGAGCCCGCGAAAACTCGCTTATCAAGCGCGTGCGGTGCGCCCGTTATCGGGCGATTTATGCGCCTCGCGGAGCCGCGACTTTTTTTTGCGCAACCGCGACGCGCGAGCGCAATTAGCGGCCGAGCGAAGGATGCGCGCCTGGGAACCGAACGCCGGCTTTTCGCGCGCGCTGCGGGAAGCAGGCCTCTTATTGAATGTGATTATTAGTTTTTTTTTCCTTCCACCGCTGATATGGCCGCGCGCCCGCCTAGTGTGCACCTTTTTTTCTAATGGCGAGCGTAAGAGCGTGGAAGGGAAGTGGGTTTATCGAGTGGAAAGGAAGGTTCTACTTCGGGGCACGCGTGAGATACCCAGTTTTTGTTGTCCGGTTTACTAGCGTTTTTTTACTTCGAAGGTTTTGACGTTTGCTTTAATGGACTTTTTTTATTTTTTTCTGTATTGTGCGAGGTATTGTGCCAAATGAAAGATAAAATTTTATTGCTTTATTAATGTGTAAAATTATACGCTATTTGTTTCTCAATAGCATTATTTTATTAAAGTTCATAGTAATAAAAAAGCAACACACAGTTTGATCTCTAAAATACATGTATGAACCGTAGAGTAAATAAAATAATAAATTTTAAAATTAATATTTACACGAAATAATATATTAATTTTACTTTTTTAAACTTTATCTTAATTTATTTTTTAGTTACTTTATCTACAATTTCATATACCAATTAGCAAGACATTATATGGACATTTGATTAAGAAATTCTAAAAATTGTTTAAAATTTTGACCTCCTTCCAAAAGCCATGAGCCTGTGTTAAATCTTTGATTTTCAACAATTATTTTCTTAGTAGTTGATCGAACAACCGTGTTAAATAAAATTACAAATAAAAACTTGAAATTTGTACTATAGATCCTAGTATTTTTTAATTTTTAATTTTAACGATTTTGAAATTAACCAGAGCCGCTGTAAAACGTTGATCATATGATCTTTTTTCAATACATTCTAGAACAATGTTGTAATAAAATCTAAGAAAATTATCACGATTCATCCAAATTGAATATCTTCTCAGTGAGGAAATGTCTATAAAAAAATTAATTAAGAAATCATATTAGTGATACTTAAAATAAGCCATAAAAACTTCCTCCCTTAAAACTATAAATATGTGGGCTTCGAAGCGCCATCATCGGGGGTGTTGGGCCACTATCACGAGCCGCAGCCGCACTACCCGCCGTGGCACCGCATCCGACCACTGCCGCCCCGCAGCCCCGTGGACCTGATGAGCGACGTGATAAACCGTATGGGTACGCGCATCCTCCAGCAGTACGTAGAGACGGGAAACGTGGCGTTCTCTCCGGCCGGCATCGGTTTCATTCTGGCCGCCCTATACGAGGGCTCGGGCGGACGCAGCAGACAGCAGATCATAGACTGCCTCGGTCTACCAAGAGATAGGAACATCGTCAGAATGGGCCTTAGGGATATTCACAGGAGGCTCAGGGTATACTATAATACTTTTCCGTTCATCCGTATAGATCATTAACACTCTCGAAGCAGGGAATACTTAGACAGATATACAGACAAGCAGATAGAGAAGTAGATAAATAGATAAACATACAATGTTAGGCCAATATGAAGAACCACTTTTAAATAAGTGTCTTTGAAATCACTATATATTTAATCATTTTTTAATTTCGTAATCGTAATAATTGATTTTTCAAAATGTAATCACTAGAAATTGTAAATCATCTATTTTGTAATCAGCTGTAATCAGTAGAAGAAGTCTAGGCTTTAATTTACTTTATTATTCGCAGACATATTTAAATCCGGATGGTTTCCTCGGTGGTTTGAATTTGAACCGCGAGAATACGACCCTACGCCCGGATTTCGAAAACATATTGCGCTTTTACGGGTTTGATCTCTCGATCGATCTGTCGAACTTTACGGCCAACGCCACGGGAAATAATTTTGGCCTGAAGAGCTCCATGACTACTACGCCTCCGCCTTCGGTAACCCAATCAGTCCTGACTACGATCCCCGCGTCGGACTTGCCGATGACGACTATGACGTCGAGCGACATTACAGGTAATTCATGGCATTAATAGATTATTAATCTGAAAGACTTATATGTCAATACTTTTTTGTAGAATTTAAACGAAAAAGAATATAACGTTAATTTTTTTTTTAATTTTAAAATTGAATATTTCTTATTAAAACAACAGTTCGACGATTACTGGAAACTATTGCGTTGGATTTTATACCCTTATTATAGTATATGGAAGCTTGAAAATTAGTGAATTTTTCATTCTTTCTATTGTAAAATTCATGATTAAACTTTCAGTAAAGATGGATACATTTTTTTTTTCAATAGACCGTTTTATTTTTCACTCGCGTTTGAGAATTAGAGGATAAATGTGTGCGTTAGGGACAACAATGATGGCGAACGGAGTGACGATGACCCCAGCGCCGGAGACAACTACGATTGATACTTCGGTGGTGATTTTGAATACAACTCCGGCTCCGACGACGACGGTGCAATCAGCGACTACCCAGCCTCCGCTCACGATTCTGACAGCAGCTGCGAATACGCAATCGACTACTCCACCCCCTACTACGACTCAGACAGCAGCGGCGAATATTCAAGCGGCTCCGTCGACTACACCACCTACGACTACTACACAACGGTAGGTCACTTTTTTTAAATACAAACATATAATATAATTCTGTAAATATTTCCTTACCAGTCCTGTATCGAGTGGCCGCGCACTTCGTAAACCGTTAAAAGATTTACAAATAATTTGCAAGTGATGTACAATACTGTTCAGTTCTTTTCAGACTTAAATGCTTGGAAATTTTTCAATAATTTCTGGAGCGTGCAGCCTATCGTTCTTTTTTACGATTTTCAACATAATACAAATATAGCATAATGAAAATGCAGCAGCTTGTTAATATTCAATAATAAATTTTACTAGCAATTGATTTATTCATTTATTTTAATTAAAAAAATATTGTTCCACCTTCCAAAATTAAATAATTGCTGTGAATGAATAAATTGTTGTGAACAGGGTAACGACCACGACGATGTTGAGCAACGCAGCTTTGCAATCGACGACTCCGGGTGGCTCGCAAACGAGTACAGTGCCACAAATGACGAGCACGACGATGCCTTCGACGACGATAACGTTGATGAACGCCGAGGCAACCACGTTAGCCGAGGACGTCTCTACCGTTGCTGCCCCGGCAATCCGTCGCAGACGCAGCAACGAGGCCTACTTTAATACTTATCCAGGTAAGTCATTTTGTGTCCGCTGAAATATCGAGAGAAATCAGTTTGGCTAGTTTCTGATACTTTGCGTCGTACAGTTGTTGGTTCACATAGGTACCCGAACAGAAAAAAAGCGATACTTTTAGAATTTCTGCATTTAGACCATAAATTTGTTATCTATACGCTATAATCATAATCTTCAATCGTACTAAAAACTATTCGACCTGATTAGATAGTTTTTTTTCAGTAAGAATAGTAACATTATTACTTTACGCTGGACTAACATTAAGCTTTCATATAAGTTCCAAAAATTGGATACTAATAAATGTATTCGATGTGTGATTATATAGATTTAACACAGCAGCTAAATTAGACTTTGTGTAGAAATTTTGCGTCCTTGTTTAACTTTTCGCATGAGATAACAAACATTTGTAAATCGATTGTTGACGAATCAGGGTTTCCTAAATGCTTGCGACACGGTAATAACGTTAATGAACATCCGTTGCTGAATTCTAATTTCAATTTTACCGAAACGTAATTATCAGTCATAAAGTTTCCAGTCCAGTATATTTTACTGAAAAGTGAAAATTTACTTCAAATAAATTTAACAATTTGCTCGTAAATAAGTTCGTGCTGGAAAATCATCTGCAGGAAAGATGTACAATTTAATTTATCATTTTAATCGAGCAGCTGTTTTAATTTTATTAACGAATGCAAAATGCATATCGGTGGTCCGAGCCGCAAACAGTTTCAAAATCGAATCCGGATTTGCTTTTATGGAGATCAAAGGAAATTGCGCGCGTGACACGCCTCGCACGACTGGCGTGTAATTGAATTACGCTCAAAGTAAGCTGAGCTCTCCACTTTCGATTTAACAATAACAATGACAATGGAAAATTCCACATTTGCAGCAAAGTAATATGATTAGCTATCCTTAATATCTTGGAACATTATTTCGATAATTCGATTGTTCCCGCTTCAATGGACAAATGCGAAATTAAACGGTGGATAATATTGCGCGCTCAGACGTGTTCAATCAGGGCGTAGACGTATTTGAGGCAGTAAGAGGTAACTAGATGTAACGCGCAATAATGGTAATTAGAGCACATACTTGGTATCCGAAGACAGAGTCAGGAAGACTAATTATTACGCGCGATCGAAGGTACGCAATTGAAGCGGATGTCTGAATGTCGATCGATTGAGCCAGTGCTGCGTCTATTAAAGTTTAAATTTCGCGGAAATCGCAGCAAGTGTATTTCAAATTCATCGCTTCAACGCAATGATTATTCACTTCGTACAAAATATAAATTACTGAAATTTTTAAAATTTACAGAGCACACATACTTTGGAATGTATCTCGTAAAAATGTTTAACTATATTTTCTATTTTTAAAATTTTTACTTATATTTATTTTTAGAGGATATTTGTTTTATTACGATAAAATAAAAACATTTATTTTATCTACAAAGGCCCTATAGTTTATTTTTTTGTTTACGATGTCCATTAAATAATAATAAATAAATATTGCCTTGGCATTCTTTCATTTTTTTATTTTTAATTGTACCTTATTTTAGTGCATACTGCAATTATTTTATTTACAAGATATTATATAACTGTTTAACATATTTTTAAGTTTAAACGCAATAACAATATTTAATTAATGATATAAAAAATTTTAATGTAATTAATATCTACCCAACATTAGTAAAACTGTGTGTTTGATGCGTGTTTAATTTTTATTACTCTAAAGTTTTATTATCTGCAAAATTTATAGTAAGTGAATGTCGATAAAAAGCTTTGTAAATGTGAAAATGAATTTTGAAATATCACAAACTTTGTTGCAGATGATGGAATATGGATGCAGGATTTGAACTTTTGGGCGGACCAGCCGTTTCTGCAGACGAACATCCGCGACGCGACGGAATTGCAGTTCCTGGTGAATGGCTGCGAGGTGGCTACTGTTCCTGCTGCCACCTACACCACCGTCCTGCCCTTCGCCTACTTTCCTGCCCTCAAGGCCGTCGCTCTTGAGTTCCCCTTAGACGTCAGTATTCCTCTAATACTTATTTCTCGTCTTGTCTCCCTTCTTTTATTTTTATTATTCTCTGCTGTGCATAAAAGAATAAAATATTATTTAACTTCTTTTTACTTTATACAAAGTTTCATTCCTGTGGTGGAATCTTTAAACAGCAAAAAGGAAGTTAATTAAAGTTATTAATAAGATTTTTTATGAATTTATAAGGTACACTTTTTTAATCTTCCATTTGTAGATTTTATAAAAGTTAATTTTTAAATTATTTTATTTAAACACCCTTCACTGACGGAAAAAATTAAAATAAACGAAAAGACTGTTTCCTAAGATCTTTAATTACACATTAATTGCTTTCAAGATAATGTGTCTCCATTCGTAATTTACTCGGGTGCGTATAGATTTATTTTTATGATGCTCGAAGCGGTAATTTCGGTCTTTCATTAGTTTATTCAGTGTGTACTTAGCTCAGTACTATGTCATGTTAAGAGAGTATAATAAGAAAATACAGCCGCGAGTAATTGCTGTGTCATATTTAACGATCTATTACGGGCGATTAATGTACAAAATTACAGTCGAGCGCCAAGTACTGTTGACACAAGCCATTCAACTACTAAGTTCAAGCGCTGCGATACATACTTATGCAATATTACCTACTTCCCGCGATGAAAAATAAATTACATTTTCTCCCCGAAATATTCGCCAACAAAACAGTGACAAATCCTGAAAATAAAAATTAAGTAATAATAATGAAAAGAACAAAGAAAGGAGACGAGAAGGTGAGGGTATCGAGAAAACTGAGTGAGACAGCGAAGTTCGCTGATTTTCTCGGGCACAGAATCCCAGGTACAACGTGCTGCTGTTCCTGCCGACCGAGAGGGTCGATACGGGCCGATTGGCGCGCGAGCTCAGCGGCCAGAGTCTGCGGCTCCTGCGCAGGCAGCTCCAGCCCACCTGGGTGCGCGCCACCATACCCTCCTTCATGCTGCGCGGCTTCGTCACCCTCACACCCTACCTACAGCGGGTGAGTTTCAAACTTTCACCGATGCTTTTACGATATTTTCCCGTTACTTTGTTCTGACTGCGTTTTCTTTCGCAGCGACTAGGTTTGGATCTGTATATGAATTATTTATGATTTTCATTGTGTTTTTTTTATTTTGTATAGTTAGTTTTACTCTTTGGTAAATTTTTATATTATTTGTAGTAATTTTAAAAGATAAAACTACTTGTTCAATTGTTTAAGAAACAAAAGAGAAGTATGTTAAGGAAAATCATGATTTTTGTATTAAATCTTTTTGTGCAAATTATTAGTCATGGTTGAATTTAATAATAAATAAATAAATAAAGGAGTTTATTTGAATCTATATAATTTCGCAGAGCATAAAAATGTTGGTTATTTATGTACAGAAAAATATTGATCGTTTCATCTTGAAGGAAAAGTTTAGAAAACCTATCTATTGTTTCATGTTTCTATGTCAAAGTGTAAAGCCCAGAATATATTTATTTATTTACCTTTTTCATCATTTAACATGATGAAAAATCACTTAAAATGACGAAAAATCACTTAACTACTAAAAAGGAATTAATTACTTAAGAAATATGTTTCTTTCTAAGAAAGACAAAATTGATGAAGGAAGTAAAAAAGAAAAAGTCATAATTTACGCTCTCAACCCATAACAGTTCCTTACGATTACGCAAACTATCAACTTTGCGCAGGCTATATCGGGTAATACACAGCCAGCAAGCTAGAGCACAGCAATCGATGTCTCGTTCATGAAAACTAATAGGCCTGACGTTCATTATCATTAGCTCCTACAAGTTCCAACCTTCGCATATTCTTCCATTTATCGAGCGAAAAAAGTTACCACACTGCGTGACGCAATTTTCCTGTTTATTTTTTTATTTACAAAATTGCCCCGAGCTTTTCCCTCGCATTCCACCCCCGCGATGAATAATTTTTCACCACCTGTAAAAATAAATTATGTACGACGCCGGCTCGCGTGAATAATTAATTCGAGCATCCCATAAAAGTAACGGCGCCCCGGATGAAAGTGGATCGCACGCGTCGTCGATGAGACAATCGCGGCGTCAGTCCCGGGGCCCCGGCGCGCATATAAAAACTCGGCCGAACATACATCTTGTCTCGCTTCCGCTCGAGCGAAGACAAACGACGCGCCGCCGGCGGAAAACTCCGGATCCGCCGGCGAAATTAATTGTCCGGCCCGATGGCCGTGAGAAATTATCGCGCCGCCTCCTTCGCGCGATGATGTTGCAGATTTCGCTACTCCGCCGGAAAAATTAATTATCAGCCCGGGAGGCAGTGACACTCGCGTACAAGGGGTTAAGTGCCCACGGGGGTGATGGAGAAGGTGTTTTCTTCGTTTCTGCTTATCTTTGTTTTTTCTCCCTCCTCGAACGTACCTCTCCTTTTTTTGGGGGGAGAGGGGGCTGTGAATGAGGAGAGGCGATGATTGATCGGCTCGCTCCTATGGCGTTTTTTCGGATTTGTTTTTCTTTACTGGATCGACAGTAATTGGTGCTTAAATTTTTTGTTTTTCATTTTTAGGGGAATCTTTAGTTTGGTATAAAACTTCGGGAGTTTTTAGCGTGGAGATATTCATTTTATATTAATATTAGAAACTATAAATAACTCAGTTCTTAATCTCATAATCGTAATGAGCACCTTTTCTAAATCTGACTGAAAGTAATATATTTTTAATTAATTAGTTGTATTAGGTAGAAGTGTCATTAGTTATATTTTCTCAATTTTTTGTCATTGATATGAATTTATTCGGGTAGTAAATTTTGTTCGCTAGTGGTACATCTTAATGTAGTTCTAAGGGGAATATAAATATTCTTGTTTTAAAATTTCCACATGGTTGTTAAAAACAAACAGTGACACGGACAAGGATTTCCTACCTTTTATACCTATGACATACATTTCCCTGACTTTTCCATAAGGTATGTCTATAAGGGGCAGGCAAAATACTACTAGAATACAGATAGTTTTACATATATACCTAATTCCTGACACCTGAAAAGCCCTATCTTTTTCTAGGCGGAAGTATTTTTTTCAATGTACATTCACTTAAATTGAAACGTACTTGGAGTTAAATACAGTGTGTACTATTACTTGATGCATTTACCGATAGGGGGACTTTGTGACATCTTTCTTGATATCGAGTCCGCTTTCTGAGATACACAAATACATGCCACTTTAAGGTCTACAGTGCATGAGTAGGTATTTAGAGATGCTATTGGTGCTCCACAATTTCACTGATTTTATGAGATAGCATATAATCACTGAAAAAATCGCATTGAATTACTGTAAATATTCTAATTAAATTTTACTAAAATTGTAATCTGAATAATCCCAAAAACATAGTGTAAAATGGTATTATTTGTGTAATTCCAGGAACATATTATGGTCTTTCAGAAGGATAAAATTAAAATCTATTAATAATTTTAATAAGTAATCATTTATTTCTATTTCCTTTCAACTTAATTATACAAGTACGTATAATAAATCACAGAGCTATCCAAAATATTATTTTCGTGCAAATTCCATATCGAGTAACCAAAAAAAAAAAAGAAAAAAAAAATACAGAAAATGTTTCACCCAGTTCAAAAATGATCGATGCCCCACGCTCGCAAAAAGCCGAGACCGAAAGCATTTTTCATAATCTCCCGCCGGCGCGTTTCCTGCAGATATCAATGACGCAGCATTAGATAAACGTATCACGGAATTTACATAATGCGCACCGGCGCGCCAGTGTACGCGAATCCCGCGATCGATCGGGAAATTTTTCCACGTCTTTCGGCGGGATCGCCGCATTGATACACAGGGTAAACACACCTCGACGTAATTCCGTGGAATAAAAAAAGGTACTCTCTTGAAAAGAATAATAATCTGAACCCCTCTGGCCGACGTGCGAACGCGTTGAACACGTCGTTTCTCATTATAAGGCCGGGAGCGAGGAAGTGCAATCGCCGGGGCGATGGGCGAGCTTTGCGCCATCGATTGGCCTTTTTTATGCCGGAATGTTGCTCGCCCGCAAAAGGAGAAAAGCTTGACCTAATTTGTCGCTGGTCTCCCGGGAGAAAACGACTGGATATTTATTTATCACGATCCTCGCCTGGAGCTGCTGCTCCTTCTTTTACTTTCTTTTACTTTCATAAACGAGATGAAGAGCTAAGGTGTGAAATGTTTGATCCTCGGGTAATTCTTTTTTTGCCGACGTTGATCAAAACAAATCTCGTATATCTTTTAATCCAATAGCTGTTGGTTGACATGCTGTAATTTAAAACATGTTATGGGTAATTATTTATTTTATTTTTCTTGTTTACTATATTGAAAAAGGTAGTATAGGGCAATTTACTATAAATTCTTGGAGCTAGGTGAAGGAGAGAACTTGAAACGTGATAAAAATTACCATAAATTTTTTGAAAATTTTCAAAATTTGTCGTATATTTTATCGTATTTCCTCTAGATCAATTTTCAAAATTTATGGTAATTTTGATCATGTCTCCAGTGCGTTCTCCATTTCAAATATTCCATTTTATTGCAAAAAATGTTAAAGATAATTCAGTACGTATTACATCATGAAATGCTTTGTAAGATACGATTATTCAGATTGAAAAGAAAATCATCTTAAAATTTACTCTGTGGTATACATAGAATAATTACTTTATTGATTACTTACTGAACTTATTTCTATTAATCGTGTATTAAGGGGGGAGTTTTGTAAATTTACAAAAAAAAGGGGTCAAGAAATAGTTGCTTAAATAATTTTTTTTGTAAAGGTGTAGTATAATACCAAATTTCATTCTTCGAAGAAAATGAAACAGACGACACTTTGTCTTTTATCATTGACAATATTAAAAAAGATTTTTATAATAAATTTAAAAAATGTAAATTTACCTCTCCCCTTAATCCATTCAGTTCGTTTGAACTGTGCCTCTATAACCCTTTTTCCTCATTTTTTAAGTACAATCTCATAAAATATAAGCACATAATTCTCTGCAATTCGTTTCAGCTGGGGGTAAGAGACGTGTTCGAGCCGCGACTGGCGGATCTGTCGCCGATGACGCCGGATCTGGGGGTGTACGCGCGCGACGTCCAGCAGAGCATCGCCGTCAATATCCGGAATTACATGAAATCGAATTCGACGGCGTCGAACGGCGGGAGCGGCGACAACAACGGCACCACCACCCAGCGTCCGGAGGAGACGCTGCGCCGCGACGTCTATCGATTTCTCAGACCAGGTGAGTTCCTGCCTGCTGAACGGCCCTACAATCGCCTTGGCCTTGTAATGCGTGGATTTTGGCCGCTTCGCCGTAGGGAGCGATAAGCCCCGTCGAACGAATCTTTTGATGGGTGTGAAAAGTTTGGACAGTCGGAGAGGGTGCGATAACTTTTCGAATGTTTGTATTTAGATATTCAAAGGAAACGACGTTGTCGATCTTCCTTATTGCTTCATTGATGGCGATGATGACGTGTATGATATTGAAGCGTACATGTTTGATGTAATTTTCATTCATCCAATAAATTTCTTTTTTTTTTAAATAATATCACTTAATAAAGTTTAATAATTAACTTTTTAGATTAGAAAATTAATCAAGGCGGCATTTATTCACAAAATTATTTAATGTGTAATCTTTAGAGTAATTAGAAAATGACTTCATTAATCTATTTAAACAAACAAAAAATTAATTAATGATTTAAACAAAAATGTGTAATTCGTATTAAAATTTTAGGAATTTTTACACCATTTAGCCGGATGTTTCCCATTATAATCAATCAAATTGCATGTTTAAATGCTTTATAATAATTGGCTTGTTATCCTTTTTTAATAGAGCCTATACATACTTAATTTTACAATAAACTTTTTATTTTAATCTTGCACACATTCGTAGTTCATCCCTCAATATCTGAGATCTAAAATTTGTATCCACTTAATTGTTAGAGAATAGCTACTAACATTTCATCAAAATCATGATAACAATCATCACAGAAGTTATAAAATCATAAATTCAGCCTCATATAACCCTTTTAACTTTCCCAACTTCTTAGGACAATATGATCCTCTGCTAAGTGAACATAGCAATCGTAGCCATCCGAATTCTCGAAAATCGCGGATTCACGAACGATCAAGGAACCGGGGCACGTGTCGGCGTTTTACGTACGCAATCGAGGCCCCCATTTGTTCCGTCTCCACCGGTGCAATTACCCGCGCGCCCACCGTCGCGGGCGTGCGACGCGGCAATTTGCACCGAGCAAATAAAGTCCCAGTAATTCGCCGGTCCGACCGTACCGCGTCCGTTACTACTCGACCCTTCCCTTCAAGATTTAATCCCGCAGCTTTCGGCGGTATCACGTGACCGCCGGGCAAAAGTTGGCCGGATCACGAAGCTCGGCCCCCGGGCGTACGATTACCATGCATTAGTCGTGAATTAGCGACGGGTGAAAAATCGTCCGAAATCGGGAGCGGCATTTTTCACGGGCGCCGCCAACGCTTATGTCCCCCGGGACTCCGTTTGTGCCGGCATCGACGGCGCGGCACTTCCGGCTGCTGTTTCGCCGCCGTTTGAGGTAGATGGATGAATCCGGGAGGGGCGCAGCGGCCCATTCGTCTTGCGACCTGCGCTACCCTCGGCGGGGATTCCCCGGTTTTTTTCGCGGACGCCGAGGAGAGAGAGGGAAGGAAGGAAGAGAGAAGGGGCGAGGCTCTTTATTCCGGTGATTCGATTAATTGATGCCGAGGATGCGCCTTTTCTTTTCTTCGCATTTTCGCCCCGGGGAGAGACTTTTCCAGCCCAGTGCGTGACTCGGAGCACGGGGAGGAGAGGGGGCGGCAGGAAGTGCCGCGGCCTTGTCAGTCGACTGTATACCTTTTTCTTCCCCTCGCTCGTCTCGATGTTTACGACACTTCTTTCCGATTCTCCTCCGCCTTTTTTACACACTCCGTCTCCGTTTCCTTATCATCTTTTCCTTTAGGCGTCTTTTCTTTTGTAATTAGGCGTTTTTTCGCTGGTGTCTTATCGATTTTTTTCAACGGGGTACAAATAGCTAGGGTTAATGATTTTCCTTTAGTGTGACTTCTTACAGAAAAAAATAAACAGCAATTCCAACTGCTTCTTTAGTTCGAGTGTAGAATTAGTGGTGATATCTAATAGATTAGAAAAAGAAAAAATAGTATTGGAAAATTAGTAAAATTAATATTTCTCAGAGTAAAAGTATCATGAAGAAACACTTTGTTATCTATTACCTAACATAATGCCAACTTTTATTTTTAAAGTGTTAGATAACTCTACATTTCTAAGAAGTAAATTCCATATTTCTTTAAAGTTTTTCCCATAGATATAGATAAACATTATATTTACAGCTCAATCTAGTATGTAAAATGTTAAATCTACTGTTTATCTTTCTCGTCAAGATTACTTGATTTTACCTTGGCTACCTTGATAGTAACATCATCATAAAAATATACTACTTATTCGACTCAAATTTGTAAAAAATGGTAATTCGCCCGTAAAACCTTTAAATAAATAAATAAAATAAAATGCTTCTTTTTTAATCGCGCCGTTAGTCGCATTCTCAGGGGACTTGATTATAAGTGCCCGTATCCGCGAGGTCTTTCATTCTCTCTCGTTTGATAAAGCGATTGATATTCAGGATAATGAAGTTAATTACGCCCGTCATTGTGCCCCTGCCACTTCGGCACGCCGAGGCTTCGCGCTCGAAGGCAGGGGCGCGTGACGCTGACCACCTACTCGCGCACTTATCCTCACGCATCGCCATTAGAAAAATTGTTCGGATCTTCTTCGAGTATTTTTTTCATACCTTCGTTTAATAATATAATTTTCTTATCTGCCATTATGTAAGTGCCTTTTACAATGTAAGTCCTTTCTCTTTTTAAATGAATCTCCAGCGATCTTAAATGACTTGTCCGTTATTAAAATAACGAGCTATTCTTTTATGATGCATTAAAAATCCAGATAACATTCAAAAGGAAATGTAAGATTTCGTGTGAGATCTTACGTTCACGGTTTATGATATCTGTCAATTAAATTAATAATAAAAGCGGAGAGAGAGAAGGAGAGAGAGAGACAATTGTTATTTAAAAAGTGAGTGTAAATCGAATTTCAAACAATTAAAATAATATGCACTAATTAAATTAGCATACATTAACTCATTAAAAGTTTGATTGAGAGTATAACGGTTGCAATTATTTAATAATTTTCTAAATGCCTAATTAGTTAATTGTTTAGAAAATTTTAAATTAATTACATCCGTTAACGGATTAATCACATTGTAACATTCTTACGGAGAAATTTGATAGCAAACCGATATGTTTTAAAAGGATATGTACATTAATTAAATTTAACATATTGTAGAAAATGGTACATTTAACATGTATGCTCGGAAGATAGTTTTATCTCACTTATTTCAAGAATTTTTTTTTACTTTTCAATGGGAGTTAAAAAGAAATGTGTAGTATTTAATTAATCTTACTAAAATATATTATGTGTACTGCAGTACATAGGCTTTAATTCGATCACTTCCATTTCATTGTCTAATCCTGTTCGAGTATTTAGATTAATTCTGAAATAAGATCTAGTGATGAGTTATTAGACATTGGAACAGAACTTACCAAATTACTCTCTAAATTTTTTTCAACAATGAAAATTTCACTAATTTCAAAATAGTTACGCACTCGCCACTGTAAATAAGTGAAAATTCACTATTATTCAGTGATGAGTGCATAACTGTTTTAAAATTAGTGAAAATTTAACTGAAAGAAATTTAAAGGGTAACAACCGTGCCATACACAAATTCGAATATTCTCCGATCAAACTCCTCCCTTCCTCCTTCTTAAAAATACTCACCTTTAATCTACCATAAAACAGTCGATAAATTAACTCACGAAGCAAACAATTGCTCGGTGTTTGCAGCTAACGGTTTGCTGGACAGAATCGGCCTGGTGTCCTTCACGGCGGAGCACCCGTTCCTGTACTTCATCATCGACGACGAGACGTCCGTCTCGCTGATCGCCGGCCGCATCGACGACCCCCTCAACTCCAGGATACTCTGAGCCCTTAGAGCCGCTCTCATTTGAATCTGAATCGGGACTTGATTTTCGCCGCGCACCTGGCGGAGGAGGCGATTTGGGGGGGGGGGGCGCACCCACCGAGTGCGTCATCGCGAACCCGTAATTCCCCGACGATGGCTCATTTGCATGCGCCATGGGGCTGACTTTTCAATTGAAATCCGGTGGTAGCTTTTACGAGGGAGAGAGATTTGTTAGTTTCGCCGTGGCTCCTATAGTGCTAAAAATTTTATTTCACCGTTGCAAAGTTTATTGTATTCGATTGCGTAGTCTTGATTATTAAATAATTAATGTTTCTTTGTTTATTCATGTTTGGAGGGATCTGCTTGATTTAAATGTGACTCGTGAAATTATAATCATTTTTCTGATAAAATTAATTATGTCTATTTCATATCATAAGGCTTATAATTCAAATTATGTAAACAATTCTGAGAACATCTCTTTGTTTTTAAAAAGTGATAAATATTGGATAATCTAAAGATCAATAATTCATTTAAAGATTTAATTTTTGTTAGTTATTTCACATGTTATCTTTATAATAAAGTTTATAAATGTTGTAACTATTCTTTTACAAATATAATGTATAAATAAAATTCTGTAAATTGTAACAACAAAAAAGTTGCAGAATTAAAAATTATGTTAGAATTAGAATAATTTTTGTTGACTTTCATCGAAAAAATATGTAACTATCAAAAATGTAAAATAAACTTATGTCAATAGTCACTTGTTCCTTTCAAACTTTCAGCTTCTAGCGTCGGCGTAAAAGTGATAAAAGAAATTAAATTTCAATAATCAACTTGTATTTATTTGGCAATACTTATAAATAACAATTTCAAGCTCTATAAACAATTATATATAATTATTTGCAATATCATCTTATCGCACATTATTGTCCATAATAGTATGAGCTGGAATCATTTGCTTTGTACAAAAGTCGCGTGGATGAAAATAAAGGTAAGGAAGAAATAAACGTTGTAAAAGATAATCCGCAGTATACGAGATAAAAAAATTAAAAAAAAACTTGATGTCGGGTCGTTATTAACCCCTTACTCTGTGTCTCTGTGTTACAATATAAACGCATACATTATATTATGTATAAACTGTACAACGAAGGAGGATAAGCACAATGTGAGAGGACAAAAAAGAAAATAATGAGAGGCAAGAACTCAGCATTTACAAAACAAAAAAACATCTTGCGCTGTACAAACGAAAATCCTACCTTGATTATTCGGCGACTAGTATCAAAAGTAAAAGAAAAAAAAGTTGCTTTCATACTAAACGCAGTATATTCGTCTTTTCCTCGGTTCAACTCGCTTTTGCTCGGTAGTGTAATGCCATTTCGTTTATTTTTTTTTTGCTTTGCTGAATAAACAATCGATTTGCCTTTAACTATATAGGTAATTACAAAAATATACAGTACTCGATGCAACGGTAAATTGCATCCGGGTACTTTTAGCTTTAGACGTTAGCGCCTCCCCGAACGTCTCCGCTCGACTAACATAAATAAATAAAACGATTCGCGTGAAACATTAAATAAATATAAATCAACTGACTTCTTTGAGCTACAATTTCGACGTCTCGCCATAAGATAGGAATTTTCAGACTTCTCTCGCTCGGTATACGCAACGGAACGTCGCTCGCCTACTAAGTAAACTATTACACATGTGCAAAATATATTAATCGTTCGCTATTCTTTTATTTACTCGATATCTATATAAATACACTCAGAGAAAAAGAAACATCGGGCAGTGTCTTCTGCGCACTGACTGATTCCTCTTCTGCGCTTCGAGGCCTCTTTTCGCGCGACATCGGCTCGTTCGGCGAAGAAAAAAAATTGTAGCGAACGTCGCCCTCGCGGCAGTGGCAAACGTTTCGACGTCACTTCGTGGTCGAAGGTTGGGTAGTTTCGGCTGTGCTGGTCGGCGGGGCTCATGTGACGTTCTTGAGGATCCACGGCACGAACTTGGAGATCCGCGTGCAGACACCCGGTAGGTTCGCCTCGGCGCAGCCGATGCCCCACGATATGATGCCCGCCAGGAAGTAGCGGCCGTCCTTGCCGCGCACCTGCAGGGGTCCACCCGAGTCACCCTGAAATGTTTCGGTTTTTCGTTAAATTTTTGTCTTCGAGCAATGTATCATCTTTAAATTAAAAAACAAACGCTTAGTCTCTGTAAATACGGATAAGTGAAATTCATCCACATTCACGTATTTAATATTGAATGTCTTTTATTTATCGAATAAGTGAACGACTTATAACATAAAATAAGTGTATATTTATTTACTCATACGTGAAATCCGTGAATTTCATTTATTCATATTTAAAGAGCTTGAAGCAAGTGAACTATAATCGGAGAGTAGAATAGTTAATTTTTCAAATTAATTCAGCATTTTGTTTTTCATTTTTTTTAATGAGAAATTGAAGTTTTACCTGGCAAGAGTCTTGGCCGCCCGTTTCGTAACCAGCACATAAGAATATTTCAGGAATGAATTCGTGCCTGCCGGCTCTGAGGAACATAGACTTGCACCTGTCATTACTTACGATTGGCACGGATACCTGGAATAGCACACGATGGCATTGAAATTTTGATGATATTGAGAAACGACGATTTTAAACTTAGATTGGATGGGCTTCGTAAGTGAGATTTATTAGAATTCTATAGTAACGCAGAGAAAAATTGTTGAATTTAATGCGATACAAATGTTCAATGGAACAATATCACAATTCTCAATGAAGATTTTTCAAAATTATTTTATTTAATATTAATTATAAATAAAATTTATCGGAATTATAAACGTCAAGTAAATTAAGATATTGATTTCAAATTTTATTTTACAACTTTTCCTTTAAATGAAAGGGTAATCATTTTTTAATAAGTTAAATTAAGATTTTGTTCGATTTTTTTATAATTTTGGTATTCGCAAAATAATTAAATAAATCAATATTAAATCGCTTTCAATTTTAAAATAGTTTGTGAACAACTTTTTAAATCATACTTCTTCTTCTCTAATCTTATAACCAATTTTCATTACTGCAGTATTTCACGAAGAGGACATTAATTTGATACAAAAATATAAAAAACATTAAGCTTGAATAATTTAATTTACATTCAATATATTAGAGATAAAATAGATGTAACCACTTAATTTCTTTTGAAATATGATGTTTTTCCACACAACTCTTACGAAAAGAAACTACTGGTTAAGAATTTCTGCAAACACTACTGCAAATTACTAAAACTACTGATAAATTAGTGAATCTAATAGTAAATTGGCAATACTACTGAATCCATTTATCCATTATCATAAGGACACCCCATCAAAAGAATCACTCCACTCATAAATAAATCCAAGTAAATAAAAGAAAAGTATTGAAAAAGTATAGTCTGCGCAATCGTACCTCTTGCAATACCGAGGGTAAAGTGCCGCCCTCGCTGAGCCTACCCCAGCCGGTGACGGTGCCGTTCTCACCCACGAGGAGCTCGTCGCTCGCCGGCAGGCAAATCGGCGATATGTGGGGCGCGAAGGTGAGCGGCGTCTCCAGCCTCACCAGCGCCAGGTCGTACTCGAACGTGAAGAAGTTGTACTTCGGGTGCACCACCTTCTTCGTGATTCCGCGCTCCACGTACGGCAACCGCTCCTGCACCGACGAGAAGTCGTACTCGCCCACGCGGATGCGGATCTGCGACGTCAGCAAGCTGCAAAGGGGAACTCCAAGTTTACAACTGCTGTTTCTCTTCGTAGCGCGAGTCAGAGATTTAGTTGAAATTTTCGTTTGTTTCTCATTACGGGTTTTAGTTTCTCTATTTTATTTATTTATATTTTACGGAAATTGCATCGTATTTTATTTATTTATATTTTACGGAAGTTGCATCGTTTCTTCGTATTCTGACAGTAAGATTAATTACTATTATCGTTGTAGCGCCTTTTTGCTTCCAATATTACATGACTGTCTTAATTATACTGAGCTTGTAAATTTATTTAATTAGCTTAATTTAACTTACAACCTTAGAAACTTTAGACGCATTCTAGAACATAATTCTCTCAGCAATATTTGATTCTACTCTACCCTTTCAAAACAAATTAGTAACATAAAGCCTTTTGGTGAATTAAAAATTACTATTAAATATTTCAGGGCTATTTATTGATATTAACAAGTATACTATTATTAAACTTCCATTTTTTGTGTTGGACAAAGCCCTTTGTTCAATTTACTATACACAATGACGCATGTGAAATCGCTTGTGATACTAATTTCAATGATACAACAGTTCTTTTGCTTTAGACTTTGATGGGGATATATATTGATAGTATACACATCTAAAGACATTGATTTTTCGTTGAATAATGCACTAGATCTGTCAATGTCTGATTTTTAATTAACATCGTTTGTTCATATGTAAAATGAAAAGGACATATTTCCATTTCTTCAAAATCTTGGTGAAGTATGAAAAGTCAGTTAACAAAAGGTCTGGCGCGTCAACGTAAGATGATAATAATTTAAAAACCAACAAAATATAGTGTTCGTATGCTCTCAATGACTCTAAAAACGGAATGTTACATTTTGAATGTGAATACATATTTATGAAATTTACTTTATATCAAAATGCCAAACTCATCTTCTAATTTAAGATTGTATTCCGCATAAAAACGCAAGGTTGTAAAAATTTCTCCTTATTGAATAATTAATAATTCAGGACAATAATTCTATTGGAACTTAAAAAAATTGTTCAGATCGTTTGTTACTATCATTTTTTAATTCATCGAACGGCTTGCTAATTCACTGAGCAGTGTAAAAAATATAAAATAAAATAAGAATAAAAAAACACACACATAAGAGTTTTCAATTTACATAATTTACGATACAGAATCGCTATTAAAGTTAGTTAGTTGCTCTAATATAATATCTTGCAATTACCCATAAAACTTTTACTACTAACTTTTAATTTATGAAATATTTTATGGTAATAAAAGGCAATTACTCTCATCCGTTTATCGAGCAATTTTGAATTTTACATTCCAATAATAATTCAAAAGAGAAAAAGAAAAATTAAATTTACACGCTCGCCCCAATTACGACAAAAACGAAATAATTTCGCCATCAATCACTCATACCAACGCAACGTAACTGCGCCCAACTTTTAAAAGCGCGTAAAAACTAAAACTCGTAAACTCACTCGTCGACGCAGTGTCCGGCGGTGGCGATCCAGTTCTCGTTGAGTATGGCGCCGCCGCACCTGTGCGTGCTGGAGAAGCCGAAGAAGGAGGTGCGCCTGACGGAGACCTGCCAGGGCCACTTGCCGAAGGAGGCGTCGCGGCCGCCGACGATGCGCGTCTCCGGCCGCGAGAAGAGCGGCGGCACCCCGCAGGTCATGTCGCTGTTCTCGGGGGCGGCGGGCAGGGTCAGCACCGAGCCGGTGCGCGCCGGCGACGTCGAGGTCTCCGGCGACGGTGTCGAGGGGCTACTGCCGGCCGAAGGCCGCGCCGTCGTCGTCGTCGAGGTGCCGTGACTCGCCGTCGTCGAGTAGGGCGAGACGGTGGTGGTCGTCGTCGTCGTGCTCGTCGGGCTGACCGCCGTCGTTGAGCTGGGGGACGCCGGCTTCTTCGTCGGCCGAGGTTTCGTCGGGTTCTCCAAGTACGACGTCGTTATGTAGTGCGCCGAGTGAGGCTTCTGGTAGACTTTGTTCTGCGGTAAGGGAGATGCATGTTTTTTAATTAGATGTCTGAGGGTGTACGGTTTTATCTACTTGATATACAACACGCGGATTTTTGAGTCTGGCTGTACTCGTCTTTATCTACTTAATGTTTGTTCTGTAGTTACTTCTCAGTTTTAGCATGACTAGCTTTACAGTAGATTAGTATAGTATTTGTTATTTATTTTACAATTTAGTCTTACTGTATCCGATTTTATCTACTTAACCCAGTTATGCCCGTTGATGAATGATACACGTATAAATAACGGTAACCTTAGCTAACGTATTACAAATGCAGTTATGCTATATTGTTTATTTATGCACAATTTGACTATCATAGCGTGCTTACAACCTTGCCCTTTTCACCTGAAGCCGTTGCAGGAGATAACATCTCGTTA
Source organism: Eurytoma adleriae (assembly GCA_900480045.1). Lineage (NCBI taxonomy): Eukaryota > Metazoa > Arthropoda > Insecta > Hymenoptera > Eurytomidae > Eurytoma > Eurytoma adleriae. The sequence continues at coordinate 142,766 of UXGC01000224.1, forward strand.
ACATGTCGCGCTGTATCCTCTAAATCCGAATTAGTGAAATGTGATAACCATAGTAATATATTACACCTTACAAGTACTCCACTCATTTTTACTTAGAATATGTTATTATTCACATCAAATTAGTGAAACCGTAGAAACATCGCTAATGCAGTTTTGGGATTTTAAAGAAAATGCAAGTACAGTATTATAAATTAGTTAATAATAAAGTTATATTGCACCTTGCGCGATCTCTATTTTATTTTTAGCTAGTAAATAGAAGTGCTCAAAACAGATTTGAACGGTGTTTATGAAACAAGAAGATAAAAAATTTCCTTTTTTTTTATAGTGATCTATCAAATCTCTAGAATAGTTACATCGCTGCGGAATTTCAGTAAAGTCAATAATAGATGTTCTACAAGTTTTGGAATACTTTTAGATAGAAATCTTTAAAAATACCCTTATAGCATTAAATCATTACTTAATGTTGTGACAATTTTTTTTTTAAAGATTTATGCGCAGTTTGTGAAGTGAATGAACAATTGTGAATGAACAATTGTGTCATGTGTACCTATTTAGAACATAATAGGGAAAGTTAATTAATCTTTGGAATACAATAAAAAAACTACCTGTTCAGCCTGGCACAATGTCTATGTATATTTTAGGATAGATTTATAATCATACTAAAATATTAATCATTCAAACATACCATATTAAATAATATTGTTGTAAAACAATATCGCTACAATATTTAGTAAAAATTTAATACTATGCGTTTATATTAAAACAACAAAACATTTTTCATTAATGTGCATTTCAATTACGTATTGGAACGTAATAATTTCCAAACCACACGATATTTTCGTACTTTTAAATTTTTGTACTTCATAGACACACCTTCGTAAATTTTCCACCGAGCTTCCATCTCGCGCCCGCGTCAGTCCGATAGTAATCTACTAAGGAATCGATCCGGGCTACGTCCCAGCGAGCGACAGCCGCTCGCAGTAGATCAGGTCGCGCACGGGTCGTCCGCGCCAAACTCCGCCGCGGCGCGGTCCCGCAAGTTCCGTTCGAGGAAAGAGCGCCTTTCACGCGTGGACCGCTCGCGCGCGCAAAAAAAAAAGTGGCTCACGGCCTTGGCGTCGTCCGGCTCGACTCGGCGACGGCTTTTCACGCGGAAGTTGAGTCCCGCGCGAAAATCTTCACCGCGAGAAATCGGCACGCCCGCGCGTCCATTAGCTCTCGAAACTGGAAAGCGTCCCTTGTTTTTGCCGGCGCGTTACTTTTACGACGGGTTTGGCCGGATGCTGCCGCTTTTACGTGGTTTACGCGTATCGTCGCTCTTGACGCGGAAAAGCACTATTCAGTTTACGGAAGAAAAGCACATTTCGTGAGCTTCCCCCTGGATAGCTTACAGTTAAAAAAAAGTTAAAAGCGAATGATGAACCATCTTCTTAACAATTTGTACAGTTAGGTACATAAAAAAGCATATTTTTCGAGATTCTCGTGAATGAAACGATAAACTTCTTATACAGAAGCTGTTCTTCCTGGGTTTTAAATAGTTAACTAAAATGGATAATTAATTACAAAATAATTAATTAACTCAACGTTAATATACTTTTAGTTATACTTATGGTCTAGTTAAATTAATAATTAAAAGTTTAGTTATATTTATACTCAACTTTAATTTATAATTAAATTTTGAATTATAATTATACTTGACTTTAATTAACAACCGAATGTTTAGTTATTAGTTACAATTTGGATAATTAAAAAATTTAGAAGTCTGAATTCTTTGCGGCAAAATTCAAAAAGTCCTTTTTTTGGTAGCAAAATCGAAAAAGGGCTTCTTTCAGCTTATTTTCGTTAGGAGTCGCGTCGTAATGAGCGTCATGCAGATATACCCACCTCCTGGGGCTCGGTGGGCTTGAAGCTGGGTCGCTGGGACTCGGTCCACTGGGGCTTGTGCTGCGGCTTGCCCGTCCAGCTGGCGGCCTCCGGGCGCAGCGAGGACGCTGCCGCGGGCTTGTGTCGCGTGACGAAGGCCGGCTCCGTCGTTACCTGCCAGTGCGCCGTCTGCGGCACCGAACCGGCTGCGCTACAATGATAAGTTACTGGAGTGATTACGATTTTACATTATCAAGTTTAAAGGATGCAAAAAAAATACTAATATTTTTGGACATATTTTCGCTTTTTCCTTTTTGACTTTATAGAGCCATAAATCACTCGGGTAGTGTTATTTCACTCACATAAAAGTCGGTATATCCATTTTTATTTAATAAAGAAAGTTCCTCAGTTTTAATGTACGCATTATAAAGTTTTATTTTCTTTATTTTTATTATTAACTTTTTGTTAAACTATAATTTATACAAAGAGGAAAAACAAATACATGTAATTAAAAACCGCCCTTCGTAAAAAATTATGTAAATATATTTTTACCTATTAGGCAATAAAAATAATTTTTCTTACACAACTTATTGAGCAATCGATTTGGCATTATTTTATTAGCACAATAACTACATTTAATTAACAAGTGCTATTATTATTTAATTACTGCGTCATTAACTTGTTTGCTTCCCTTTGTTTCATACCCCTGGAGTATTTCACCAGGTTCCGTTTTCCCTTTTTCTTCCCGAACTATTATTTCTTTTTTTTCCTTTGTTTTTTCGCCCTAAGCCGAACGAAGCAGGTACTTGCAAAACGAGCGTCGTAAAGTGCTGGCTTACGTAAGAGAGAGTTTCTTTTCTTTTCGAGATTCTCGGACGTTTTATTGTTTTTTTTCTTAAGTACAAAATAGAGACGAATTTATACTACTCCTTTGCGATTTTTTTTCTATTTTAACACTTGGGATTTTATGCCGCTTTAAAAATTTTTTATGAATAGGTGAAGAATTTTTATGTTGGGTTTAGTATTTCAAAACGGCGTCGTTACCGTAATTATTATACGTTGTATGCCTTTTATGACTATTGGTTAAAAGAAATGTGGATATGAATTTTTGTCTATTTTATGAAGAACGTTTTGGAAATTACTTGCAATTATATTATCAGATTTCCAAAGTGATTAATTGACGTGCACTTCAATTATATTACAAGTTCGTCAAGAGAATCCTCAAGATAAAAGAATTAATTATTTCAATATAATTAATTATTTGATCATTTTAAACAATTATAATCAATTGCACGAACTCCCATCTGTCGTTAAGCTCCCCTCAAATTTCATTTTCCACGCCTCTCAAAAGATAAATTTTCTTTTGGGGCGAGATCGACTGGGGTCTCGACAATCAATCAACCAAACTATAAGGCATCGCGTGCCAGCTGATAGAGATTCTCTACCCTCTTGAGTTGCAGACTTTCACGGCCTCGTTACCAATTACAATGAAAAATTTTATTTTTAACGGCTATCGAAGCACTGAAGTGAGGACGTAAAGAGGTCATACCTGGTGAACTGGCTTGAATAGTGCGAGGTGGGGGCGGGCGTGGTGGCCGGCCTGGCCTGGGGCCTCGAACTCGTCGGCGTCGTTTTTACAGAGAAGTACGGCTTGGAGTATTGGCCGGACGAAGAGACCGGCTTCGTCGCCCACTGCGGTCGCTCCGTATGAATGAAGTTCAAGTTGTTCAGCTTGTCCGAGGCCTCCTAAGGAAGCAAGTGTCATTCAGAAGAAGCTCGCGATTTTTTTCTTAATTTATACTCTTGTGAATTTCAAGTGACTGTTTTCATTAATTTTTAATTTGGCCCTTACAAAAATAAACTACTTAAACAGTTATATTTATGAAATGCCTGCATAAACTACTGATGAACTACTTAACTTCACTGGGAATGTTGGCAGGTTACATACCCTCCATAGAATTTAGCCGTTAGAAAGAAAATAAATAATACAGCCGCAAATGTTGTCACGATAAAAATTCAACAAAACAAATAACATGACATAATGAAAGTCTCATTCTCACGTCATCGTCGACAGAATTGATGCTGGGCCGATTGACCGTCTCCTGGACGCTGAGATCCTGCGGCTGCTCGTCGGTTTTGCTGTCCTCCTCGGGCCTGGACTCGGGGTAGGGCCTGGGTCGATGGTGCGGCCGTTGCTGCTGGTTGTTCTTGCTGGGCAGGCGCACCAGCAGTGTGTTGTGCGAGTCCGACACCTTGTCCTTGTACCCGTGGTGATGCATGTGGTGATGGTGGTGGTGATGGTGGCTGCCGTCGTGTCGGTCCTCCTCCGGCCGCTTCTCGTGGTAGCCGACTCCGCTCTGCGGCCGCCTCGTGATCTGCAGGCTGACGTTGTGCTGCTGCTGATGCACGTGGAAGTCGGTGCTTGGGTTGTTACTGCTGCTGCTACCGCTGGGCTTTGAGTGTGGCCTCTTTTGCAGCGGCGGCCGTGACACCAGACCCGTAGAGGCTGGTCGCGAGGGCTGCCTCGTTGTCGTCGTTGACGTCTGAGCTACTTTGATTTAAGCATTGATTTAAATCGTTTATTGGAATTGGGATTATTTATTATAAGTGTAAACTCTCTGCACATTGTAAGTTTTATCCGGAGCTTCACGATCCGAAAAGCTTCGCAAAAATTACAATAATGTTTCAGTAAAAAGTGCGAAGCTTTTCTTGTAAAAATTACGGAGCTTTTCATAAAAAATTACGGAATTTTTTCTGTAAAAATTGTGGAGCTTTTCATAAAAAAATTACGGAATTTTTTCTGTAAAAATTGCGGAGCTTTTCATACGAAAATTTCGGAATTTTTCCTGCAAAATTACGGAGCTTTTCGAATCACGCAAGCTCTGAACAAAATTTATAACGGTTTTCTCGAAATAAAATTAAAACGTTACCTTGGGATGCGGTCTGAGAGGCCGCGGTGTGACTAGTGGAGGCGGTGTGGGGGGCGACATTGGTCTCGGAGGCGACGAGCGCGTCGGCCAGGGTGGGTCTGGAGCTCGGGGCGGGGCTGCCGGCGCCGACGTTGCCGATGCTGTTGGACGTCGCGTTGTGCACGCAGCAGCTGCCGAACATGAAGGTGTCGACGCAGACTCCCACGTGCGTGCCCTCGGACTTTATGCACTCCCACACGAACATGCAGGTGCCCTCGACGTCCGGCTGGCCAGCGACCCGACACGGCTTCGGGCTGATCTTGTAGCCTGCGCATTTACGTTGCGATGACAGACGTAAGTTTGATTGATCGATCATACACTTTTATTTAGTCTCCAAATATGAATAAGGGAAATTCGAACGTTTATTTAACTTTATAAGTCGTTTACTTATTCGATAAGTGCAAGATATTTTACATTAAACGAGTGCATACGAATTAATTTCACATATTCATATTTAGGTGGTACATTTTGAATTTATTTTTATTTTTATTGAAGTAGTCGATGATTTCCTAGTAGAAATTGTCATTTAGATGTAGCTAAAAAATTATCAGTTACTGTTCGACCATAAGTGTTACTGTTCAACCATAAGTGTCCAGTCTTTCATTAGGAACAGGCCAAAAACTGGTTTTACATAATCTAAAAATTGACAATTTCTACTAGGGTTCTCGAACCAAAATTTACTTTTAAAAATTTAGCAAAATAAAATAGGATTTTTTTCAATTTTTTAAATAAAATCTTGTTTTTTTACACGTTTCTTTTATTTTTATAAATTTTGTAAAAAATCTCGAGAAATAGTAGGAGATTTAGCAAATGCAATTCTTTTACCTAATCAGTTAATGAATTAATTTCGGTAATAGTGTTCAAACTATTAAATTATAATTTATATACTATAAATGTAAGTAAATTAAATTAAACGAATTTCGTTAAAACGACAATCCTCTAACGGCAAAAGTAACAATAGAACTCAATGAATCTCTTAAAGTCGTTTCAGCAGTATCCGGCAATTTTCCTCGGTAAAAAATTAGCCGTCAATCCACAGATTTTGGCATTTCGATTAATTCCGGCCGTGCGATAATCGAGCGGATCGATTAGTTGGCGCGGCGGTGCGTGCGCCTGACCGCACAGAGCCGCTCGAGTTCGCTTAGACAATGCAACGGGTCGCCGGTTCGATTTCGCGAGCGACCGCAAAGGGCCGTGTACGAGCGAGCCTGACCTCGATTCATGGAGCTGAGGGACCTGGCGATGCCCGACCACCAGAGTATCGCAGCCACGTAACCGATCCACCGCATCCTGAGCCCTGCAACCAGAAAATTAGGATATCGTTAAGTGGATGACTACAATATTTACGAGTCGTATTATAGTTACACCGTATTCCAATGCAAATAATAAAGACGTATAAAATTGTGTAAAGATTTTCATACAAATTTCGTAATGTGAAAAATATTTTCATCTTAAAATATAAGATATTGACGGTACATTTATGGCTATTCGTTTTTAATCCTTGCCTAAGTACGCGAAATAACGTATGCACAAAAAATGCGAGAAAACGTCGCTCTAAATCAGAATTAGTGAAATTTGATGTCCAATGGTACATTTAAGTTAAAAATTCCCCACCAATTGAATTAATTGAATTAGAATAATTCAATTAGGTGTAATTCATCAAATTGGTGAAATCGCAGAGATTTCATTAGTTTAAATTTAGATGGATGACTTCATAAAGTTTAAATTTGATATTCATTAGGTATTACCGCACGGAGAAAAAATATCTACTAAAATTTACTAGAAATTATCTAGATATTATAATTCTAGTAATTTTTACAAGAAACTTTTGTAATCTTTCCAACGAGAACAGTCTGTGAGAACATTTAAATAGACTATTGCAATTTTTAGCGGAACTTTTTTCTCCACGCATGGAAAACTTTTTACCCACAACAAAATAAATGATATTTTTTAGTTTCACTATTCTCTAATATAAAGAATGAGAAACACCAAAGTCGAATCTACTTCAAATATCCATCCCAAATTCTCTCGACCCTTTCGTGAAACGTTAATCACGCTGGTTCGACGATTGGGTCCAGCGGGGCGCGAACGGGAGTCTATAGAGGAGCCCGAGGTTGACTGACCGAGGCGGGATTCCCAAAATCGGGGCAAATAAAAGCGGACGAAAATACAACGCGGGCCACGTCCGGTTGCTATAGAAAACGTCGCATCGCTCGACCAGCGTCGTTACGTATGCAACGAATTCGATATTTGGTGTGCGAGGATCCGCGCTCCTTTTTTTTCCTCCCCAAAAATACCGTTGAAGGTTGAGTGTTACGAAAACGAGCTGGAGCTTCGCAGAATTTCATTGTCCGCTGGACCTTTATTCCGTTTTATCGGGAGATTTTCGGATTTCAATCGTGCTGAGGCTTTTTTATATCGACGCTTTGTGGACGTAAAAGAGATTTGATTAAAAAAAAGTAAACAAGTGACTGTCGTAACAAACTATTTGTCTACGCTGGGACAGCAAACATCTGTTGCTCGCATGAAATATCTTTAATTGTCGTTAATAAAATTACTCAAAACTTTCGAATCCAATGTTTCATTTGCTTTCGTCGTTAAGTGTAAACAGCTGATCAGGGTACGTAGCTTTCGTTTCACAACAGACTAGTTGTTGTCATTGTTTCATGGTGTAAGGTATTCTGAGAGTTCAACACTTTTGGTGATATACGAAAACAGTGTCGTCTATTTTGGAAATACCTATATAAGTGAATCTGCAACGAGTATTGAGTGAACAAATAGCTGAACGTCATATATGAAATTTACGTTGGTTATTTAATGTCCATCGAGGACGTTGTGCATTTAAGTTTTCGCCATTTGATGTTGGTGTTCACGAGTCAATTTTACTTGTACATATTTACAGGAACTATTTTCAATAAAATAACCATCAAAAAATAATTTCATTCTTTTAGATGCCTAATTTTTGTAATTCGCTGTTTTTAATTAAAATAAAATAGCTGTTTTTATTGTATTAGTGACAATGCAGACGATATTTGAAGATTCAGGTAATGCATAATAAATAATTATTTTATACACTGCGTTTCTCATATATCATAGAATTTTTTTTTTAAAGATGAAGAGATAGATGTAGTAACCGTTGAAGATGAAGAGAGCGATAGAAGATTAGTCAACTTTGATTCAGATGCTGGTACCTGTTTATCCATTTGATATATTTATTATCTGATTTCATCTTTTACTTAAGGTATTGTTTTGCATTACTTTGCAGAAGATGCATTTATTGATACTGTTAATACATCAAAGGCTTTTCTATTAAAAAAAACTGACAATGACGACAGAGTTTCAAGCGTGCAAGGTTGTTTTTTTTAAATTCTATTTTTAATGTAATTTTTATGTTGCAAAATTTTACGTTTTTATAATATCTGTACTAGGTGTATACACTTCTTTTAATATCGCCGATATTTTACGTGAGGAAACTTCGACAAAAATACCGCTGAAAGGAAAGCGCAATAATCTAGGTACATTTTTCTGGGAATTTAAAAATTTATTTTAAAAAATCTAATACGTATTCCATATAGTTATAAAAGTTAATATGATATTTTAGATACGGACGACAATACTGGTAAAGTTTACTCCAAACAAAATAAAAACCAATCTCCTAATTTGTTACACGTCACTAAGTTGAATCATCCGACATCGGAATCCAACCAAGCGGCTGCGACGCTACAAAGCCCTACAAATTCACTAAAAAGTAAACAAGGTAAACTAGAGAGAACAGTAATTTGTCTGTGCTTACTTTACAAGAGATTAATGTTGATGCTTATAGTCAAGCAACGGTATTTAGAAAAATGGTATTATCGAAATCAAATAAAAAGAATATATTTTGTTTTTTATTTAAACATATAAATAAAATGTAGTGTCAATCGATCTACGTTTAATCTTAACTAAATTTTTAGGCGACCGAACTTTTCTCTTGTTCCTATGTCCTAAGTGTAATGCAGAAAAAATATTTGACAGTGCCGACGAACAAAAAAACGATCTCGAATGCATTAACTGTGAGATGAAAATGTGTAAAGGGAAACTAAAAATTAACCAAGGTAAAAATTTATTTTATTTGTCTCAAAACTTAGCTTGCATCAATTTGCGTTATACAGAGAAGTTTAGATCAAAATTGTATCTTTTGTCGCTAATTTTGATTTGAGCATTTGATTTTAAATTAACTATAATTATTGTTATTAATAGTCGACGTTCAAGCAATAATATTAAAATCAGATTATCAAATTTTATTACTATAAACTATGCTAATCATGACAGTAATACTATTCACAACTTAACTATTTTAAAGTGATGTACAGCATTCGGACGTTTTAAATATAATAAACCTTTTTTTTGCAGATAAATTGAAATGTATTCTTCTAACATGCATCAACTGTAACTTGAAAACGGAAGCGACCAAGGTCTATTTAGACTCTGTCAAATGCCCTAAATGCAACTCGAACTTTGCCTTGTCTTGCCGAAATTGTTCAAAGCAGCTAACAGGCCTAGTTCAGGCTTTTTATCACGTGAATAACAATTGCAAATTTGACTTCTATAATTGCCGTCATTGTGATCACAACTACATCGATATAGATGATCTTGAAAGTCACATCAGGGAGAATCATACTTCTGTCATATGTCCTATCTGCCGTGGTATATACAGAGACAGAAACAGCATGCTTAAACATAAGTGGCATTGTAAGAAACCAATTAATCTCCACTGCTGCTTTTGTCGTTTCTCGACGAAGTATACTCATTGTATAAAAGGCCACCTTCAGAGGCTACACGCGCAATGGGTTGAGACAAGTGCGGAATTGCAAGCTGTTTATAAAAAGATTGAGGAAAATAGAAGCAGTGGGTTACATCCAATGCAGCCTTCACAAAATGAAAAAATGATCGTAAGTTATTTATTTACCTCTTAATTATTGAAACTTAATACTGAACACAAGATAAACTGGCTAACATTCCAGTAAATAGTTTGATATTAACGAGAATTAGAGAACATTAAATAAAGAATTTCTATTACACAAGTAGGTAGGTATATGGCTATTTTTTTTGTTTTTTAGGCAAGGTATTAGATGCTAAATGCAACTACTATTGCTCTCAGTGCAAAGAGACAGTGGCTGCGACAGGAAAAAAAACGGAAAAGCACTGCACGATATGCAATTCAATTACCATTTACCAGTGCAAAAAGTGCGGCGCTCGAAAAAAAACTTACAATACAATTTACACTCACATAACATTTAGCTGCTACCCAAAGGAGGTCCTGAGTTGCGATCACTGCAACTACTCTACGACAAATAAAACGTTGCTCGGCTTTCACGTAAAGATCTCGCACGCATACAAGGAGTATTATGATCAAATGCATTGTAAATTGTTGAATTGTTCTTTTAGAAAGCAAATCAAAGTGATTGACATTAACAACAGTAAATTATATTAATGATAGTAATAAAAAATTACGATAGATTAAGTAATTGACTTAAAATTTAGACTTTATAACTCGCCTTATAATCACTGCACTAATGTCAAACAATCAAGAATTTTCATGTAAAAAGTAAAAATATCGTGATTAATCTAATTTACTTTTATAATTCTTGTAGCATCTAATAATCTTATGTACTATTGTCCTCGTTGCGAGAAAACTGTGGATACCTCAAGGGTATACCAAAAAGAGCAATGCCTAGTGTGCAAAACATTCGCGCTTTACCAGTGCAATAAATGCTGTCATAAGTACAATAACCACAGAGCATTTTTCTATCACATAAATGATGTATGCCATCCGTAAAAGACCTAGCTGAGTACCTATCAATACCACATCGATACAGGCCTTTTGTGAAGTACCGCATGTCTTCGACAAGCTTCTATTGACATAGGTACAGATAATCTAGTTGTTCAGTTTTATTTTAATTACATTAACGAGTTAGGATAAAAAGTAAAAGTTGCAATTCGAAAAATTTCATTCAAAGCCTCAAGTGCTTAAATTAGTAAATATAATATTTTATTCTAAAGTAGATCAGATATAAATTAATAAATCACAAAAGTTGTTTTGGTTTATTTCAGGTTACTATTCGAAGAGTGAAATTACGAAGACAATAGTCTCGAAATTGTAAAATCAAAGCGTTGCTGGTCTGTCACATTTGCTGCAGTTGCTTCTGAAATCATTCGTCAGTGGACTGTCGCCGAATTAATTCTAGTACCATTGCGGGCTATGCACGGTTATGTGATGTGTCAATGATAATCAGCCGTTATGTCAATACTACAATACGCAATGCATAACGACATGCGGCTATGCTTGTGCTGCTTATTAACTTATTTAATTGTTTTATTTTGTAATTATGGGGGCATAACTATCATAAAATAATTGTACAGCGTTGAAATGAATCACAATTTTGTTTAAATTATACTATTTTAAAATATCGACAGTAACGAAGTCATGACTTATTCGGGTTACAGATTTTACTAATGTACATAGAGAAAAGTGAAGTAATAAAAAATAATTTATTTTTCTATACAAGTTTATTACTTAACTATTAATCACTTGAGACGTCACTGAAACCTGAAATGTACCAACGAGACTCAAACAATCTCACATTGAAAATTACCAAACCATAGGGAAAGTTATGTACCGTTGATTCTTTATATTAGGTGTCGAAATGAGGAGTAGGAAAATAGAATTGTTAAAGGTATAAGATTTTAAAAAATAATTCATTTAAGAAGGTTGCAAACGATAAAAATAGAGACGAACTATTTCCAAGTGAAAAAGAAAATCGTATGTATGGTAAATTCAGTTATTTGGAAAGGGAAATTGAATTTTCACTGTAGCGAAAGTAAATTTATTCCTCCCGGTGTCCTAGGACACCGAGAGAACAGTATAAAATCTAATTTTACAAATAAAGAAGGCCACTTATGCAAAGAGAATTGGAATGAAATTTTTTTATCTTTTATTCAATTTAAATGTCAGTGACGCAGTATCCTCTTGAGTATTTTATCGTAGGGGCAATCGATTTATGTTTCAGTAATATGTTCAATTATTTATCTTCTTTTATGCAAGTACGTAGGAGCTTTTTTGTTGCTTTGCTCCTTTAATAATCATAAAAGTTAGAATAAACATTTTTATTGGTCAAATATTTCAATGAAAATTTATTACAACTCATGCAGATATAACTCTGCGTATTCCAAAAATTCAACAAATACTTATAAATCCATGATACTTGAGTGAAAGAGCAGTAGGAAGAATTAAGCGAGAACAAAAAAAGGCTAAGCCTCGATGTTGCAGCAGCTGCTCCCCGATGTTGATTTATGGAGGTGACGTGGTATATGTCTTTCTGTGAGGAGTTGCGCAAAAAAACGGGTAAGCGCGCAATTTTTCAATTTCACCGAGGTTCGATGGGAATGGATGTGTCGCGCGGCCTGCGGACACGTAACCTGCGGCCAGATTACACGGCTGCATGTTGTCACGAAATAATGAAATATCGGAGTATCGGAACGAAAAACTTTTCCGTCCAGCACGTAACATCATTTTTACTGATACTGTGCCCCTTGTGCATCAGAGATTATTATTGCGTTTTAATTGTTCGATGAAAATGCACGATTCTTTTTTTTAATTTTTCGTTTTATGGAATTTTGTTGCATTTAGAAGAATTTGGATTATTTGGAATCATAAAATTTGCTATGCAAATAATTAATGTAAACTGCAGACTATTGATCATTCGATGAATCATTAAAAAATTAACAAATCATTTTATATTCGAATCAATACGAAGCTTTATTTGTTATCGCAATGCACTTTGTTTAATACACTCGATATTGTAAATGATTTTAATAAATTTAATATGCTACTAATTTAAGGTAAGAAAGTTTTAAAATTATTCGAACAAGAAAATGCTTTCTGGTTACATTACAAGTTTGCCAATCAACAGTAGGTCTTTATATTCTGTAACTAATTAAGTATTCTCTCGATTAAAATAAGGTTGATTCGACGTAATATAAAAAGGACAGGAACAATAAAACGAGAATAAAACTTGATTGATATCGAATCGACTAAAACATCCTCAAAAATGAGGAAAAAGAATGAGGAAAGAGGTGCAAAAAATATAAACACATCTGTTTTGAAAAGTGTTATTGTTTAAAAAAAGTCTATTTTTAAGAGCAATCGATTAGCGAAAATTATCACTTTGATAAACAAGGGAGATTAATGAAAAACAATTGTTACATTTTTCTTCAATTATTATTATTAGTCCTTGTTTAAAATAAACTTATTAATTGGATTAAACAAACTGTGTTCAATTATTCTTATGCGCAATTATCAACAGATCGTTGTAAAAATGTGCCAACATATGAATAAATACAAGATTTGTAGATATCTTATTATCATCGATACTCTCCAAAAAACATAATAACAGTTTTACCGACAGTACCTTAGTAGACGAAATATTCGTACATTATAGATAATTTATATACATACAAACTTAAATTTCTGTAAAATAAATTTTACTGTAATTTTGTCAAACTACGATTACTTAAGCAATTTCCAGCAATTTTTGTTTTTCAAAACGAATTAAAAGATAATTTAAAAATGAAGTGGGATCAAGTGCTAAGCTCAAAAGTTACATATTTTATACGTATGGTATCAGCAACAAGGTAGAAATAATGCACTATTCCTTTTTTAAATAAATATTAATTGAAAAACATTACATTAAAAATTAAATTAATTACAATTAATTAATTATTTTATTTTTAATGTAATTTCTGTCAACAATGTTTTACTTTTTAAAATACACATTTTTTATCGAAAGGTAAACTATAATCAATTAACAAAAGAAAAATTTATTTGTTATTTAAATGACAATCATTTTCCAGTATTAGTTTTAGTGTTATCTTGAAAGTTGTTAGTTAAACGTCTGCTGCGCCTGTCAGGGACAATAAAGTCAAAGTTTCAGCTAAAATTGTAATAAGTCTCGTGATATTCCACTTCAGTTAAAAATACACAATTTCTTTGAGTTTGTATAATTCTGTAGTATAATGGCTTTGTACGTATTATTGAGTAAATATTACGATCATCCACTAGATTAGTCTTGAAAAGTTTTAGTGCTGCCAATAAACTTTGTCCTTGACGGTTTCGTTTAAAACGAATAACATCTGATTAATTCAAAGTTAGTATTCAATTAGTGCAGAAGTACGCAAGAGGTTGATTTACTGACTGAAATTTATTAACTAAAAATTTTGTTTAATATAATTTATTAAAAACAGTCAAAGAAGCAAAATGATTCGAAAAAAGTACCAATTAGCAATATGCGTACTGTTAATTGGATTGATGATAGAAGGTGGAAAATCAGCATTTACATCGGTTGTTCAAACTGAAAAAGGTCCGGTAAGGGGTGAAATTCTGAAAACTGTATTGAATTCTGTTGAATATGGGTCTTTTAAAGCAATTCCATACGCAGAACCACCCGTCGGAAATTTAAGATTTAAGGTAAACAATTGTTCTCATTGTGTATTATTATTTTTTCAATTTTTCGTACAATATAAATTATTTTTGTATGATTTTTAGCCTCCAGTGGAAAAAGAAAATTGGACAGATATTTTAAATGCCACTTCAACTGCCAATATGTGCATTCAATACGATAGAGATAGCTCATCACCAACTGGTTCCGAAGATTGCTTGTATCTTAATGTTTTTACGCCACATGTAATTTTGTTTATTATTTTATTATTAATTATTGAATTAAGGTAGTAATAGCTATTTTACCGTAATTAGACAAATTTCGATGGAGTACTCTCAAAACCTGTAATGTTCTGGATACACGGAGGTGGCTACAATGTGGGAAGTTCTGGTGAAACTTTTTACGGTCCAGATTTTATTCTTGAAAAAGATGTGATTTTGGTTTCAATCAATTATCGCCTTGGCCCACTTGGTACTATTAAATTAATATCTGTCATTAATTGTACTGTTATTAAACTGGCACAGCACATTGAATTTTAACTGAATATTTTAGGATTCTTAAATTTGAATCACGAAGGTGCCACCGGAAATTATGGATTGAAGGATCAAGTCTTAGCTCTTAAATGGGTGCAAAAGAACATTGCAAAGTTTGGAGGGGATCCAAAGAAAGTAACAATTTTTGGTCAAAGTGCTGGTTCTGTTGCTGTTGATTACCACGTCTTATCTGATATGTCCAAAGGTAACTTTTCCATACTAATTAATACATCTAATAACATTTTCGATCTAGTTATTATTCATTTGCAAATTTTTTTGAAGGTCTCTTTAAACAATCAATTGCTATGAGTGGATCGCCGCTTTGTGTATACTGGGGCTTCCAAGTTTCAGGAGAAGCTGAGAAACACGCGTTTCAACTTGGATCATTGTTAGGAACAAAAACATTAAATAAAGATAAATTAATTAAAGCTCTGCTGAACGCGACTGCTGAAGACATTATCAACAAAGCACAAGACATCCCACTGGTAATCATTCATACCTATAATTGCAAATGATGTTTCTTATCTCAGGGCTGAGAAATTTTTAATAAATATTAAATTTCAACTTATTGCATTTCTATGTACATAGATGCCATTTAGACCAACAATCGAAAGTACTTCCGTTGCCGTACACGAGGAAAAGTTCTTGACCGAGTGTGCGATTAAAAAATATGCCAGTGGAAATTTTAACAAAGGTCCACACATGATGGGTTTCACTCCTGACGAAACGCTAATGTTTGCTGGAAGTAAGTGTGTTCAAGCTAAACTCTAATCTACTAGCAGATGCAAATTTTTATAGCATTAATCTTAATTACAGGTGTTACAAAACTGTTAGATATGGTTAAATATTCATTGCAATCAATAAAAAACGCCACCCTGCCCTTTAACATTCCCTTTTTAAAGGACATTACTTCTTGGACGTCCGAAGCGATTTTAAATTTATCTGAAGAAACAGTATATAGGTTGGTAGAGGTAAGTAAATAATACCAGGTGTTAGCATTGATTGAAAGTTTATACATTTGATTGATTATATTTTCATCTTACCATGTAGGAAACGTCAGACTTATTTTTCGCAGCTGGCATCGACTCAAAGCAAAAATTAATGAGGTTTCGTAATCGTTACCCAATATATTATTATCGATTTGCTTACAATTCAAATTACTCTATACACAAATCTATAGGCGTTAACCTGGAAGGTGAATAATTTTATAAATCAAACACTAGAACAAAATGATTAATTAAAGTTTGACTTAAAATTTAAAATTAAAATTTTTTATTTTTTTGTCTTTTCCCAGGTGTAGGACATGCAGATGATTTAGCTCAAATTTTCTATGCGCCGAAGTTGAATGTACCTCTGGATAATCCAGACGTTGCACTTATGAGAGAAAAAATGGTTCGATTATGGACGAATTTTGCAAAATACGGGTGATTAAACTTACGATTTACTATATTTAATACAATATTGCAATAACCGCTGATTTACATAACGATATTATTTTATTTTCAGAAATCCAACTCCTGATGGCTATCGTGATAGATTATTAGGCGTACGTTGGCCAAGCTCAGGAATTTTTGGAAGACACTTAGAAATTGGAAAAACCCTGACCGTCGGCCTTCGACCTGTAGATCTTTCTGCGAGAGGATACGAGTTGATCACGATGTCTCCTATTCTGAACGAATGTTCCAAAAACGCTCGTTAAGTTCTTGCTATAAATTCAACATTATTTCTGCATAGTATATAAAGAAAACTTTAAACATATAGCAAGTGAATTATTGCAAAGTTAACAGAACAAAACCGAGGAGTTATTTATTCTGTGAAATCACAACCAATTTTAAATAAATGAAAAGAGATTATTAAATAATAAAATTATCGGCAATTTGTTTTTCATTTTATGACTCATTTAATAAATGCAATATTTGTATTTCTATTCTTGCAGAGTAAAGTAAATTAACTTTTTTCAGTAACGTTTAGGAAGTATGTTTTTTACAAAATCCGATTAATAACTTTATGTATACTACACTTGTCGGACTGGAATGTTAACTCAGGCAGAAGCAGTGTAAATACTAAAAGTCAGGTGCCGGGAAAAATTTTAATTGCAGTCATCAATTCAGTATTAAATTATCAAACTTTACAAATAAACCAGCGACAGAGGGACTGATAAGTAATTGGCTACGATGTGTCAACGAGTGTGACAACAGTTCTTACTTATAATTACGTGTACACTGCTGAAGCTCATTTGAAGACTCTCCTTTTAAACTAGCAAGTAAATTAATCGAATTTGGAGCGGTGATCTAACTGGAAGCCAGGGCGTTTTTCGAATTTCAAGGAAGAGTAGCGGTCCACTTGTTCCGTGCCATGTTTCAATTAGTGCAGTTTGTCTGGTGACACTATACTACACTTTGTCCCCTTTTATCTTCATGAAATTCCTACCATTAATCACCGTTGGCGGATTAACCAGTATATATTACGTTTTTTCGTTTGCTTGGAACGTCATGCGAGAATTTATTATTCAATTATGCTCATTCTTTGCAAGCTGCATTATGCAAAGATTCATTTTCTAAAGTGCCATTTTTTAATTAAACATACACGTAGTCTGACAAATGACTCGCGCCTTCGTACTAATGAAAAATATCAAAGGAAAAAAAGTGCACGCAAAGATTCATTTTCTAAAGAATCGTTTTTTAATTAAACATTTATGCATTCTGACAAACGGCTCGCGCCTTCACGCTAATGAAAAATATTACAAGAAGAGAAGAGCGCGTGTAGAGCCTGAGGATGTCGATTTACACGTTGCAATTTCCAACATTTTTACGGGATACCCGCGCGCACGTGTTGCGCTCGGTGAGCAGAGTGTCACTCGCAGTATGGTCGAGCGAGAGGGAAAAAAGGTGTACGTCCGATTTCATTCGCTTGCACCAAAGTGGACCTGAATTAACGCGCGCGTTTACGATCCATCCGAATGTGCAGATGTGCTAGCGAAAAAAGTGGAGCGTGCGGCTCTCGTTTTTTCCTCTCTCTCTATCTCTCGTTAATCATTATCAGCCATTCACGATGCATTGAGAGAAAAAAGATGAGACTGTAACGTGTAATTCACTTCGATGAAATTTACATTTTCTCATCGATGCACAATTGGAATTTGTAATATGCTCGGTACTTATATTTTACTTTGAAATAGAAAGGTGTATAATTTCAGATTTTTTTTTATATTAATTCGTTCTATGTAGTATTAAAAAGTATATGATAAATAAAACGCTAAATTTTAGTTCATTAAACTTGCATTTGCATATTAAATATGAAATAAAAATGTTTTTTCATTTTAGAATTTAGTCACTTTTTAATAATTTAGATATTTTTTAGCATAAGAATAAAATTGAAAAGATCAAATAAAAAACTACTTTTAGTAGTTACAACTTCAATTCTATTAGTGTAGTGAAGTATATAACAAATAATAAAAAATACTATTTATTACACAGTATATGGTTAGGCATTAAAGCTCTAAAAAGCTACCTTCGCTTATTTCTAAATGAACATCGGAGTAAAAAAGAATATGACCCTTTTGATGCGACAATAAACGTACGGTGAAAAGTCCCTTCAGGTAGTTTAAACACAGGTGGAGGTCGTTGAAAGTTCCCTCGTTCATGAATAAAAATTCAATTTTCCCTTTTTCCACATGCGCGACAATGCAATCCGGGACCCCTTTAATATTAAGAACAAAGGTCGCGCTTTTTCGGAATGAAATTCCTCGCGACAAGAAAGCGATTTTAAAATCTAAAAATGACAGGGCGCTACGTAAAAGGAACGTCGGGGCGCATAAACGAACGAAAGGACGGAAAATAATGCGCCCCAGAAAAAACCCATTCGCATAGCATTTTCATCGGTCGCATAATATTATTTTCATTTTTATCGTACTCGGCAAAAAATTCAGCTATCGCTACCGACACACATACACACACGCACACACAGGCGCGCGCGCGCATATTCACGCTCGCAAACACTCACACACACGCGTACATACGTGCAAAAGAAAAACCATGGTAAAAATATTTCTAAGTGCATCATCATTAGAAAATGTCCATTTATCACATTCCCCAGGCGAATGCTCGCGCTTTTAACTACGTGTTGGCGCGCGCTTAAATCCCCGCGATACGAGGGTTATAAATATACGCGTGTATCTGATCCGCCGGCGGAGCCGTGGGCAAAGTGACTTTTAAATCGTCGACGGCTCATTATTCGCGGGGACCCCTCGCGGGACGACGGCCGCGGGTAATATGGGTTAACAATGTACACACGCCGGGGCGATCCGCCGTAAAGATAACGCGGCGGGAGTCGATCTGCTCTAATCAGCCGCGGCTTCCGCACTTCTCTCCTTGTCGCTCGTGGGCGATCTGCCCCTCGGCGAATTTTTACCCTCCTTTCAATGCGGACGATGACGGCTTCTCCGGGGTTTTCTTTCTTATCCTTTTTTTTTCTTTCGAGATCGTGAGATTGACCACCACCTTCGGATTTTCTTTTTAAGCTTTTACGATCGAGTTTCGAATTGTGCACTGAAGAGGAAAATCGATGCTAACTTAATTGGGGGAATGATTTTGTAAAAAGTTTTCAAAATTCAATTTTAAACAGAATTTAGAAAACAAAATCACTGAAAAAAATTATACAAAACCGCATTTATAAATAAAAAATATATACGTGTAGTCTTAAAATAGATAAATTAGATAGACTTTTGGAACATCGAGTTAAATTTAAAATATATTCATTTATTTTTTTAAATTTTAAACATTTATTTTTCTAACTCAGGAATCTTAAAAAGTTAAAATTCAACAAAATTTCGGGGTTGAAAATTAGCACCGTTTAAAAGCTTTCGCTTTAAAAAAGTAAAAGATTATAACGACTTTTCTGCTGTTTGAGTTTCCGTATGAAAGGCGGAAGGGACGTTCATGCAAATTTTTTTCAAGCGAATGGCACGGAGAGCTGAGCGCGCAGATCGCGAGATAATCCACGGTCGGCGGCGATTTTAAACTTCTAATTGTCGCGCCGGAACAGGAGAAGCCGCTTTAACTGCGAAATTAGGAAAGTAGGCGGAAAAAGCTAGTGACTTTTCCCCTTTTTCTCGCGAGAAGATTACGGCGATAATCCATGTATTCGCGTGCGTTTTATCTTCCGGGGACGTAAAAAGTTCCAAACGACTTCTTCCGCCGCGTCGGTATTATTGTTCAGGGCCCACTTGCGTTTCGCGTCGTTCGATATAAATTTGTTTTGCCCTTTATCCCCGTACGAAAAGTGCCGCTTCGGGGAAAACGCAAAACGACCTTTTCGGAACATATCGCGAGCATAAAGCGCGTCGCGCCTGCGCAAGGGCCGAGAGTAATTTGCATCTCGAATAAAACTTGGACGGCAATTTTACGACTGTGCCCCGCGGAGAGGAAAATTCCGATCTCCCACAGTAAAACAGTCCGCCCGATGTGACTGATTACTCGAAACCTCGGGGCGACGCGGTCGCTTCGTGGCCTCGTAAAGCTTTTCCCGCAGTCGTCGACTTTGTCACTTGATTAAAAAGTTTCTAATTGGACCCCACCTGCGCCATGAAAATCTCGAGGAAAAAAGGCACTTTCACCGCGCGGAGATAGGAGATTCGTCGAGCAAGTCCGGGAGTGAGGGGGGAGGGGGGCTTCGGAGCTTTATTGGGAGGGGAGTAAAATTTTACAACTAGCCAGCTTCAATTACACGAGTGCAGCTTACCTTCGGTTCCGTCCGCGACGGCATTATGATGCGTTTTATCACGAGCAATAAAAACTGTTTATCTTTCATCCCTGCCCTCGCGAGCTTTTTACACGGATTGTTGTGCGGAATGTATACTCGGATGCGGGGATTTCCTCTGTTCTTTTTTATCTCTTTTTCTTTCTTTTTTACGATGATTGAAGTATCCACGCTGGAGCTACAGGTGTAAAGATGTTTTCTGCGTTTATTTACTTAGTGCTTGTTGCGCGACAGTAAACGTATTCGCGGAAATTTTTAATCCGGTTAGTTTACTCTTTATTTAATACTGTGGAAATTATTGTTGAAGGATTTTATTGTTTTGCAAAAGATTATTTTTAGGTGAATTTAATTAATGTAAATTATTAATATGTATGCGTGAATATTTTTATATTTTTGCAGAAATATTGTAGGGAATTGTATGACAACATTTTTAATTTAATTAATTTAAAGGTTATTTTATTTATTATTTTAATAACCAGCCTTGTGTGCGAAGATTCTTTTTACAGGTTACCATCAAATAAATAATAATAATGAAAACTTACCATAGTTTTCATAAAGGAAGTAAAATTAATTTTGCATTTTTTCAAAGATTAAAAAGTGTATAGTCTTTTAAAATGTCTTTTGCGCTTACAGTTTTGATCAGTTGTCTGCAGGCAACAAGTGTATTGTGTTCCATTTCTGTGCATAATGATTAAAATTTGGTATTATTTTTAATTCCATACTTTACGAAAAAAAAACATAAAAATCGATTTCTTGATCTATATTCCTTGAAAATTTGCGAGGCTCTCCCCTTAATCGATTAAATATTTAATCTTTTTTCTTAAAAAAATGAAAGTAATTGAAAGAACAGATAGAATTTTACTATAAAATTTACAAGAATATCACGCTAAAAACAATGAAAAAAAAGTTATAGTAAAATGGCAAGTCACTCTATACATTTTTTCCTCTATTATTTCATGGTACCATTCATTTGTATATTTAACAAAGAACAACCTTCAATTATACTTGCAGAAGTTTTAAAAGTTCAAATTTTCTTTTCAACATTCTTTTTCATTGTATTTCGCAATACTAAGCCAGCAGAACATCGTCCAGAAACGATAATCCCATTTTACTTTTCATTTCTGTTAACAATTCTTCACTATTACCTTCAAGCAGTAAGCAGACAATTCGTGGCTCCAGCCACGAACGACGACGAAGAAAAAAAAAAGTGTCTAAATAAAGCAAAGCCCGCAAAAGTGCGCTCTTTATCTTCGCCCACGAATCGGGCCGCGAGAGGAGGCCTCGAGGCGGTGCGTTTTTCCAGGGCGCGTGGGCGAGGAGGAGGGTGGCCCGACGGGTACGGGTCCTGAACTCCTGACCCGATGCGCCGCCGAATCGCCGATGCGCAATCAGCCCGCACGCGCCCGACGCCCACGTGCCGCGAGCCGCGGGGTCAAGGTGTCCCGCCGATTGTTATTTATAAGCTGGAAGTTTGATCGTCTTTGTTTTTGGAAACGGGGGAGGGGGGGCTGCAAGCGATAGGAGCCGGAGCGTCGGATTTTACTACGTGCGAATGCTCCGCTTGAAAAATTGATCGCAGAAGGACCTGCAGGGGAAGATTGAGTTACGTAGACCGCATTATAAACGAGAAGTAGGATGAGGATTTATTCGCCAATAAAATTAGCTCGTCGAACAATAGAACTAATGAAGAATGTATTCGCGGCAATTGAAATGAAAATGAATACCGATATAAAATGAATACTGATTAGAAAAAAAAACGTTTTAGAAAATTGATGAATGGTGTTATTTCATGTGCACATTTTTGAGGGATTTCGTTTTACTCTACCTGGTGAATTTTACTAAATGCAACGGCATAGTGTGCCGATTGTCATCTTTAGATTACTCCGGTAGATTAATTATTTATTATCTTAGGCCGCTTTTCTTATTTTACTGCTGTGGATATTTTGGCTCAGAACCTATTCCCGAATTATTACCCGAATACCCGTTTTAAACTTTTTTTAAAAGTGGTTTATGAATTTCCCCTTTAATTGTATTTTTTTTAAATCTTCAATTATTTTTTCAAAACGTCTGACCCACCTGTCTGTTACTACTGCGACGAAGTAACAAAATCAGAGCTCGCTCGCAATAATAATTTTATATAAGTGGATAATTAATGACAATCTCCTATAAATTACATTCATTCTTTAATAACAATAATCTATTTAAAATAAAGATTATTCGCAATTGGTAGTGAATGATCATGATTTACTAATTTTTCAAGATTGGATTAATTCATTGTTATTGATTTCTAAATTATAAATTATTTAACTGCACAACTACACTGATTGTAAAGACACTTATTTAAAAGTAGTTTGTGAATTCCCCTTTTAATTGTATTTTTTTCAAATCTTGAATTAATTTTTCAAAGCGTCTGACCCACCCGTCTGTTACTACTGCGAGGAACTAACAAAATCCGAGCTCGCTTCTCTCGCAGAACTATGAAACCTCTATGAAAAATGGGCGCGTAATCAGCGAACCACATCTAGCGCACGCCTCGACAAGAAAAATTAAGCCACTTATAAAAATCCAGCAGCAAGTGCATATCCCCGCGGCTCGAAGTTCCTCGACGATGCGAGCCTCGTCCCCGGGGCTCTCCGTCATCGCCGCCGGTTACGCCGCGAGGAGAACAAGATACGCCTATTCGGAAAATTTCCCGTTTTCCCGAAACGCGCGGCGCACTCTCCCTTTTGCAGCGGCCGATGATTATCGGCGCATAATCGACGCGCCGACCCGTTTCATTGTTAATCAAGGTCAGCGCGCTAACGCCGCTGGGATCTCGGGCACGCGCCGAAAGGGAAAAAGTCGCGCGCGAGGATGTGTATATATGCTTTATGCATGCGAGAGGCGGGTGGTTGCGAGGGGGGGTCTATTGTGTTATTGATAGCATCGGCTTATTGTTCGAGACACGTGAGCTTTCTAAAATTTCATAAAATTTATTTTTCGAGGCACGTGAGATGCTGCTGAGTGGGCCGAGGGCGGCTGGTTTGAAAAACTCGCATTCTTTCGAATAGGTACTTGGGTTTGTGATTAGTAGTCAAATCTGTTGTTCCGGTTATAATAAGATGTTGGTCATTTAGAGCTTTAGTTTAGTAGATGAGTATGTGATAAGAATTAAGCTTAAAATAATGTTATCGGTGTTCATATATCCGATAGTAACATAATTAGGTCATTATAATAATTATATTTTCTAGCAGTTATTTAAATGTATCAATTGTTTATTTAAAATGTAATGATTATAATTATAGTTAAAATTTAGTGAATTTTGCATACTTATAAGTATAGGAAAAACAAGCGATAGGTTTCGATAAGTATATAAATAAAAAAGTAATAATAAGTACATTATATAAAATAATAATAAGTACATTATACAAATATAAAAATTAATATATTATAACTATTTTTTTACAAAATCCTGACTCCTCAATAAAAAGTTTTTTTTATATTATGAACTGATCGAAAATACAATCTAAAATCGGAAATTCAATTGAACAGTACCTTAATAAAAGTACTTAAAAAATAATTTACTACATATTTATCAAAATTTACAAAACTATATATTTATTAACAAATTCAGACTAATAGTATGCAAAAGCAAACGCAAGCAACATATCAAAACACATCAGCAATAAATTCGTACGCCTTTCAACACACCCACAGGCCAGCTATCTCCGATCACCCGCGCGTCTGAAAAATCGCCGGCAAGGCTACGCGTCGATATCGGAAATCTCGGGATTCCCGCGCTACCCCCCGTGTCCCCCGCTCGAATTTCCCTAATTACAATACAATGGGCCGCGTGGCGTCGACCCCCACAGTACTCGCGCTTGCTTTCTCTCCCTCGGCGGCGCGTCCACGCAGCGGAGAAAGGCGCGGTGCACCTGTGCAGATAGAAATTGCGCGATACGAAGCTCCCCCCTCCCTCCTCTCCGGTAAGCGCTCGATACCTCGCGCGCTGCCCCCTGCGCTCGGCGCTAACGGGTCCCGCATTTGCATGAGGGGCCCGTCGAGCCGATGGGCGACGCGCGCGCTCGCATAAATACGAGCCCGCGCGCCTATAAAGCTCAATTATGCGGCTCGTAAAGCGCGGCCCCACGGGCATACCGAATTAATCGCCGCGTCCCGGGAGCGGAACTTTCTGCGGAAAGTCACCGGTATCCATGTCCACTTTTTTTTTTTTAAAAGAGCCCGTGTGGCTTTCGCACGGTGTGTACACTTTTCTTTTAAAGGAGTGTAGCGGTTGATTAGTGGTTTTTGGATTTAAATTGTATAGTTGTGGTGCGGACGAGTAGCGAGTGGGTTGCGTGAAGATTACGCCGTTGCTTTTTAAAATTGCGATGGTGAATTAAAAAAGGATTTTAATATTTAACACATCTATAAAAAGGGTGGTTGTAAATAGTAAAAAGAATCACATGTATAATGCAGTGTGTAAACCATTGATTAAAGCAATCAAGAGATAAGCTTTAATGTAAGCGGATGTCTTGCCGTACTCATCTGTTTCTACTTACATTTAAGAATAGTAATAAATACTAGCAAAATCCAATGCGCTTACTTTTTTGATCGTCTTTTTAGTAAATAATAAAAAGGATCACGTGTATAATGCAGTGTGTAAACCATTAAGTAAAACAATCAAGAGATAAGCTTTAATGTAGGAGGATGTCTTGCCGTACTCGTCTGTTTCTACTTACATTTAAGTATAGACAGTTTAAAATACTAGCAAAATCCAATGCGCTTACTTTTTTGATCGTCGTTTTAGAAAACAATTTTGAAAACAAAAAAGTACAATTAATTATAAAAAAATTGGTAAACTACATCAGAAGAACCAAGAGATAGCTTTAATGTAGGCGGATGTCTTGCCATACTCATCTGTTTCTACTTAAGTTTAAGTATAGATAGCTTAAAAGACTAGCAAAATCCAATGCGCTTACTTTTTTCATCGTCTTTTTAGAAAACAATATTCAAAACAAAAAAGTACAATTAATTATTAAAAAATTGGTAAACATCAGAAGAATAATTCTTTTTAATTAAATTGAAAAGTCACAAAACGTATTAAAGACTATAATTGCAACTGATGATACTTTTAAATTTTTGAGGGTACAAAATAAATCAGAACGGCATTTATCAACAAAATTATTTGATATGTACATGTTAGAAATTTCATTAATCTATTTAAACACCAAAAAATTACCGGAGGTTTACTGATTAACCAATCAACTTATTTCTTCTATAAATACATCACATCATTCTATCATATTTTTTCAGATAAGAACGCGAATCATTATTAAAGCATTCGTAATTTATATTTATTTTAAAACAATTATTTATGTTTTATCACAATTAAATTAAAAATTGTGTAATTAATTGCTTACTAAAAGAAATCTTTTAACAAGAAATAACGTAATTGCATCTTTAATAAAGTCGAATAAATAAAAATAAATTCTAATCCAATGATCATTATCACAATTAAGATGCTTTTTCCTCTCTTCTGCACATTAACTTTGATGGATTCACAAAATTAGATCACTGGATATAACCTACAAGATCACCGTGCGAAAAGTAACAAATTATCCAACTATTCTCCGGCGATTGTCAATTAGAACGTCAACGCGAATATCCATTTCGCTGGAATATTCAGCGTGGCGCCGGATCTGCTTGGCCGGTCTTGCGTGTTATTTCGTGCCTTTGTCGTGTTGACATCGAGCGCTCCGAGGCACTGTGGGATTTCTCTCTCAGGATCCCTTTAAGCTCCGGAGCATCCCGTTTTTTTTTCAGAAGGACGACGTCGCGTCGAGGAAATTCGCTTCGCGAATAAAGGAACGGGTGAAATTTTTATTTTTAAACTCGCTACGACGGCGGGCGATTTTATCTCGGCTTTTTATTTCCTTTTCATAAATATGCGTTACACGATTTTTCCGTTTGCTGGGCAGTGCTACGTGGACGGCGAAAGACGGAGGATGGATCCTATCTATTTTTAACCGGGAAACAGAGTTGGTTAATTTGTTGTGTAATTCCTGTGGGACGACCCCCGTGTGTCTAACCTTTGGGTCAATTTCCTTCTTTTTTTCAGGCACATGCTTTATTTACCGCACTTTTTATTTCGGTTGAGCTTGATAAAATAGTTCGCGCTAATTGGCAATTTACCAAAAAACTTTCCCGACGCTTTTTCGCTGTCTTGAAAAAATATCTTCTCTAAAAAGAAACTTTCGTTGTAATTAACAAATCGTCTTTAAAATTCAATGATAAGTGTATAATATTTTGCAAACAAAAACTGAAAATATGCGATTGACATTGATCAAAGGGGAAGTAAATAAAAAAGGCCATCAGTCAGCGAGTGGTCAGTATGTCATCTGTGGATTTTTCTCGACGAACAGTTGACCTCCTACGAATCTCCGCTTTTGTGAAAATCCTTTTTTTACTTTTACGAGCGCTCTGGTAAACGTTGTAGCCATCAACAGGAACAGATGCGTGAGCGTGACGCAAACAACACCACGACAAAAGTGATTAGTTGAGGTAACACCATTATTTTCCAAATAGAATTTTTGCATGAGTCAAATGTACTGGTCACCTTTATTTTACTAGGTTACACCTGCAGAGGTTGTACAAGTTAAAATAGTTAGTCAAGAGATCAATACTGTTTAAGTAAATAAGTGTTTCTCTATTAGTTGTTTGAAATATATTGTTTTTAATTATGAAAAAATTAATAAAAATTGCAGTGAGAGTTTGTTAGCGATTCTCAAAAATAATAATTATACAATACGTTAGGGAGGTGACTTCCACACATTTTGTCCCAAAAATATGTAACTGGTAAATTAAATTTTATAAATAAAGATTTTTCTCTCTTCATTTATAATCGTAAGGTACTCGAAAATGTTTATAAACGTATTAATATAACAGAGCAGCTCACTCATGACATAATCATGTTCTATATCAATCATAGTTCATAAACACAGAAACTGGTTCTTTAATGTACTCGTACTAATACTAATTGGAGCAGCACGAGAATGAGCTCATATACATATTGCGCACATTATATACTTTTTATCAGTCGTGTGAATAGTTCGATAAACTCACTGTTAATTTTAAATGAACTTAATAAACAATTGAATAAATAGTTTAAAGGGAAATTTAGAGCTCAAAGGGTACATGAAACTGTACATCATTCACCAGACGTGCAGAAAGCTCTTGCAATCAACGTCCACTTTTCGCAAGCTCCGTCAAAATCATGGGAATCTGATGCATTGCGCAAAGAAGATTTACATCAAACTTCACTAATTCAGACTAGGGTATATTAAAAGCGCAATATTTTCCATCCCATACAATGCTTAGAGCAAAAGAGAATAGCACTCGATGGCTTTCGCATGGCCTTGGGAATGTAAGCAAAAGAAAGATCGGACGAATCGAAAGAGCGGGAAAACACGGCCGAGCGGAAAAGTGTATACGGGGAAACGGACAATAAAGCCTGGTTACTCCGACGCAGCGGCCTGTTATCTCCGCGCGCCGTCAGGCTAATGGGACGGGAGGGAAACGGATTTTCTCCTCGGGCGTTTTGTACATCAATGTTTATGGAGCGCGATGAGCAATAAATATTAGCATTAGCTGGGAATTTCGCGTTCGGGATTAATGGCAATTAAGATGACGCAAACAAAAACCGCTGCGAACGCTCCGGTTTCCGGTGAAATCCGTCGGTTCAGCGGGCGGACTGTTTTATTATGAGAACCAATGGAACGTTAATGAAAGTTTATGATTAGGGAAATCGACGGAGGCTTGTATCGCACTGCAAAATGGTATGGGTATTTAATGTCTTTTTTCAAGATTTTCTTATTTCCTTAATTTTGAATTG
This sequence comes from Eurytoma adleriae, assembly GCA_900480045.1. Taxonomy (NCBI): domain Eukaryota; kingdom Metazoa; phylum Arthropoda; class Insecta; order Hymenoptera; family Eurytomidae; genus Eurytoma; species Eurytoma adleriae. The sequence continues at coordinate 171,234 of UXGC01000224.1, forward strand.
AATATATTTAGGCAATACATATAGCATTTGATTATATTTAGGCAATTCAAAAGAATCCCATAAATGAACGCAGTGTATCTAAATACATGAAATTTTACGAATTCAGATTTAAAGCGAATGTTTGTTCGAATTCAAAAAATTTCTTTTTACCAACATAAATACTTCTCTCAGGCAGAAAACAAAAACTCACCCCGAACCCAAACAACAGATAAATAAAAATAAACATGACATATCAATACAGAAATTTCGACCACCTCTACATCCTCAATCGGCGCATTTCTTCCGGTTTTTCCCTGCCTTCCGACCGCCCTTTAACGTAACATAAATAAATATTCCCGCGCTTTTTTGTGTGTATGTGGAGGGTCCCTCTTCATTGTGATTCCGAGGTGCGCGCGGCACAGTTACGCCCGCCGTCCTTCGCGTTCCGCCCCTCCAACCGGTGCGTTTAGCATTCACAACCGGTGCCTACGAAGTTTCATAACCAACAGAAGAGGACCGGGTTCTCGTGCGACGATCCGTTACAGCTGGTTGAGTTCAAGCCGAATTATTGTTACGCGATGTCGATAATCGGTATGGAACAGTTCAAGGGGTTCTTTATGGACCCCACCTAAACAATTTCACGTTTGTTGTGAATATTTTTTTATTTGTTATAAGATAAGGTAAGGATTGGCTTGTTGAGATGGAATTTCGACGGTAAATTGACTGGTTTACATAGTAATTCAACATTATCCGCAATGACATAATTTGAGTAATCTGAAAAGTCTGTACAGTTTGCACAAGTGATTACAAACGTCTGGAGATTTTCCACATTTTAATCTTTTAAAATTCTATTGTTACAGCAATTTATCATTGATTAGCATGGAAATTTTTATTTGATTACTTTGCTAAAATGTTCGCGATAAAATAAATTTATCTATTAAATTTCTAAAATGTACAATGATTTAATGATTTACACATTGCACAATAATGAAAACACGTCTCGGAATTTTATCAGAAGAAAACTAGTAGTAAACATGGGAGATGCTTTTAAAAAGTCTAGGGAAAAGATGCGTGTACAAAAACGTTAATTTCTCAGAAAGTAAAAGTGGTATAGTTATTTTTATTAAATAAAGTAGAAGAAAGTGATTATGTCGTACAATTTAATGAATTAAAAAATCTTGTTTAGCTCAAAAATTTTGCAGAATTAAAGAAAGAAAAGAAAATGATATTGCCATTAGATTTTTCAAAAATTCCTTCCACTTTTGTAACAGTAACCTAGGCTATGTTCCATTAGATAAAATCTTGAGACACGTGTTTATAAGTTCTGTAGTCCGTTGTGGCCTCTCCTCGCTAATAATTGATCATTAGATACACGAATGCAATAAATGCTTATCTACGGAAACATTAAATTTTAGTAAGTTTTAAAACACAGATTTTGTTTACACTGCATGAATAATAATCTTAATTTTCATTTATAAATAAGTATAAATAAGTAAAACAGCATTACATCATTCTTTATTTATAATTTTAATTTAATAATTTCTTTCTCTAACAAGTGTAATTGAAGAGTAAAACGATTAATTTTAACAAACGTACAGTACACGTAATGATGGCCCCAGCGGACAAACGAGCCTTAGAAGTAATAATCTGCAAAGTGCAGTTCCGCCCTTTGTACAAATGGAGGCTCTTTCTCTCTCTCCCGCCTTGTACCTTAATTTTACAGCTGCTCGCTTTGCGCCTCGCTTTTACCCATCGCACTACCACGCGCTCGGGTACAAATAACAGCAGTTACGAAAGTTCGAGCCTCCACTCTCATCCTCGCGCGATATTACGTTACCGGGAAAACGCAATTACTTTTGCCACCAAACGAATTATTCTCGCAGCCGAATTTATTTTCCAGCGCGTGACATCACTCTCGCCGTATTCCAGGATCGAGTGCGACAATCGCCTTAGCAGATAACGACTGAAATATATCATCGCCCTTTTTAATCGTATATAAACTTGAAAATACCAGTCGCGTGTCTCCGGGACATCAGACGGAATGGCCGTAGTCCCGGCTCCGGCGTATATAAAAAAAAGGCGTAGGTGTGAAAGCGAGCCTTGCGAAAGGGCGTGACGAAGGTGATATTGAAGTTTACCGCGTTTTATACGTGTCTTGAAGGCTTCGCCGTGAGATTGATAATTTCACCCGACGGTGCGTAATTTTTTCTTTCGGGACTACCAAATGTAAGAAAGGAGCGTTTTTTTAGATTTTAATAGGCAATCTTCGAAATAATAGAAACGTTTTAAAATTGATAATAAAAGATTTGTAGTATTTCGGAAAATTATATACTATGAAGAATATATTTTTGTTAAAAAAAATATTCTTAATTTTATAGTGTTTTAATTTTTCATTTAGGTAAAGAAGATTTTACTTTCGATATGTATTTGAATCTTATAGGAATGACAAAATATTGGGATCCTTCAGTGACCTATATTAAATGACTTTCCACGTGCTCTCATTGGCAATTTAAATTAATTTAATTTAATTTTTAGATTCCCATAAATGTTTTGTTTACAAAATTCTGCTAAAAAAGTAACTATGTAAAATTCTAAAAGAACCAGGTATGTACTGACATTGAGTGGACGGTATTACTTGTTAAATATTAAATAAAATTCAAAAAATACTTTTATATATTATAAAATGATTTATAAAATGAATTTAAAAAAAAAAAAGAATAATCAAGAACCTAAGGTTTGACTTTTATAAATTTTCCACAAACATCGAACTCCAAGAATTCGAAAACAGCTACATCACGGAACAAAGTACGATTACTCTAAAGACACCAAACAAGATGTTACAAGTAAGTGGCCGCTCACGGTGTAATAGCCAAGCAATCTTCCCACCGTATACAAAATTGACATAAATAAAGGGAGCGAGGCAGAACCGGGAGCGTCTCGAGCACCCGTCTATGATGATTCTTAGCACCAGGAAGAAAGCAGTTCCACCCTCTCCCCGGGCCGCTCATCGCCCATCCGACCGAGAATAATTCTGCAAGCCGATGGTCTCCTAGCTTTCCCACGTTGTTACAAGCTACAAGCAGTATACCCCTCGCGTGCTCTCGTCGCTAAAGTTTTTCATCAATTAGAAAAGCGCAGGGGGGCGAAATTAGCGAGACCAAAACGAGGGAGAGGGAGAGAGAGGCGGAGGAGGCGAGGCGGTAATCGCTTCCTCGTGGCGATAGCGATCGGGTAGAACGGTATTGCGGCGTCGGCGGTGGCGGCCATTAGAGCCGCGAGGAGCCTCCGCGTTCCGACTAATGTCTATATTCGCGAAATCGATGCCGAGGCGAACTCGGAAGCGGCGCGCTCGCCCGACGCCGCTAATCCCGACTACTTATCCCCTTCGCTATCTTTAGCCGATCTTCCTGATCCGCGTGTTCTCTCGCCGATCCCCGCGGATGGCGTATCTTCGGGAGACCCGCCGATCGCGATGTCTTCCGCTCGTAGGAGCTATTGACGCTCAGTTTCAGTCTGATAAATCTTTATCTCTTTATTTTATTAGTGATTTTTTTAGTACTTTTTTCTAAATTTGTTTTATTGAGAGATAGCTGAGTTGAAAATTGAATAGAATAGAATAGTTTTTTATTGTAAATTTCATCTACACTAATAAATATAGATTATGTCGAATTTCACGAACAATGGAATCATCTGCTTTACGCACTTGTTGCTTAATATATTATTATATAATTTAGAAATTTCAAATTACGTAAGTTTAAGATATCAAAGTTGACTTACATACACTTCATTCAGGTATGAATTTCCATTAGCAAAAAGAAACGATCCTTGCACTCACCTGAAACATATAAGAAATTTAATTATTAGTAAACAATTTATTGTTGATAAAGTCTTGTAAATAAATTTTTTATAAATATTGAGTGTACACCCAAATAAAATATGTAATGTCTGTTATTTCTTCAGAAAAAAACGAATTTATGTAGTATTAATTATAATAGATTGACTTGTCAAAACTATTCTACTAAGCCTCTAATCTGTAATAATAAATGTAGGAAAGTAAACGCTAACTGTGGATAATCAACAATTAAACGAAGTAATAGCACTGAATCAATGAACCGCGTTGAAATAGTAGAGCAGTCCTTCCACTCGAGCCAAGTTCCCTCGACGCGGAAGTAGCGAACTTCCTCCTTCGTCCAAACGAATTACTTTTCCCTCTGCGCATCTTCATTCTCCGGTCGCGCCGCAACTTTCTCCGCGCCGTTTCCCGGGCTGCGCGAGGCCGGGGGAAAAGAAACGAGCCCGGTGAATTCGAGCGCGAAGGCGAAAATCGAGGGGAGCGACTCGAGCTCCTCGGCTCGCTGCTGTTGATCAATTATTTTGTTGATTCCTTTTTTTTTCGTTTATTTATTTGAGCGGACCCGAGGCGCTGACCGGTGTTTCCGGTACGCCTGAGCTTGTTTATGTGAAATATAATAAAATGGTGTAACGACGTGGGGACTCTTTTTATTTTCGTGCGGACGAGTGACGCCAGTTAACGACGCTTTAACGAGCGTCCAGTCGTGCTCTTTTTTTTGCCACCCGCTTTTCCGACTGCGCGTGTATACGTATACTCATTGTGTATTCTTCTCTTTTCATTTTTTAATTCCTAGTGATTCGTAGTTTTAAATGTATAAAGACGCTAAGCTCGTATGAAGATGGGAGTTGTACAAGGTGATTAAATTTCTTTTAATTGAAGCTTGCACATCGTTATTCAGTACTTATAGTTTAATTGTGGAGATATGGATCATTTTTTGTAAAAGAGCAATATTCTTTTTAGTAAATTCGACGCACATTTTAAAAGATTAAAAATATAATTTTTCTTATAAAATTAAATGTTTGCGATAATTTTATTGCTTCCTTCATAGGAAGCTTTTTTTATGAAAATAAAATTTAATTACAATTACAAGATACTATATGTTAGGTCTCTATAACTAAGGATGTTGGAGAAGGTGACGCCGGTATAGGCAAACAATCTGACACCGATAAATGTTTAGTGATCTTTATTTGTAAAGAATAATAGTCGATAGTAATTTTATTTTTTTTGTGTAGTTTTGTTTATTCGATATTTTTGTTGAAGATGAAAGTATCATTCGAGAGAAAATTCTTAAAAATCATTATAGAAGTTGTATGTTGTCCTACAATTTCTGCATTTTATAGAACTCATTTAACTTAGAAATCCTTAAAAAATATATAAAGGATTCTTTAAGAGAATTATTCATTAATATATCATTTACATGTCGACAGAATATGCACGAGGAAAAAAAATCATTATACATAACGTATTCTTACTGCATAATCGTTAATTAACAAAGTCGTTTATGAAATATTTGAGTAAATTTGAGTAATTTGCAGTAATTAAAAAAAAGCTGGCTAAGTACACGCCTACTTCGAAGAATATTATTGAGACGTGACCGTCAACTCGAAACGGCACAACAATGGCATTCTCTTCTTAAAATCCAATCGCAAGCGAAGTATGCTAATTACCCGAGGACTTGCAAGCGGAAGGATCGAGCCTAGAGCCGTGGAACTTTTTCCACCAACCCGTGCAGGCCTCGGGAGAAGAAATCCCACTGCGCGGCGATAGGCCCTAATCTCCTTCGACGAAACTTCTTGCTCGTTCCCTATCCCAAGCAGCGCTCCTGCCCCCTACTCCCCCCTTTTTTTCTCCTGCTCGTTCCGATAAAGCACTCGGAGCCAGCATCCAAATGGCCGGACTTTTTGCGCTCGCTCGGCGGAGGAGGCGAAGACGGACGGAACAGGGAGAGTCACTTAAAAGTTGGCCGCGCGACGTCCGGAGCTCTCCCGGTCGATTTTTCCGTCCGGGGAAACTCGGCGACTCAATTATTTAGGAATACGCGGCCGTGAAAATAAAAAAAGTTTTCCGCGGCAGGAGTTTCCGGCGCGGAGTCCCGCTCGCCTCCACTGGCGATTCCGCTCCTGCCAAGGCCGCGCGGCGGAAGATTGCGCGAGCTTCTTTTTCACTTTCCGCGGGGTAATAAAGCGCCCGGGGGATAATTGAAATTTCAGGAATTGCGCGAACGGCCGCGGCCGATGTTTATACCGTTAGTACCCCTCCCGCCGTCCGTCTTTCTCTCAGGCGCGTGTAGGCCTGTAGAGGCAAATTACGCTAATTGTATACCATACTTGCGTAATTTTCGACACGAACGCGCTGCGATTCTTCGTTTCCCGCCTACAGCCCGGGGGCCTAAATACTTTTGAAAACTTTACGAATTATAAAATATTTGTAGGGTATCTAATTATTTGTGTATTTTCTGTAAAAACGAAATAGTTGAATAATATTCATTGAATTAATTTGATTAGAATTGTCCTATTATTATAATCTAAGTGAAAGTAGTAACAGCCGAGCATGGACAGACAACACTACTGAATTTCATCTAAATAAAAGAATTACTAATTAATTTTTAATGTATTTCTTGCTTTTTCCTTTATAAAAAGAATTATATATTTAATTTTAATATTTTATTTAATTATTATTGCTATTAAATACAGCTTCTTTCTTCTGGCAATGAAAATTATCTTGTCATCCTGAAATGGCACTTCGTGATTATTTATTCAAATTTCTTTACAACTAAAACTATTTTCATTATATTGCGTTTTTAATTTATCAGTGATTTTATGAGGAAATAGTTTTAAATGTTGATTTAGTTTTCAATCTTTTTTTCTCTGTTAAAATAGGACTTTAATAAAGCACTCCCAGTTACAGTTTCCGTGAACTTGTTAGTGAAGTAACGTTTTAATGAACAGGTTCCATCGTATTTTCGTTTAGAACAAATTGAACAGAAAGTGTCTTGTTTTAGATTGAAGATATTTGATATCATTTTTTTTAAATATTTTAATGAAAAGTTATTTGACAATAAATATTCCAAATTACTTCATTTAAAAACAGTGCTTTAATTAAAATTTTTAAAATACTGTGCATGGCAACAACATTTAATAAACTTTTATATTTTATTATTCAAAATAAAACCGTTATTTCGTAGTAGTATATACTGATAATATCAATATTTATTGTTTAATGGATATAAATAGTCTCCCCGGTAAATATAAAATTTACAATTTCAACTTTGCTTAATTAAATACATTATTTAAATAACTAAAAATTCGTATTTACGTCATAAATTCCTTTAACTAAGACCTCCATTGCCGTGAAAATATTTATGCATTTCATATAAAAAGAGCCTTGAATATGTGAATTCATGAAAATGTCGTCTCAATTGAGTAAACATCACAAAGGCGGTATAAAAAATCCTATCCACACCTAAAAGAATGCTTGTCTCAAAGAATCTTAATTAGCAATCCTAAAAACTAAATTCAACTAAATCGACTAAGCAAGAGAGAAGAGTCGCGCTTACTCAAAATTGCGAAATCTTGCGCAAGCTCTCTGGCTCCCTCCTACGAAACCGCTAACTCGTCGGCGCGTAAACCATACGAAACCACGAAAATCCGTTGATTCCGCGGAAAGCGGAGGCCACCCCTTACGCGGAATCGCCTTTCCACGCTGCCGATTAAGCGCGGAACGGTCTCATTAATTCTATTCATAGAGGCGAGAGAGGCGCGCATACCAGTTTTCCCGCTAACGCGAGCGAGCGACCCGGTTTCCCGGCTCCTCCGTTTTTTTTTCCGCGGAACCCCGGCTTCCATGTACGCGCCGGCGCGAGCTTACGGTCGCACGCCGGCACGAAAAACAGAAACGGAAAGTGCTCCGGTCCCGCTCGCCGCGCGGGAACCTCCTCGCAGGTACAGGTGAGCGCGCGGAGGTAGTCGCGACAGTTAGCGGCTTATTTGTAGTGGTTTGGACGACGCTGTTTTGACTAAGGTGATGTTTTGTTTTACGATGCGCGAAGGGACAGGTGGAGTAGATGGAGGGACTTGGGTGCATGAAATTTTAATGATTTTTTTTAAAGTCTGGTTGAATTGCGGATTCAGGAATTTTATGACCTAAATGTCTCTTTCTTTTTTTACTGAGAAAAGTGGTATCGGCAACAGTAAATAACTATCACTGAAACGTATAATCTTCTTATCTCTCAACGATTTATTTATTTATTTTTTTAAATTTTAGTTTTATTAGTCATTTAATCATTTTATTCCATAAAAAGTAAAGTATATTTTGTATAATCTAGTATTTAATAAATGTATGTTTTGTTTTTTCGTACATCATAAAGAACTATATGTTCGTTTAAATTACCTTGTTGATAAAATAATTGTCATAGTGTAACTACAGGATTGCATTGAGAGAATATTCATCTCATGCAATTACAAACCACTTTAATAAGTGACTTTGCAATCACTTTTTAATCGATGTGATGTCTATTTATAATTTTTTGATAATAATAATCACATTCAATCTCAGTTAAATCACAGGTAAAAGATATGTCGAATAATCACATTGAACCAATTGGTTTGGATTAATTTATTGATTGCTGACGTTTCGGAACTGCCGTACTGGTATTAATATCTTCATTCTTCAGTAACTTCATTCGCGACGAGCCAAATGCTTTGAATCAATTATTTAAAAAACCGGCAGGTTCACGCAAAATATCCATTTATTACTAATATTCCCTTACAGTTAAAAATACATCTGTATATCTTGTTTTCTTCAATCTAAAGACCCACGCTGAAGACATTTAATCAAGCCCGAAAAAAATCTTCCTCACCACTTGTAACAGCACTTCCTTTCCGAGCTTTAATTCAAATTAGCCTTGAGCGCGCGGAAAGGCGACGGCGTATCGCGGCGCTTGGTGAAAAAAAAAATTCAGGCATCCCGGCCCGAGCGAACCACAAGGCTAACGGTCCGCGACGCGCACAAAAACGCAAAATTCTATTTCACGCGGAAAACGGAACGCGCGGGTTTCTAAAACCTCAGGCCGCGCGCGGATCTACAAAAATCGCCGCGGACCGTGAAAGTCTTCCCCCCATTATGCGCGGAGCGACGATAATCAGCGGAAAAAGATGCGATGCCGCGCGGAGGGGTAAATAAAGCGCGCCGTCGGGCGGTGAAGTTTCATCGTCGAGATGATCTCTCTCGACCTATATGAGAGAAGACAATTTTCGCGAGGCCGCGGTCATGTGAGTCTACAGTTGGATGTGCGCTTTTGCTCGCGCGCAACGATCTGATGGTTTTTGCGGGTGTTTAAGGTGATACACGCTACGGCGGGAGAGAAAAGCTTTCCCTTCCGCAACTCAGAATCAGTGGATGACTTGAAAATCTCCTTTTCCCAGTCGGTTTATAAGAATAGACAAAGATCTCTATCATTCATTTATTACAAAAAAATGCGATGTGCAGTAAGGGAAGAAATGTTTTTTAGACTTAGATGATGATTTCAGCGCTTGTGGTGGATATGGCAGAAATAAGAACCATTTTGTTGCTCAGTTTTCAGACTTCCAAGCACACCCTTTATTTTCATAATTTTCTGACAGATTAAAGATTTCTTCAAACTAAAATTGAAATTCGCTCAGTAAAAATCAATCAGTTTTACATTTACAATCAATTAAATTTCACTTTTTCACGCTCAAACACTAATTCTGTATTAGTGAAATTTGCACATTTCAATCAAATATTCAAATTCATCGGCAATCAATGCGTCTACATTTCATCGCCCGCGAGCAGTCAGTCACACTGTGACTCGACGGTCCGAAATTCTGCGAAAGTCCATCTCGAAGGGAGCCGTGAAAAACGATTCCGAATGCCCGGGCACGCGACGCTGACGCGACTCGTGCCGGCATTCCGTGCCGTCGCGCACCGGGACAAAAAGGAGCCGACAAAGAGCGGCCACCGCCGCGGACCTGGTCACCTCGTTTTCGTTGCGTGCTAGTACTTTCCTTCTTAAGGCGCGCGCCCCTTTTTTCCCTGCCGCGTGAAAGGATGAAGACGCGGGCGATCGAGCATTAAAAGGGATACGGGTGTATCAAATTTTTTTACAAGTCGCTATGTGTGTTTTGGGTAGATAGATAGATCCCGGCGGATCACGGAGCATGGAGTTAGTAATTTTACATTTTTTTTTCTTTTTTTTAAAGGAGTCTTTGTTTCTAGATTAGATATGCTTTCATAGACTGAGCACTTACATGAAAGAGCATATTAAATATATTATTTACTGAAAAAAGATGACCATTTTATGTAACAGATTGAACTACTTTTATCAGTTTTAAAGTAATTTGGGGTAGCACTTCATAAATTTTAACTTCTACAAAGTATTAAATTTACGTGTAAAATGACAAAACTATATTTCTGTTGGTATGAGTTTTTGCGTACAAAAAGTTTTTTTAGAATATCAAATCATTGAATTTACCTACAGATATTTTCAATAATTTTTAATTAAACTGATGATGAAACATTTGTGAGTTTTATGGATTATCAATCAAGTGTTTAATTTGAAAACGGCGAGACATCTGAAAAATTAAATTTGGATTGACGGATTGACAAGACTCTAATTAAATTTTCGAAAGTAACGATGACAGGGTGGTATTAAACTAACATAAGTTGAAACTGTAGATCCTAAAATAAAATTTATATTAAATCATCTCTCCTTTCAAAATTAAAAATACAAAATTCAAACTACACTCGCGCTTTATACTTATCCCGTTACCATCAACACAAACCAAATTTTCCGCTGAAAAAAGTGCAGTTTACCCACGAAAACGATCGTCATATTCATCCATCATATTGTAATGCAAGACAGTCGCCCCCGCAGCGTCGGAAAAGTATCCGCCGCCTTAAGTACCCCGGCAGACGCGATTAATTTTCCTCCCACGGAGGGGCCGCGCCGCGACGGAAGCGGAAAGGTGCGGAGGCTAAGGAAGCGCAGGTGAGCGCGGCGCCCGGCGGACCCGCGATCAATAGAAGGGGAATACGCCGAGAAGGCGGGACGCCGGGGATGAGCCCCAACGAAAATAGCACGAGCTGAAAATCAAAACAGACGTCAGCGACGCCCTGCGACTGATAGCGCGGCCTCGGGAAAGTAAAAGCTGCGGGACTGGAGGCCGTTTGTTTAAAAGCGATGGTCATCGCGGCTGCTTTAATGTGTCTATTATTTTTTTTTTATTTGATTTAGGATTGGTTGCGTGAATATTGCTTTGAAGTGAAGAATCATTTTTGGGAGAAGGAAAGTATACGTCGTGGTGGAAATTGAGTAATTAAAGGATATCGATTTTTGTAAATAGATATGATAATTAACGTAACAAATTGGAGACTGGTGCTTAGAGAATCTAAACGTATGGCGAAAAAATAAAGTTTCATTAGATAGTGCCATTTATTTTTAACGTGAGCGTTTGCATCTACTTTTCAGAAAAACTTTGTTTCTATTTTTCATTTTTTTCAAAAATTAAATGCCTTTATAACAAATATAAACACACCAACTGCGATGAATTTTGCTAGGCATTTAAATGACTAGTTTAAATTTAGAAAAATGCAAAAAAACAACTTGATTTGAGATGATTTCTTAATAGAAATAACTGGAAAACTACTAGTCTAAGCTTATCTTCGCACAGTGATTTTTTTTAAAGATTTTGAGAATATCAATGATTTTGCACAAAAACAACTTTTCACAGAATCAACTCTTTCATCACTTAATTTCTACAGAAACAAAGCAATTTCCCACATTGACTTACAGCAACACAAAGTCCAACTACCCAGTCCCATCAATCTCCCCGCGAGGTTTCGCATTCATCCAACGCTAGACCAGTTGCACTCTCGATTCCTTCTTTTTTCAAAAAAAGAAAAGCTCTTGGAAAAAACACCGACAAATCACGGCCAGATTCAATTTTGAAGCCGTATACTTTCGTTTTCAGCGTCGCGCCATTTCCCGCGGCTGCGTCGAAACTTACCGCGGGGGACAAAAGGCCGAGGTCTTCCTCGGCGGACGCCGGGGACAGGTGTCCCCGGGAAAAGTTAAGCGGAAAACCGAGTGCGAGAGTCCGTGGGAGAGCAGCGAGAAACTCATAAATACGGACGCGCCCGGCGGACAATGCGCCGGCGGCCGCCGGGAAGAGGTATTGCCGGAGCGACGGTGATAAATAACGGCGATCGGCGACTGCGACGAGGTGCGCGCCCGAGCCACTTTCGTCAATTTTTTATTCTTTTTTTCCTTCCTTGCGGGTGGAGACGGCGTGCTTTTTTTTTGGCGGTCTCTTTTTTTGCCACGGCACGTGTGCGATTGTATTGCGCATCGGGTTCATGGTTGGCTAGGTCAATCTGCGTGTATTAGTTCTGCTTAACGTGCCTCCGGTGCTTTTTTAAATATCCCAATAATAAAAACCGTTTAGTGATGCTGGTAAAAAGCATATAGTCAGTAAGCTTTGTGTGTCAGTTTTGATCCAGTAAGATCAAGGATCAAATTGCGAAGAATTTGCATGACGATTTCTTTTGGATTCCATTATATTCACCTGATAGAATATTGAAAAATAATTTATACGTATTTTTTTTGTTTCAGTTTAACGATTATTTTCGCGCAAAAATAGCGCACTTAGAAAATTCATGTAACGTCACGTTTGCCTACTATATAGATATACTAGACGATGTTATTGCTGCAGTGAATTTTATATTACTATTCATACGTTTTAAGAAATGTTAAATTGAAAAAATAAAAAGATGCACGTGTTTTCTTTTAAATGTTCATTTGATTGATCGAATTGAATTTTTAATACCAATTTCCAATTTCTAGATTACGTGCGTTGATGTTTATTATCACGTTTTAGAAAACAAAAGCAGTTTTATAGATGGTCGACTGAATTAAAATAATGATTTTAATAAAAGTTTAAAATGAAAATATTGACGTAAATTATTTTATTTATTTCAATTTACCGATCGAAATACGAAATTGAAATAACTGTTACTGCTAGGTATTGACAATTACGAAGTATTCCAAAAAAACTGCGTTCGCGCGTTACAATTAATAACGAAAAATGAGAAACTCATTAGCGACGCGCAAAAAATTCTCCAAACAAGCTGCGCGCGCAAACTTTTTTACCCCTCGCGCTCCGCAATTCGCAAAGCAAATTTTCCCCGCGCCATCCGTTTTCCTCGTACTAACGATTACCGCCTCGCCCGACCGGACGAGCGAATATCGCAGCCGGGCACGAGGGAGCGCAATAATTCCCCGGTGGAACGACGGCGTAGCTGCCCGTTCCGAAGGAATTTACCTCGTAAACGTTTCTCCGCCGGTCGGTCGCGGCGACCGAAACGCGCAGTCCACAATGCGCCGCGGCGGCAATTAATGCAGGAGCCGAGAAAAAAAAACGCATCGCGGAAGCGCGACAACGGTACATCCTCGCGGGGCATATGAACCGGGCGGAGGAACCGGGCCTCCGATCGACACCTCGCTGCCGCTCGCGCTCGCGTAGCTTCGATTGCGCACCTCACGGTAGTCACGTTTGCATTATACCGGTACTCGCGCGACTGACCGCAACGCGTCTATTCGTCCGCTTGCATCTACGTACCTGTACACATGCGGGCATACTTCTGTTTCGAGCACACGAACGCGTGTGCGTCCGTGCGCGTGTGCGTATATTTACGTGCGTGTGTGTGAATATATGGATATGCGAGTGTGGGTGTGTGTATAAAAATGCGGATATATGTTTGTGCATGTGTACATAAACATGTGTGTGTATGTGTATTTGAGGGGGGGCATGATGTTTATTAATTATGACTCGCACGCACACCTGCCGCTTGGGGATTCAGCCGACGGACAAAGTTTATCTCGAAAGCTTGTAGGTGGACGACTTGACTTTTGTGGGTGGAAAAGTGCTACATTGAGACGTGGATAGAGTTGCGAAATTCTTTACTGGTTATTGATGATTTGTTAGGTGGTTGTTTGTGCCGCAAAAATTGTCATCAGCGAGTGTCACAAAATAATTTGTTAAATAACTCTATGACATTCAGAGCTAAACGAGTAAAGAAGTTTTATCACGTATCGTATAAGCTGTGTCAATCCATAAAAGTATGTGCCAATAAATTACCGTGGGATAAAATCTGTGTTATAATTAAACACAAAATAAGATTAGGTTTAAAGTGATGTACTAATTAATACAATGCGGTAACTTTTTGTTCCAAATTCTAGTTACAACTAATAGGATTTGCTTTCTAGCAGATATTGCTAAATCGATAATATTTATTACTTGTACGTACATAGAAAGGCTAAGTTTGCTTTATAAAGAAAATTTACCGTTTCCAAAACATCTTATTTTACTACTACAGAAATTGAAGCTGCTAATCATTCAGTACTGATGAAACCTCTGTGTTTAAATTTACTACACAAATTCACAAATGGTTTGGTGAAATTCGTATAAAATAGTGTGAAATAAAAATATTTCTCCACTTAGGAAAAAATACCCAACTTTGAATATAGATACACGAGACGTATCACCAAAATGCAACTACCCTGTAAAAAAATTCATAATAAATTATCCAGAATATGCACTTTCTGGCGAATTTATGGTTAATTCTTTTACAGGCTACTCTATCGCACAACAACTGAATCAAAAGAACCGATGTATAATCAAAGGATATACATCCCGCAACATTAATAACTAAAAAAGAAACTGTTTACACCGCGCTATCACTCCGCGAAATGCACTCCGCTACTCACACCGTCGAAGGCGCGGTAAATTCACCTCTCGCGAGTAGATAAGCCGCGCGCGGCCGAAAAAAGGATAACGGCGAGGAGGAAAATGATATCGATACGCAGACGGAGCGGCGCGCGCGCGGCACTAAACGATCGCCGCGTCGCGCTATCCGCGCCGCCGCGAGAAAAAGCGTTCCACATTCGCCGGGCAGCAAAGCGATTAACTCATTTCGGGCCAGCGGCTTCGAAAGTGAGTCTGCGCCGCGCGCCTTTATACGGCGAATCGAGGGTAAGCGGACGCGACCTGCCGAAATTCCAGCCTCGGCTTTTCGCGGGATCCGCCGCCGCTGGGAAAAGCGGCTGGTGCGCGGATGCACGCAACGAGATGTGGGGCAGACCGGGAGCGGCAAAAAGCCGCTGGTCACCTTCTAGCTGCGCGGGCACGCATCTGGCCGGCGCGACGGTAGCTTCTGGCGCGGTTCGGGGCGCGAGCGATCATATCGCCAGTCGGAAATTTTAGAGAGGAATTATGTTAGTTTTCCGCGCGTTTTGGATGTTTTTATTTTTAACCGAAGGAGTGAATTGTTAGTAAATACGATTTTAGCAGATTTGTAATAAATATTATAGATTAATCGGATCCAGAAAATTTTTCTAATTGACCATTCAAAGGGTCAATCACATTAAGCTGTTATGTTTCAGTTTAGTTTTATGTCTTCTACAAAATTTAATATAATCTTGGGCTAAACAATCAAATTAAACTTGTTCTCATGACTATTTAGTTTTACGCGAATTTTGGTACTTACTTTTTTTAATTTTGACCGATGGATACGCATCGTAATAAAAAAGTTAATTGCCAGCCACAAAAATGTTTTTAATTTAATTGATCATACAAGGGAACAAGGTCATATGATAGAGCTGCTATTTCAGTTGAGTTTAATCAGAAATTTATGTATTTTTCAAAATTTATTTTGTTCTTGTGCTAAACAACCAAATTAAACTTCTTCGCATGAATATTTAGTTTATTTTTTTAATTTTGACGAATGGATATAATGCATATTTTTTTAATGGAAAAGTCATTTTTATAGAAACGATTTTATCAAATTTGTTAAAAAAAAACAAATTATGCTCCACAGAGAATTAATTTTTCTAATTAATTATCCATTCAAAAGTAGAAGATCAAATAATAAAGTTGCTGTCAGAAATTTATGTATTTCACGAAACTTATTAAATAAAATAAACTTATTTCCAGAATTTTTATGTTAACTTTATGAAGAATTAGTTTTCTCTATTTTGCGAAAAATAATAAATTCCACTTTCAAAAGAAAGCCTTCGTGCACTGGCGTCACGTTGACAATAAAAACCAATTTCAACGCGCCCGTACGATTCCATACAATTTTCTAGAAAATTAATCCGAAGCTTCAGCACAATATGATGCATTTTCGCCGAATTTCGGTACATCAACGATGGCAAGGTATAAATAAAAGGGTCAAAAGGTAACGGAGTTATCGCGAGCTAACCGGGGAGAAAGAGAGGCGTTTAGATCGCCGGAAAGGACTAATCACGTCGTTCGACGTCTTTTTTAAAGGCGTACGTGACGGAATTTCGTAAGAAACAGACAGGCTCCCATAGTCTCATTATATTACCCAGGATTGGGTCGAAATCGCTGCACTAGAAACGGCTCGCATCGGTTATTTTTTTCCGTCGAAGTCCGCGGGAAAATCACGTCCGCGCTTTTAAATAATGCAACGAAATTGTTCCAGGCGCGTTGTCCGACGTTGCGTGTGTCCATTAATAATATATGGACCGCTGATGTTACAGACGGGATAATAAATTCTGGATAATCGAGTATAAAGCGATACAATTTGCATCCTACATTCATTAGAAAGGCATTAACTTGCCGCCGCGGGTATAGTACTTGATAAATAACTTATTGTGAAGCTATGTATTTATATTCTAATGATTTCGTGATTTTCTTTTCCTTATAATTCTTTAATAAAATAATTGGGCATTCTTTCTCCAATGCATTTAGTATCCCCTTATTTTATGGTTAGATTATGCTCGTAATTAATGCGTGTAAGCAATTATTCAAAATTTGCGTCATGTAGATAATACACATTTTATGAAAATGAACATGCAAAGAAATTATATATAAAATCGAAATAGTGTTTTTTGAATAATATATTAAATTTTGCTGATACACACGAAAAAGAATTTCGGAGTTCATTCCAAGCAATTACAGATAATTTTTAATGAATAAATAATTTTTTAATTGGCTTTTTAATCAGTAAATAATTTTTCAATCGTTAAAATCGATTTTTTCATGAGTAATCATGAATCTTTTGTAAAATCATTATTCATATATCAAAAGGTAATTCTGACCACAAGTTTAGTAATCTATTTATGAATCAATATTATAGCTTGCTGTTTGATTCTAAAATGGTTAATCTAGATTTTCTTATTATCTTACTGAAATATAACATAATTTGATGAAAACAATGATAATTTTTGTGTCACTGAATATTCAGAAAGGCCAATATCCACCAAACATTTGAGTCATTCACATCAGTTACGAGCGAGTACTACGCTGAATCTGCACTCATTTAAATTGAATGCTTCGGCCTAGTCACAGTGCACATCATTAGTTGGTTTAGGTGCCACCAGATAGACTATGATACAGCTCACCCGATAATGGGTCAGTTCTCTCAGGTTCCTATATAGACTAACTTAAGACCTGAATGGTTTGACGTCTGACTGATTGTGAGTGTAACTCCCTATAAAAAATATCCTGTAGGATCGAGTTAATCATTGTAATCAAATGTCACAAAATTAAAAATTGAAAATTAAATCCATAATAATATTGTTCATGTTCTCTCGCCGGGTCCGGAAGTGAATTATTTGCCTCGCAAAACGTTTTTCAGGCAGATGATTCTCGCAATTCAAAAATTCACTTACGTACCAGGTTCGAAAAATATTTTTCAGACCGAAAATCACATTTGAAATTTCGATTTTGAGGCCCGAGAAGATCTTTTATTTTCGTATAAGTGATTAGGTAATCCTTTATTCCAAAGCAATGAATCAATTTGTTCCACAAACAGTGTACCTGAAGAAACCAACAGCTACTTCTTTCCTCGATCGACCTTTTCTCGAAGAAGATGTATCGCCGCGCACGTCCCGCTCATTCGAGATCGCGCCGAAATCCTCAAACGGGCAGAAAAAAACGGGGGCTGCAGCGGGAAAGCGGGAAAAGGTCGGCCGACGTCACGGGACAATTAAATCGACCGGGGGAAAAAGGTTCGGGCGCGTGGACGATATAGGGCGCGGGGAGGATGAAAAGGAGGCGCGGGGATAAAAGGACTGCGGGGCTCCGCCGAGGAGGAATTTTACGGCGCGCATTAAAACGCGCGTGACTTTCACAAAAGTCCGCGCGCTCTCCCTCGCGGCGGCGCGCGCACGCCTGCGTTTATGCTAATTGCGCTTAGTGACCCGAAAAGACACTTTGACAATTTACACGGATACTTTATTAGGATATTCTTGGATCGGTGACTGGTTTTTTTACGCGCGTGAGAAAGAACGCAACTGGCTCGATTGTGTTTGTTGCATTTGTCTTGACGGGTGCTGCGATTTGTATTGCTGCATGTGCGTAACTTTGTGACTTCTTTCTTGTTCTTTTTCTAGTTGGGGAGTCCTTAAGCTGAGATTCAATAAGCCATTAAGCAAGTGAATGCTTTTTAGATCTTTTATTTATGTTTTTTTTATTTTTCCCTACAGTTGCGATGTATCTACTACCTCACAATTCCAGATTATGCCCACATCTCAATTGGGCCTACAATTTATCGCAGATATTAGAACTCAGGTCCTTTGCATTGAAAACTGAGTTCTTATCCTGGAGAACACAATTTTCCATGTGCTTGCGTGTGAGTATGTGTAAATGATGTCGATAATAGTATTAGAAAGAAAGTGGTAAAATCAGAAAATGTTAAGTTAATCTCTTCATCTGAATTTTAATTTAGACATACATCCTTTATAAGGTAATCTATTATTACTTTACGTTGTAAAGATGTATTTGATGATACCGAACTAGTTCTTTTTTTATATACAATCAGATAATAAAGAAAACTACGCGTTCGTTGTTTACAATTTATACTTTTAATTTGTTTGCCTTCTTATTATAAATACGTTGTTAGATAAAAAAAGGAACTTTTATGAGTTTAATTTCAGGGTAAAATTAAATATGGTAAACATTTGTGGGATGTTTATGAGACATATTAAAAATTTTATGTTATTTATTTTTATTATCCATGTTAATTGTTTGATTTTATGTAGCAGAAGAACATTAGAATTAATTACGTAGTCAGTAATTAAAGGAATGTAATAGTATTTATATATTCTAACAAATAAATTACTTTAAATTTTTCTTGATAAATGGGCAAGGCCTTTTTATAGACCTAAACTTTTATCCTGCAAAAAATTCTAAAAAAATTCTACGTTTAGTCAATTTTTGAAATTGTTTGTTTGTTTTTTTTTAATGCCAAATTTTTCAGCTTCCATTAAATCAAGTATAACTTATCGCCTCATTACGAGATAGGAAACTACACACTGTAGCCTGATCCAGATATTTATTTTTACCTATAATGAGCTGTTATTTACTGAAATTTAAAAAAAATCTAAAAAATGTAGCTATCTATATTCTATTGCACATTAGGTCTGAAAGGGTTTAATAAATACGTGCCAGCTAGCACTAGAGCTAAATTACATCCTTAAATGTTCCATTACAGAACAAGCCCTTTCAATAATCAGCCGAAGGAGGAGACAGCGCGGTTCCCCGTGCAATCGGCTTAGCATCCCCCGGGCGAAGCGGAGCGCGAAATCACTCGAAAACGAGTAGATCCGTGGTCGCCGGCAAATCCGCGAAAGCTGCCGGGGCTTTGGCGTGCGGGGCCACTACGTCTTCCTTAGCCCGCGACAAATTGACACCCGATGCGCAGGGCGCGGATCCGCCCGGGCAAGATCGATGGACGGGGGCACCGAGACCGCGTGGGCGTCTCCCGCGACTCGTTAGCGCCGGCAGCGACGCCGACGCGCACAAAGGATGCGTGCATCCTAAAGCGACTGCTAAATCGACGCCTACGCGGAAAGTGTGATACCGAAAGCGAGCTTTCTCTTCAACGTCGAGAGGGTGTTTGTACTCTTGAAAATTTGTATCACTTGATACTAGGTATATCGGCGCAAGTTGTAGGATGTCCTTTTTAAACTCTTAAATTGCAGGAGGACGTTTCTTAGCAGAGTTAAACTTATAATGGGTACAACTGTATGTAGTGTTTATAAAAATATTATTTATTTATTTGTTTCCAAATGCAACAGACGTAATTCCTTAATAAGAACTTCATAATACAATAATTAATGAATTTAAAATAAATAGTACAATATTTAATAAAAGGAAAATTTGAATGTAATTAAGCGCATCTTAATAGTAGCTGAAAAGCTAACTATAAAGTCTTTGGTACAGCGTTTAATTTCCATTATATAATAAAAATATTTTAAAATATGCATTAGATATTTTATTTGTTTTTGTGTAATTTAAAATAAATTGACAAGAAATTAGATGCACGCCGCACACAAAGGCGTGTATCTCCAAACTTGATGAAAGTAATTCAAACTTTACATGAAACTTGTTAATAAAATCCTTTGAGAAATTTCCAGTTTATAATAACATAAACTAAATAGTAATACCTAGAACCCGAATACAGAAATTTTACATCCAAATAATCCTCTTGCACAATTTGAATAAGACAAGACGGGTTTTTACTAAAATTTCACCCAAAAATCAATTTTTTAAATGTATTATGGTATTTTAACTTTTATTCTTTAGGTCGATTATCTAAGAAAAAGAGCGTACTCGATCAAATATGTCGGTCAAATTAGCATGCGCACGGAGGGTGTAACTCATACTTGAAAAAGCTTTGTACGCTTGTAAAATGGGTTCAAAATATTACAAAAAATTATGCAATTCTATAGAATAAAGTAAAAAATGTTCAAAAGTCTGGGTTTAAAAAACAAAAAAAAATTAGATTTTTGTGCAGAAATCCATTTTAAATTAAAGCAAAAGAAAAACTACTTTCTCTCACAAAAAATAACGAAAATTCGCAAGTAAACAATCAAAAAGGTATAAAATAAAAGTAATGTGACTGATCGTCTCAACGTTACCTGGACGTCGCGAACGGAGTTAGAACACAAACGGCCGGCGAGGGGATCGCTCATCGACGAGCGCGGCCAGTGGCAGCCGGTGGGATCGTCCGCGTCGCTATCCCCCCCGGCATGATCGCTCGGGCCCCTTTTTGCCCGCGTTCGATCTTTTATTTCGGCCGGGCGATTCCTCCGCTCGCTCTCAGCGATTTTGCCGCATGCCGGCCGCCTTTTTGCCGCGCCGGCCACCGTGCGCTCCGCGGAAAGCCGTTTCGCGCGCTCCTCTAGCCTCCGATTTTTTTTCCCCGTCGTTACTCCGTCCTTCCGCTCGAACGCGTCGATCAAATCATTTCCAGCATCCGCGATTTATTTACAAACTGCTGATTTTCGTTGAAACAACCGACGATTTATTTATGTTTGTGGTTGCGTCAATTATTCAATAGTGCACTGTGAAAAAATAAAATCGTTCGACTGTGGAAAAATCGATTTCCATGGTTGACGCGCGCAGCGGTAAGGAACGCGGGTCACTGGATCGTCGCACGGCGCACGCGCCGTAGATCGTCGGCGCGGCGTGTTGACGCGCGGCACGGGAGCTAAACTCGCACTGAGCGCACGCGGCTGACCACCTCGGCAACGCCACTCTCTCTATCTCTCTTTCTCTCTCTTTCTCCCACCGCCGGGACAGGTAGAGGGAAGATCGGCGAGGAAATGGACTGCCCGTACGCGCCCGACACTCTCTCACTTGACGGATGGAAGGATATGAGAGGTTTACGGAAAATTGTCGTTTCTGCATGAAAAATTCCATCGGATCCGTCAGTCAGTACTTATATTGAAAAATAATGAGCTCGTATTTTTTATTTTTTTTCAATTTAACGTTTATTATTACAAATATAGTAATATCAAATTCTCTGCAACAGTGACGTCACCGCGGTCTAGTAGTATTTAATGAACAATCGTATAAGTTTCGAAGTTTGATATCTTAATTTTTAATCGTTAAATTAAAAGAATAAAAATAGGTGTCAATTAGTTTTTAATATTCTTTAATACGACTATACAAATTTTGACGCAAAGACCCAATTCTTATATAAGTATCAACGGCTAAAAATGTCAAACTTTCAATGCTTGTAGAAAGTTAATTTTCTGCGGTCTCCCGTGCACTTTTTCGTTTAGTAGGAAATGTGGGTTTTGCACGTCTGAATAAAGAAGTAAAATTGCGATATCTTTGTATAGAAAGAGCCTATTTTGTAGTGTTTGAACTAAGAAGAAAAACAAAGAGAAATTTTCGCATTAAAATATTTCCAGTAAAAAAAAGAAACATTAAGCTATAAAGAATGTTTCGACTGTCGCTAGAGGAAACGAACACAGTTGTAAATTAAGGATTTCACTGAGGTATCGACAGTGATTAATCAACGCGGGCGTGATTTATTATACCTCTGCGTACACCGAAACATTTGAAGTTAAAGAAAGCTGAGCAAACATTTGGAAAATTAATTATTTTATAAATTGCGCCGATAGCGGGAAATTTAGGTGCGCCGTGGTCAATCATAACGAGTGCCTCGCTCCCGGTATTTCGCGATCGCTCGGCAGATATTACTTTCCAGGCTGATTTCAACTAAGTGCTCTTTAATTGTTCGCCGCGGATATTCATTTGTTGATCCGTTTAATTTGACTCTGGGCTCGTCTATCTCCAGGCAAAACGGTAAAAAAATGCGGGATAAATAAAATTATCAAACGTACGGGAGGGACACCCGAGTGCGGTTTATGTGGGGCAACTGCACTTCGGAGCTTGCTCAACTGCCCGGGGGATTACTTTAATTCCCTTCTCTCGTTATCAATTATATTTCTCCCGCCTCTGCGTATATGAAATATTTTTGCTCAAATTAAATTTTGTTCATTGCAATTCTTGCAGTATACGAAGGCAAGGAATATCATTCTAAAGATAATAATATATAATTTAGGAGAAATAATAATAACGCATTTGTTTTTTGAAAGATATATATTGAAAATAATTGATAAAACAGTTCTTAAGTTTCTAAACTGTACCTGACTTTATACATAATTGAATCATAAAAATGGTGCAAAAATAGCAACGAATTAATTAAACCACCCATAAGACTATCAGTAAAGAAATATTTGTTCGAAAAAGATTTTTAAAACTTTAGTCTTCGAACAGTAACTGGCCAGTTTATAGCCATGTATAATTGACGTTTTCTACTAGAGGACCATTCTCAATTTTAAAAATAAAGGTAAACAATAAATTCATCATTCTACTCCATTCAAATTCATTCATACATTCTGCTATGCAACGAAAAGTTTGACGTCGCCTTACACCCTCGGAGTTTCTTATTCCTAAAATTTTCCAATTTCACAGCGGCGCCTCGCATTGAGATTCGAAATCAAGCCGGCGCCGAAGCTATGAATAACTCAGGGAATAACTTCGCGTCGCGTCGCGAGGATCGTGAAAAATCGTGATTGTTTCGACTTCGGGCTCGGATTTCTACTCGATGGAGAAGCGCCGAGCGCGGGCCGCAGGTTTTGCTTGGCTAACTTTTGAGAGCGGGGAAAAAAAAAGTGCGCGCGGACGGCGACTTCGGTCTCCGGCCGAATCCGGAACACTCGCTCGTTGGCCGCGCGCGCTCGCGCTATCACTATCGCCGCGGGTAGGCGCGCGACCGTCGCGGCGTTTCAAGGCCACCGCCGTCGTCGCGGATGTGCGCTCGCTGACTGATCCTTTCGAGACGCGTGGATGCTCCACTAAATGAGCTGCTCGCCGCGGTCGCTAGCTTGTTTCTTTGCAATTCCTCGATATTGTTACGTTCGTTTAGAAAGGCTTTGTACATTCTTTTGCGGTTGTTATTGGTTGAGATTAAATTTTTATTCGTAAAAAATATAGAGCAAAATTTATACTATAAAGTGTAGGTGGAAGATAGACTTGGTACATGATAAAAATTCATAATTATGCAGTTGTAATTTTTCCAAGGATTATAACAATTTTTATCGGTATAAAAAAATCAATGTAAAGTTTCCTTTATTATTTATTTATTAATAATATACGGGAATTAGTTCCCTCAAATTATACAAATATGTAACGTAATTGTTTTCGCTTGCTACATTACCTGCAGTAGATGGTGTATCTAATAACATATCATACATTATTCTAAATTCTTTACAATTTAAATGCCGGATTATAATATGTAAACATTAAGCTGCAATTTAATTTATTAAGTAGGTGCAAATGCCTCATTTCGTAATTGTGCATTGGGAATTTGCGTGAAAAATTCCATTATATCCGTGTAATAAATTATTAAAAAGTAATCGACTCGTACTTTTTTTGTACAATTTAATGATTAACAAATAACAAAGATATCGCGTGTTAAAATACTATGTAATTGTGACGTCACTACGGCGCAATATCTGTACAGAGTATGAACATGATATCATAAATTTTCAATGCATTGTCTCTGCTTATAACAGTCACTAAAAATTAAAAAAGAAAAGTACGTGTCAATGATTTTTCATGCAGTGTCCCTGTATTTGCTTTATCTGAATTTTTAAGCTCTGATTTAGGAATCAGAAAATAAAGAAACGCATCCCTAATTTTTGAATTAAGATTTTTATAGCCATCCTCATAATTATGTATAAAAAAATTCAGAGGATAATTGAACCTATGAATTGTTTGAACTAAAGAGAGGAAATTGAAATAGATTTTGAAATCTTTATTTGCAAAATCATCCTACGTGAAACGTTAATTTTTGTGTTATATATAAAATAATAAATGAAAAATATAACATTTTATTCGTACCTCTGCATTTAACGCTCATTCGCGATGTAAAACGCTCATTGCAATTAGTCGGATTCTCTTTCTTCGCGCAATAATTCCATCCTTCCTAAGTTTGCACCGTACGTCTCGACCGTTCGTTTTCCAAACTCAAGAAAAAAAGTTCGAGGGACCATCCGAAATGGCCACGCACTGAGTCACCCCCGAGCCAGGAATTCCGCCGTCGTCCTTAGTCTCGCGGCCGTGACTCAGACTCCCTCGTCACTTTTCAACGGCGGCCGCGAGCGCTCGGATGCACGCGGGCACGCACTTACGTACGCGCGCGCGCGCGCGCGGAGAGCAGACCGAGAGCGGCGGAGTAACGGTAAGATCGCCTGGGCACGTCCCATTTTTTTTTCCTCGCTCCCGGTAAAGCGAGAGGCGCGTCAAGGTGATCGCGCACCTGCTCACCCCCTTTCCGAGCCGCGGGGCTCTCTCGTTATCGACCTCGCCGCGATGTCGTTATCGCGCTCGCGACGCTTTTCCTACCGGCGTCGCCTTTATCGCACTCGCTGAAAAGAGCACGCGCCTGCGATCAGGATGCGTTTGATTGATGAGAAATTTTATGTTATGTGGGTGGAGTAACTATAGTTCTTCTGTCTATTCTCTGCATGCACAGTTTTAACCAATTAACTTCGGACTGTAAATTATATTCCATTTATTGTGCGGAATAAAAATTGGTATTACTTTTTAATTCCGTATTACAGTTTACTTTTTATTGAACAAGCAAAAATATTTATTTTGGACCACTTTGGAGATTATTTTTCAATAAAACAGTAAATCGTTTTAAAGAGATTTTGTAGCATGTAGCAAACTCATTTGAGAAAACTTTCTTTTCTGAAGTTTTACTACGCTCGTAATAGAATAACAGAATAAAAATTTTTTCCTTTTCTACCCCGGCCGTAAGGTTTTTGTTAACGCAAACTTCTCAGGCGAAAATATTTTCTCGTCCCTGCGCAGCGACCCTTACGGAGCATAAATATTGTTTATTTCCTAATTCAACTTTGTTTGAATTATTCTTATAGCTGGCTGCGACATTGCGTGCCCTTTTCCTGCCCTCTTTCGCTCGGTTCGCGTGTCTGCTGCGTGAAAAAGCATGCGTAAATTCGTGAACAGCATACTTATGCTTCGGGATACGAGTAGCCGACGATAGCGGCTCACCCTCCCCCGAGAGGTGAGACCTTAAGAGCCCTCCTTTCCTTTGCCGACCTCTACACCCCCATCGTGTGCACGTGGCAAATCGTAAATTCAGATAGACTGGAGATTTTTTTCGTCCCGGTACATCGTTTACTTTTTTTCCTTCTCAGACATATGTTTGATGTTCTTTTTCTCACGCGTACTGCCATTTAACTTTCTGCTTTGAAAAATTTGGACCTTCACCGATTTAAGTTTGCTATAATTTAGTGCGTCTTTTATAATTTATTTTTTAAATTTAAGCATTAAAAAGGTTGTTTGTAGAAGTTTTCTTTTAAACCTAAGTACTCGTAAGTTTGGAATATTTCAATGATTAAGGCCTACTGGTACTTCACAATTTTAGCAACCATTTTTCTCAATATATCATTGTAACTAAAGAATGTAGACCTATCAATAACAAGAATAGGGTAAAAGAAAATTGCGACAAAGAAATAATGTAAAATTAAAAGAATAGATTAATTAAGGTTTTTATATTAAGTGAAGCTATCACGTATACAATTCTCCTCTACTCTATAAGCACTCAATAAAAATACCTGATAGTGCACAATCCACAGACGCATTATAACCTTTGCAAGCGATTAGAGCATTTCCCGTGGCACAATGGAGCAACAGCCTAAAGCCTAATGAGGCCTATCCACGGGCTTTTGTTCCATTGTACCATCGAAAAAGCTGCTTCGCCGAAATGGGATGCAGTTCCAGGCAGTTGGAAATCGATAGTGCGTGCCGCGCCGCGTCGGATGCACATTTCAGCGGCGCGAGACGAGCGAGTGGGAGATCGGTCGCTGGAATCTGCCGCAACCGTTAGCCCGCGTTCGCACCTCGAAAATCCTTCCCCGTTCTTGCACACTGGGGCATAAATTACATTGTGGCACGGATTCGCGCGGTACTGCGGGTGATTTTCATCGCGCATTTTTATCCGCATGCTGAAATTTCGTAAAAAAAGGTAATACCGGAGATAAATCTCCTGCACAATTTTGTATTGATTTTTAGTTAAATTCAGAGTTAAAGATTTCGTTTATTTAGTAAATTAATCGACAGGGCTGTTAATATAAAATTTATGATAAAAATGAATTTATTATGTTAAAGATATTGCTAAAAGAAATTATAAATTAGTAACTAACGAAATTAAGATGCTCTGATTGAATCAATGTATGATAATTACGAAATTCTAGAAAAATAGTATTTAATAAACAAATTATTTTGTAAACGACGAAATGACCTAAAATTTGACTATATTTATTTGTTGTTTTCCTCTCTTTAAAAAACGATGGCAGAATGTGAAACAAATTGATTGATTAATGGGAAACATCCGGTTAGATGGCGCTAAAAATTCAAATCGTATTTTACAATTAATTTTAATGAATTCCACTCATTTTAATTGAAATCATCATCAAATCCCTAATTTTCTAATTACTCCTTAATTTTGATATTAAAGATAGAGACTACTTTAGAATTTCTTTTGGTTATTTTTGTAGTAGACCACATAAAAATTATTTTATAAAAAATTTTTTTAAAAAAGAAATTATATTTAGTCTAGTTACATATTATCACGTTATATATTTTAATTAAGATGTTTAAGATCGTATTTAAAGGAGTAATTCCCGTTAAATAAAATAATTAATCAGTCTTCATTGTTATTTTAATTAAATTACGTCTTCACAATAGCGAAAATTTCCTGAAATGATACATTTTCGTTACATTATTTTCATGATCATTTAAAAAAGATAGTGGTAATTACACGAAAAGTAAAAGGTCAAAATCAAAACTGTGCTTCAATATAAATCAAGATGAAAATGAGCAGCAAAAATGGTGTATACCGGACTATCAAGATAATTTTTACCGTGTTAGCTATTTATCTTAATTAATTACCGCATAATCATGATACCCTTATCCATCCAGTTTATCTCGCCCAAAAAAAATACCACTAACACGAATTAACGAACGCCAAAAAATAGCCGCAACCATCGCGATCCATCCAGTGTATCGTACGGGCGCACTTACAAATTACCCACTATACAATCAAGCACTAAAGCCTCGCAATTGAACAAAGACCCCGTGAATCCGCAGATAAAGAAATCCAAGCCGGCGAATAAATGCGCGAGCGGCGAGGCGCGAATCTCCCCCGGTGCTTTCTTTCTTTTTACGACTGTTTACGCCGGCGATTATCGCCTTACGCGGCGCTAATTCCGCGCGCCTCGCCCGTTAGCTAATAAAATAATTGCGGCGCGCGGCCCCGTTAACGAACGCCAGGGACACGCGCGCTCCCGGCCGAATGTTAATGGATTTCGCGGCTCCCGCTCAATTACGCCGGGCCGAATCCGGCAGGAAAGTGTCGGCGAGCCATGGCGCCGCGCCGGTACCGTAAGTGGCTTAGCCTCCTCGTCGCGCCTCGATAAGCGCGCACTTTTGCGGCTGCTGCCCGGAGGCGAGGATAGATCGCGCGCGAGCGCAACGGGGGACTTCGCCGAAGAAAGAGAGAGTGCGCGGGGATTCGACGCTTTATTTTGTGGGAGGTGCACTTGACTTTTGCTGAGGAAGGATTTTTTTTCGAAGCCTACGGTGGATTATTTTTTGGCAGACGTTGGAAGGAGGTGTAGATTTTTTGAAGGAAGTAATTGGTTGCTTGTCGTGATCTATTTTTCAGTTTGTACTGTACTAGTTTCGGAGCTTGAAAAAATTAGGCCGCACTTTTTCGTCTTTCAATTTTAGCGAAATTGAGTGTTGATATAGGAATAGGGACATTTTCAAGTCATTTTTAGAAAAAAAGAGCATCTTGAATGAAATTTTGTATTAAATAGTTTAAAAAATAATAATTTAGGAAATTTTACTATAAATATGATAAATATTATCATAAATTTTGAAAAAAAATTTATTTATTTTTATTTTATAATTTCCATAA
The DNA here is from genome assembly GCA_900480045.1 of Eurytoma adleriae. NCBI lineage: Eukaryota > Metazoa > Arthropoda > Insecta > Hymenoptera > Eurytomidae > Eurytoma > Eurytoma adleriae. Next base: position 199,918 of record UXGC01000224.1, read on the forward strand.
TTATGGCACATGAAAATGGTAATTTTTCCAAGAATTGTGGTAATTTTTTTCACGTTTCCAGTATGTACTTCATTTCAAATAACTTCTAGTACATTTTCCTACTTATTATTCTCACTGTACTTTCAACAAGAACAAACTACTTTATTACTATTTACGATTTTGTCTGAATCTAACTAAGTTTCAATTTTTTATACGCAATACTTAATAATATTCATAATCATTCCAAAGCTCTAAAAAGCTCTTGACTTTTTATAATGTGTTAATGCTTTAGCCTTCAATATTCTTTAAAACTCCTTATATTTTTATAAATACACTCTTTAAATGAAATTTCTACATTTCTCTAATTAGGTACATTTTTTTCGAGTTACAGTTACTTCGAATGTAAAAAAATTTAAAGTAAATATATTTGAAGCCAGCGAGCGTAAAAAAACATTGTGCATTACCATTTGCATAACTCAAATAAATCCTTTCAGCGTTGATTTTTATCAATTTGCTGAATTCACACTCTACTTCCAGCGGCAAGCACTTTTTTACAAGATAACGCATTTGTGTAATTAACAATACAACGACCAGCGGTTGAGCCGCTAGGTACCGGGTCGGGCCGGTTAATACACTCGTCTCGATCGCGAGATTAACCGAGACGCACTTGACTTTCTAATAAAAATGTCGGACTGCTTAAAACTATAGCATTAGCTGATGATTACGAGATTGGTTTTCACATGATCCTCGAACGATCACTTCGCCGACACAAGTTTGCGGTACTTCCAGGTGAGTTTTAATGTGGCGTGAGGCTGGAACGACGTATCTGGATAAGTAGCAGTGCCATTTTCATTCGGTACCCGGGGATTGTGAGAAATTGCGAATTTAATATATTATTGTTCTCCAGTGACAATAGAGATTAATAGAGATAAGTCAATCATGCAAATGTAACAGTAGAATCACTGATTTTGCTAAAGTCAATTGTACAAGAAATTCTGTCTAAGATGGTGATCTTTGAATTTAGCGAATAAAGACATTTTGACTTTTATAAATAAAATGATATGTAAATTAAAACTTAGAAAAATACTAAGACTTGCGCAATTAAAAAATAAGATAAACAGATCTACTTATCACGTTATCATTTATCTTTATTTTCTTCTACAAAATTTAACGATAATGATTTAATAATAAATAAAATGAACATTTTGGGTGAACTAATTAATTTTAGAAAGATTCACTTCTACATACAAGAACAGTAATTCAATTTAAAATTAAAAAATAAAATATAAAATTAAAGAGAAAAGGAAGATAAAAGTGTATGTTTATGCATTTGATTAAGATGTGTCTCTCGCCTGTTCGGTAAACAAGTAGCGAGCGCATCTCGAGCGATGTATGAGTTAGACCTCGTGGTAAGTAATTGGAGAGCGAATAGAAAATAAGTCACAATGGGGAACGCAACATCATCTCACCGAAGATTCTTCTACGCCTGCTGGAGCTCATTTCGCCTTGTGGATTCTTATCCTTTATTCATGTTCGCCGGGGAATATGCATAAGAGAGGCTCGATTGTGTTTTGCTTGAGCCGTCAAGTCCAATGTGTGTACACTAGCTGAAAGCACGAGCACTTGGAAATGCAAAAAGGAGCCCGACGCGAGCTCTCATATATTCAATATGGGACATTTTTCGTGGAATTCCAGTAGTGCATATTTTAACTCTGATGGCTCAATGGCAATGTATCGATTCCGTACAAAAATTAAATAAAATAGAGTTGTAAAAAAGAATGGTATTTGATTTCTTATGAAAATAAACTACTGAAATAAATATTTATGAAATTTCAATATTAAAGTAGCAACTACTGCAGATAAGCTTCGAAATGTAGTTGTTAATTTTCTATTGGAATCGTATGTACTTTTTAGTAATTTACATTTAGTTTTTGCAGTAGTTATTGTCCAGTAGTTTCTTTTCTTACAGGGAATCATAGAAACATTCTATAGAAAACTTAGATTACAATGCGAGCGAGTTGATGACAGCAGAATATATCGCAGTAGAAACAGACAGATACGGTAAGACATTACTTCTATCACTATTTTCTAAATTATCCTTTGTTTAAAGTTTGTTATCATTCTTCGTTCTATTGTAATGTTTGATTTCATTGTTAATATACTTGGAATTTTATTATAGTTGCCCTTTTCATTCAATATAGTCTTAAACTATATTAGAGAAGAAAATTTTGTATTTAAATCTCCAGAAGTAAATTCGTGACATAATATAAAACTTGTTAACTATTTAATAAATGATTCCTATAACTATTGAATTAATGATAAATTACTGATGAATTACTACTTAATTCCCACTAACTAACTAGCAAGTACAGGTAAACTCCTTAGGAATTCTTCCAAATGCAGTCAGAAGTTATCAACTTACTATTGCAAGCAGTAGTGAAGTATACTAGATCTCTATCCAAAAATATAAACTACTAATCGATCACTTAATCACCTGAAAACCAATCAAATCAAGACCAGATTGTCGAGAGGATTATTTTTAAGGAAAAAAAACGCACTCCGACGTAAAAAGTAACTTATCCTGCTCAAAACCACAATATTCAGCATCAAAAAAAGAGTTAAGTAAAAAATACTAACCATGAAATTTGCCTACCAACCAAACTCGAGAAAATCCCGAACCCTCATTGAAAAACATCGCAATCACCGGGATACATTATCGATTTACGCGCGAACACGTCCGCCGAGTCAATATTAATCGATGCGCTCTCGAAGTGCAAGCGCGGCAACTCCCCGGGCGAAGCGAACTTTCGCCCGGCAGTACAATGGGAACCGCAACGATCGACGGGGGGGGGGCTGCGAAATGGAGTTTCGCCGCGGCCGACATTCGAGCGCGGCCGTGCAAAAAGCGCCGCGCGCGAATTAATGCCGAGCACGCGAGGCGAGAGAGCGCGCGCGTCATCGCTGGAAATTCAATTGGCGGGGCGCGCGGACACGTGTAGCGCGCCCCCGAAATCGACGCCCAGGTGAGCCGGAAAATGGCTGGCGTTATTGCTTATTTCGATGCCGTGGATGTATATGCTGGGATACGGCTTCGGGTTTGCACTTGACGCTCATCACCCGTTTATCGAGTTATGAAATTTGTTTTACTGTGACTGCTGCGCAGTGGGCGATCGCGCGGAACTGGGATTATTTGTGCGTGCACGACTGATTTTTAAAGTTTATTATCGCGTTATTTAATTTGATTACGGTATTCACTAAATATAGATAAGTGAAACTCATGGACTTCGCGTTAGAAGAAGTAAATGTGCACGTATTCTGTGTTATTATTCGATAAGTGAACGAAATTTAACATTTAAGTATTTTATATTTTCTTGTCGTTTTTTATATTTTCAGATTAAGAGAGAGTACTTTAAAAAGAGAAAACAAATCACGATTTTGCTTCAATTTTATAGTGTGTGCTTATAATACTAGTCCTCTCCTAAAAAAAAGATAACAAAGTTGTGAAATGATTAAATATCCAATTCAGTGGAAGATATAAAAATTATAATGATTTTTGGAAAAGTTATAGTAGTTTTCTTCATACAACTGGTAGATCCCAGAATACCAAAATGAATAGTAATTTTCATAAATTATTTTCTCGGAACATAATTTTACCATGATATAGGATAAATTTATTTTGACGCAAAATTTATGTTACGGAAATGTAGGACAGTGACTTAAGTCGCACTGTGACTCAGTTCGCATGGTATTTGGAACGTTAATTAATGTTCTTTTAAACATTGCTAGCAGATTATAGTAAAAATTGTACAACATTTCGATAATTAAATTTTAGTGCAAATACCATGTGAACACGAGCCTCAGATTGCCAGCTTAGTTGTACATCTGGGAACTTCTACAGTAATCTTTCACCGATAAACGTTAAATTGGTATAAAGGAGTTTCTTAATTATTTACAAGTCTGTACACTTAAGTCGCAATTATTTATCTTTAATCATTAAATTGATGCTTCCCCAGTCAACGGCGCTTACGTGCAATCGCCGAAGGTCAGTGAATAATGGGGTCACATATCTTTTCGTTTGCCAGGAAAATAATTTATATAAGCTTTACATTTAATAGCCGACTTTCTAAAGTTCATAAATCAGCTTGTATTGGATTTCAAAAGGCCGATTTTTAACCTTTGTTTTCCTCTCTTAATCATTTATTGATTAAGCGTCTTATCCGTAAAAGCCGGCGGCAGAAATTAATATACACCTCGCATTAAGAATTTACACTGGTAATTGAAAGGAATTTTATTTCTCTCCGCGCGCACTCGGACGCATTAAAGCCGCGCGGATCTGAAATATGCAAATCTGTAAATATCCATGCAAATGGGTTTAAATCGATTTTTGATACTTCCATTACACGGACAATTTAACGTTACTTTGGATCTATCGCATTTTGCACTTCGCGCGAGATGCTCGTTCCACCGGAGAATCTATATATTGCTAGTTTTATTTTTAGGTTTACTGCCCGGTGGGGCGCGCGTCTAATAATTATTTTACGACGTTTCATAAAATAATTATTGAACGCTCATCGGAAAGGAATGAAAAAGCACATTGACATTTTCATCGACTAAAATTACATTCGCGCGTGTTCATGCGATTTTATTAGATTGATAATCTTTCGTCCGATTACATCGCGAAGTAATTAAGTCTACACAGTATCAAGTGTCGTAAAAACGCTTTTGCTCTGTTTTCTCGCTGGATACTTCGTTACTTCGGTAGAGAAAAATAGATAATGACGAAGTTGTCGATGGCTATGAAAACCAGTTAATTTCAACACGTAAGTGTAAAGATTATTACTGCATTAAAATCTAGCACGTATAACAGAAGGGTGTAAATAATGATAAATTAAAAAAATGTTAATACCACTTTATTTTAAAAACGGACAAAATTACTCGTTACAGAGAAATTCATAATAGTAAACATTTTTATTTGGATAGGGATTCACTATATGAGTGTATCACTTTTAAAAGAATAAGGGAAAACATGTAAGGCTTGGTTCCATTTCTCTTACTCCACTTTAGCTATAGTTAAAGATTAAAGATAACGATTATTTATCATTCCATGTCAATGCTCTTTATTTGCTTTATTTGACTAACAAATGCGAGTTGCATTTCTTTTAATCAAATTCCAAATTACAGTGATCAATATTTTTTCACTTATAAAAGAAAAGAGATATAAATTCATTTTAAATATAGCAATGCACACTTTAATTTCAGTAAATATTAAAAAAGTTTTGTTCAAATAAAATGTAGTAACAATAACTATTGTAGATTCAGTTGCACTATAATCGCACTATTCGTTTACTATAGCTACTGGATTTCATTAAAACTGTTAAAACGTTAGAAAAAAACTACAAACTGCAGCACATTTTTTTAATGAACTCATTTATTATCAATTTTATAGAATAATTTTACAATATCCAATCCATCATACTCCTATGAATAAATCCATCATATTCCAATGAACAGATTTGACCATGACTAACATTCTTAACATTAATATTGCCATATCTATATTCATCTATTCATCTACTAATTTTCTTGGGTACAGTGATGATGTAGGAGAAATTTTTATTCTTAAAGATACTGATAAATATATAAAAATATAAATAGTGCATATCCGACCCGATGTACCGAGGGATATAATAAAAAATCATAATAATTGCATTCTATTCTGCTATTTACTTATAAATTAAGAAGAAATTAAAAAATTCTTAACATTGAATTCAACAATTACAATGAATTTCAGTAATTTCAAGCTGATCTTCACGATAAATTGTCAAAGACTTATCGAAGTGGAACATAGGCACCAGATTGCAAAAGTCAGTCCTAACTTCGTACGTAAAGGGCGCAAGACCCCGCTGACAAATTGCCAAAATTCGCGATGACCCTGTTAATTCAATAAAGGCCGAAACTGCCGACGCGACAGCGTTCCGCGTGCGTTTAAGTGCGCATCGCCGGGCCGTGGTCCGCGCGCGTGCCTCGGCCGCCGCCTTCGGCTCATTACACGCGCGCCGCTGGTAAATTGCGTTAGTCGCGGCCGGCGCGCCGGCCGAGCGTTTACTTTCCGGCCCCGGCTCCGCGCGCCGCACTGCACGTATCTGATCGCGTGTGTGCCCGAGACACGGCGAACGAGGCGATATTGACGCGCGACGAGAGTCGCCGACGCGCGCGCTTTAGACTGTTTGCCTTCGAATAACTTGGACTTCGCGAATCGCGTGTATACTTATGTCGAGAGAGAGAGAGAAGCAACGGCGGGATGACCTATTGACCATATTCTTTTTTTCGTGGGTTGTGAGACGGAGTTTTAACTTTTCGAGGGGGGGTTGAGTGGTCGATGAGTGTTGGACACTTGAGTCTTAGGTGCATTCTTGTATTTTAGAGTGTAATGTTATTCATTCTAATTTTAGCGACAATGATTGCACTTATTTCAAGAATTGAATTGATTTTCTCAACAATTACATGATTTTTCTATAATCAGTTGTAATAAACGATGGAACACTAGTAGCACTAGTATAATTGATTTCCATACGAAACTATATTATCAATAGAATCTATTAATTTTTAAAAATTTATATTATTATCTTTTTTTCTTTGAACTTGATCATTTTATTCACGAACGTGAAAAGTGACCGTGATAAAAATGACTTATGAATAGTAGTTTTCGATACTAGTGCGATACTAGTCCAGAAACAGCAGCGCAAGTGTGCGTAAAAGTACTTCACGCACTACTTTACGCACAGAGTTGCATAATAGTACTCTTGAGATCAAGCGATCTGTTTAGAATTTTCGCCATAAAAATTATTTTAAAAAATCGTAATTTGTATCAGTAATATTGCTGAGCAGCCAGGAATTCTTCAAATGAAAATTGGCGCACGCACGCCATCGCAAGAACCTAATTCTCGCACATACCAGTTTCCGACTAAAGAATTAAATCCAAAAAAACGAGCAGCCTGGCATGTATCCTCGTTATCCGTCGAATATCATCCTACTTATGCTCGGGACTCCGGTAGCCAGAGAGGAAGCTCGCGTGCGCCGCCGGCGCGGAAAACACCCCGGTGACCATTAGAGTGCGAGCGAGCGCCGCTCGGCGTTCAGCGATCGGTAGCCGGCGGGCGGAATTTTGAGCGCGCTCGCCTCTAATTGATTTAATTTGTAACGCACCCCCGGCGGCTAAAGACTCTCGGCGGCTGGGGTCGCGTCGTTAATAACGCGAAACTGATTAGCCGGCGGATTTATGGGGGACGTATTTATAACGCGGTAACGATCGAGCCCGGCGGAATAGAGATGTGCGGGCCGTCCGGATGGAGAGCCCCTCGCATTTGCATGACGGACGGTGCCGGTTCGCTGGTCTCTCTTTCTCTCTCGCTCTTTCTCTTTCATGCTCGTGCTTTCCCTCTCTCCCTCTTTCTCTGTTTCTCTCTGTCTTTCTTTCTCTTCCTTTTTCTCTCTCGGGCCTTCGGCATGCGTTTAGAGGCAGTGGAGATTATTTCTTTAAAGGCGGATTATTTTTCGTAGCCACAAGCGTAACAGCTCAATGATTGGGGTGTTTAAGCAATGTGCAAGGTGCATTTTATCTGTAATGAGTAGTTGTGAGTTTTTTTACAAAGTTAAGAGATGACAAATGATTTGTTAATAAGTAAGGATTCTTTTAAAAGTCCAATGATTTTAGAATTTATTCAATGTTGATTAATAGTAACTTAATTATCCTATCAGTTAGTACATAAGTAAAATTAAGTTTAATCATAAATAATAAAAAATTATGTCTGCGTGTTTTTACGTCAAGTTTATCATATTCTTTGGTCATTAGAATACCCATTAATAATTGCATGTATATTAATTTTAAATAAACAATTTAGAAATTTCTTGTTTCCACCCAATTTAATCTGGAAGAGTTAAAAAGATTTTTTTTAATTTTTCTTTTTTTTTATACGTGAATAAATAATCAGCAACATAATTAAATCGGCCAAAATCAACAGATATGATGTGCATGTGGCTAAAATAATCTCATTCCAACGTTTATTTATTTATACTGGATCAGCGCTTCATATAACGCGCGGTGGTTATTTTTATCCATTACTGTCAAATAAGTAATAATAAAAATACATAAATTCACCTACCGCTCAATAAAACACCACACGAGAAATACTAACGCAGAAATGCAGAATGTTTTATAAAGAGATTAATCAAATAGGATATAAAGCTGTGAAATGAAAATTAATAACCATCATCTAATAAAGTTGAAATGAGAAACCACATTAGAGACATTTAATTAAAACTTAGTAAAACATCTCCTCTATTTTAGTAGTTTTTCGACATTGGTGCGAGAAGTGATTCCCGGACTAGTATCGAAATGTACCTACTATTTCATTACTTCAACTTTAGAGGCACAAAATGAAGTTTCTTATTGAATCTCTTAGCGTTGTGTGTACAGATCGAAGAGAAAATCTTAAAAAAGAAATACAAACGCGCAGTGCACCTCGAAGGAAGCGCAGCGGCAGCAAAAAAGTTTGACGCACCCGGCGAGAAATCGTCGGGAGGAAAGGAGGTCGGCGACCCGTCGGTCCGTGGCGGAAAAAAAGTCAGCGGTAGAAGAGAGAATTTTTGTTCACTTTCGCGGGAGAGCCGATGCGCAATTAAGCGGCACCACCGGGGTACGCTTATACACGCGCAATTGATTGCCGGGCCTCGCCCCGGCGAAGGCCCGAGGCCCGTTGCGGATTAAATCTCCGCCTACCGCCGGCTCGCCGCATCATTCACCGAATTTCTTTATTGTCCGCCTCCCTTTGCCGCTTCTTCGTCCGTCCCCTTGTCTTCCGCGTTTCGAATGGGTCCTCTGCTTTCTTTTCGAGAAGGTACCCTTCTTAAATTGTTTTTGCTTCGGTGGGTTTAACAGCAGCCGCTTTTACGGTTAGTAAAAAAGGTTGGCTCAATTTTCCATGTTTATGTAACGTTATTTTATGTTAACTTCTTTTTTTGCAATGTGTTCGTTGTTTGTGGAAATTGTGTATCTGTTACGTAATAATGTTGAAAGTGTATGCGTGTAAATAATTAATTTGGTGTACCCATTATTATGGATTATGTAGCAGACTTGCTTCAGTGTAATATACGTATGTCAAAGCATTCCTGAAGTACCTTATTGTGCTTGATCGTTCTGCACATGTACAAAGAATTTCGTCATAACATTAGTCTAACATTTATCAAAAATTATTCTATTCTCAATAATTTTTGAGACAATCAGTGACCTGACTATCAATGCCCATTTGACCTGTTCGGTAAACACTAGTACAATTTTTTTTCGAAAAAGACGTAATATAAACATTACAGCTTTTCTGAATAATTTTGATAATCCTGAACTATAATTTTTACTGATCTCAAGTTTAAAATTAACGCAGTAATTATAATGACTACTGTGATATCATTTTTATTGTTTGCACTCAATTTACAATTCATGTTCATTGGTTTTTAAGAAATGATTATGATATCACTTAAATATACTTACAATTAATCAAATTTAAAGTAGTTGTAAATAATACAATTTACAATAACGAACGATTCTATTCTATTCTATACTATAATTTTTATTGAAAAATTCAAATAATCAAACAATTTTTTCAATTTTTAACATCCATTTTACCAACAAACAATCCAATTTAAAAAAAAATGCCTTTAAACTTCCAAGTATTCATTCAATTTGCATCGAAATCCTCATTCCCTTAATGAAATTCAAACAATGACATTCAAAGAACGCTGCATCAGTTAAATCCTACCGCATACGTTCCTCCCGTCCCGTCCGGATCGCAATCAATTCCAGGCCGAAAAACACGATTGAAAAATACCCCGGAGAAATTCGATAAGCCGAGGCCGAGCAAATTGACACGGGCGAAAAATAATCTCCCGATCTCGAAGGACAGCGACCCGAGGATCCCTTCCGCCTGAAACTTTTAAAGGGCGCGCCGCGAGCCTAATCCGATGTGTCCCGGGGAGATTCATCGGGAGAGGCCCAACCCGCTCGGAACCGGAGTCGCGAATTCATCGGCTCATGAATAAAAAGTTCGGGATCGACGTACTCTCGGGGGCTAAATAAAGCTTGCCGAGGCTCGGCGCGAGCTTTTAAAGTTTTTCCCGGCGCGCGCGAAGGAAATTTATACTCGCTGTAAATTTCGCGCGGCGCGCCGGACTGTAACGACTGTTAACGGGGGATTTTCGAGAGTTCAAAAGCGCTGAGGAGCGTTTTAACGAGGCTCGCCGTAATACTTTTATTTGGGCGTCAAGGCAAAGTCTAACGAATGACGCGGGCTCCGGGGCTGTATGCTGTTGCGTGAGCGCGGCGTTTTGCAATCGTTTGCAAAATTAATTGTTATTAAAGACCGATGGAATGCTGAATAAATCTTGCGTTACGATTTACAATTATTGCTTATTGTAAGAGAAAATCATGTTTCCATCTAAATAATCATTAGTTTTTTGTCATTTGTTATTTTGTAATCAGAATCATTGAACTGCCAGCAAATACTTGCAATTATGCGATTATCTTAAATGGGTTAAAATCGAGGGACTACCGACGTGATTTAAGCGATTTAAATCACTCTTAAATCGATTTAAAAAATTTAAATCGCTATGAAATTATAAGTA
>UXGC01000225.1:0-210047 GCA_900480045.1 Eurytoma adleriae
TATGTATTTTTGCTCTTCGCGATCAATTCTTATTCTTATTCAACAAAATTATGGAGCATTCGAGTCATTTACACTTAAAATATTTATGAAATTAACCACATTACATGCCTTTGAGGTTTTGTTCTTAATTCTGCATCTAGAGCCGCCTGCGCTGCAGCAGCCTTTTTCAGACTGGTGATAATCCGAGGAGGTTTCGGCGGTGGCGGTCCACGTGGTACGTATGGAATCCTGTCTGCAGAATTTTGTTTTTGCTCTAACACCTGCTGTTGTTGCTGTTGCGCTGGTGGCTGGCGCGCCTCGTTACTGGAGTTTGCGTTGTGAGCGCGCGATACTCCGTCGTAAGACCCCGGAAGCGGATTCGCGAATTCCCAGACTTTTTTCTCCTGATTGTAACGGGTCGGAGGAAATTGCGGACTAGAATGCTGCCGCTGTAAGACAATCTGTCCAGGCTTGTGCTTCGCTGATGTTGCATACAGGTCGTCCTAATTTGTGGATGTAGCAATATATAGAAGTGTTTATTTACTATTGAGAAATAGCGACATGGGTCATACTATACTGATCTTTTGCAACCTAACAGAATTCGCAATTCTAATGTATTTCTAAATTCTATGTACTTTTATTGTAAAATAATAATAAATAACTTTTAAAATTTAATAAAATTAAAAACACAATGGTAGACAAATTTATCGCAATGTATTATTTTTTAATTTAATTTATTTTTAAATGAATAAATAACAGTTGTGGCTTAAAGTAAATATAAAACATTTATTGAAATTTATTCGATTCCGTCAAATCATCAAAAGCTATGCATAAAAAGCGTCAATCAATACATTTAAACTTGAAGTATAGAAAGACTTTTTAAATATAGGTGCGATTGACATCCTATAGAAAAATCGAAAAATAACTGGAATTTATTTCATCAGGTTAACATCCGCTGCTGCCATTTTCGCGCCCCAGTCTAGCCTGCGCGGCAAGTTGCATTGGCTAAGTGCGAGTGCATAACGCATAACAAGTAAAGTTTACCTTGGCGGCGTGCGTCTGTCCGCAGAGGCCGTTGTCGAGACGCGCGACGCTCGGCTGTGACGAGGACGCCTGGGCCAGAGCCGCGCCAACGGCGTTCCCGCAATTGTTCCGTCCGATCGCCGGGCAAACTTCCGTCCGCTGGAATTGCCTCGCCGCGGCTGCGGCGGCGACGGCCGCCTCGGCCGCACTCGCCTTCCGCACGTCCTGTGAGCTGAGGAACGGCTTCACCGGCATCGCATAAATCGGGTCCCCGTAGTACGGATTATTGACATTCCGCGCGTCGCTCGCAGTTGCGGCCAACACTGCCAGGTTCCCGCTACTCCTCACCTGCGGTATCGTCGTCGCACCTACACCTGCGACAGCGAGATTTCCCAAATGTCGATTGAGCATAGCCTGCATTGTGTTTGGATATATCACGAGTCTATAGACTATTGAGTGCGCCTTACACAAGCCTAAAGCTATGAAATCTTGGCCTATAAAGTCAAAGGTATTATGGAAATTTGCGAAACTTGGAAGAAAAAATTGATTGACTTTAGCTGCGGGAAATGTATTACGAAGACTATTGAGAAACTTGAACTATTTTAGAAAATCTATCACTATGTACTAAACTTATAACCATTACCTTAGACACGATTAAAACTAAACTAATAAAAATTTCTCGTTAAAAAACTCGCTAAGAACCTTCTACCGCGCTCAGAACTATCCTCGACCTCGGCCGGGTACGAACTGACTTGACTCTACGAAATGTCTCGTGCAGCATGCTTATCTCGTATATTATTTTATATATTCTTCTCTGGTTCAAATTACCTATATCCAAGGCCTGAACGCAAGGTAACTTTGGCGCGAAACCTCCACGCCATCTATCTGATACATTTTTAAACTATGGATCGCGCGCGGTTGAAAGTATTTAACATGTATTTTAACGCATTGAAACATGCATATTTTCATTGCAAGTTTTTCTTTAGATTATTTGTGTTTATCCACAAAAAGATAATATTTATTAAAACTGGGTTTCAATTAGTGGATGCAAATATTTTTGCTATTTAATGAGATTATGGTATTGATTTAAAAAAAATTTAATTTACAAATATAATTTACTGAATGTTTCTTGCCTTTTGTGGCAATTAAATTTGTTTAAATTTATCAAACTTCGAGTTTTTCACTGAAATTTTTATTCAATTACATTTTAGGTCAAAAAACCATACATGGGTACTGTCCAGATTTGCATAGAATTTGATGTGATACGATTTCATGGAGAGTTAAAGTGCTGGATACAAAGCAGTAATTGCGTAAATTGTACATCTGTATTTATAAATCAAATGCTTTCCTCTAGTTCCGCTACCGTAATTTCACCACTTAATGGAAATTCCCACGCGCCTTGTGGTGCTTCAAAGTTTATTAAATCCCAATACTGTACTAAATTAAAAGAGCGAGCATAACGTCTATTTTCGTTAACAATTTTATAATTTTTATTAATTGGATGAATAACAAATTAAGAAATTTGTCTTCAAATAAAATCGAATGATTTATTTTATGTTTTAGAATATAAAGCTTTACATGCAATCGTTGATGTAGAATTCATTATAAAAGTAAAATAAAAGGGAAATGCATATATCATAATGCGACAGTCAAAAGATCAATTGTACTACATATTTATTTCGTTATCAGTACTTATATGGAATCATTTATGAGCCGGATTAAGTGGAATTAAATTGTATTTCGATTTATATATATAATAGTGGAAACTTCTTCCATATAAATGTCATTTAAATAATTTTGTATTCAATTAGTAACATAAAAAGTACTATTGTTTTTTGTAATATCGAGGCTCATTTTACATTGCATTCTAAAGCAACCAAGTAACGACAATCCCTACCTTCGGCAGTTCAGCTCGCTGTAAACCGAGTACAAATTCAATGTTTGGCATACCTTTCTCCGTATAGCAGTCCGGCTGAGAATTAGTGCGAGCGTGCTGATGAAGATGACGTGCGTCCACGACATAGCCGTAGCTGGCGTCGTCGGCGTTGACTCGGGCAGCGCGGCATTTGGCCTCGGGACTCGACATACTCAGGAGATTCGGCTGCGACCTCGAATTCCTCGACTGCGCCCTAAAAAGGGCCCCTTTGGCGCGATGGTGCCTCGACAGCTGCGGCTGCTGTTGCGCCGGTGCCGGTGGATTCTGGCGCACCGGCACCGCGTTCGGCCCCAGTGGATGCTGGTGATGCTGATACTGTGGCTGCTGCTGCTGCTGCTGGCGCGGCACGCCCGGCAGGCTCCTGGCCGGCTGGAGGAGGGCGCGTCGCCGGGCCGCGTACTGGGGCGAGCGCACGACCTCCCGGTACATGTCCATGACGATGTGGGTGAAAGGCCGCGACTGCAGCCTCGTTCTGCAGTACTCCGATATCACCTGCAAGAGGGAAAGATGAGAGATGTTTCAATTAGCGCGATGAAAGGAAGTGCGACGGCGTCTCCACTCGAGCGGTACCGGACGAGCCGGCGGAGGAAAGGATGGAAAAGCGCTCTCCTTGCAATTTCATTTGTGATGAGAGGGAAGTGTGTCAAGTGCGCGCGAGCGTTGGCGCCCCGCTGATTAGCGGATTTCAAATGAATTGGAATTATCGGAGGGTCGCTCTTAGTAGCTCTGAGGGCGTGACTGGGAAGTTGCTGTCGTCGACGCCATCCCCGAGTGCTGGCTGAACGCCGATCATTTGGCAAATTCAACTTACTGCGAGTGGAAGACAAAGCAGCATGTTGTTGATCCAGATTAACCATTCAAGAGGATTAGTAAATTACTTTGAAAAATTATTTATTATGTTTTTTTCAATAAGTTTTCATTTTTATTTGAATTAAGCTACCGTTGTACGGGAGAAACTGTTTTATTAATTTTATTTGCGAAATTTTGCCTAAAATTTTTGTATTTCTATTGTAAAAGGGAGAAAATCCCGAATAAATAAAATAAAATAAAAATAAAAATAAAATTACAATAAAAGGATTAAAACTGTCAATTTTGTCAATTTATAAATTTTGTACAATTCCAAATGTATATCACTGAAGCTCGCTTCGATTATTAGTGCATTGCACAGAATTCTGATAATTGCTACTAAACGGCCAAAATTGGCAGTTCGCTCACACCTCATTACAGAGTTACGAACATAATCTGCATAATCTGATTATATCGCACGCCAGAGAGATAGAGCTGTCCTGCATTCAATAATTATTATAAATAATACCAGACATGGATTTCACATAAAGTTGCGATTTTAAATCTAAAGTTGACGCATTAAAAATAATCTTCTAGATTAATGTAGGTATATTAAGAATCATTTACGGATAAGAAAATAGCAAAATGCATTGCAAGCATAGTTTAAAATTTTCATGAAATTCCTGAATGCAGTAACAATATACCTCGATTAATCTAATATCCGAAATCTATTTTTGTCCCATTTCACTATTTCAGTCCAGGGTAATCGTTATTGAAGTTTGACCTGATTATGCTTCAAGCTCAGAAGACGAGAGCCAAAGCGAAAATCGCCTTTATTAGCGCTCAAATCGATAGTTCGCAAATTAGTTGATTATAGAGAGGAACGATATCTCGCGAGCGCGAGCGCCGGCACGGCCTGCGGCGATGATGCGCGTTGCAACGATTGGTCAAGGAACATTGGCACCGAGGAGAGAGCGAGGGAGCCCAGGAATAGGGTGTGCGGAGAGGCGGAGAGGGAGCGGGACGTGGAGCGAAAGAGAGACAGAGGACAGGTCCAGGAGGGCTGGCCAATCAATATCGACCTTCGTTACACGCAACGACCGGCGCATTTGCCCTCCGCGTCCGAAATGACAAATCGAGTCATTTGTATCCGGCTCACGTCGGCCCAAGAGCGTAGGCAAATGACTCTCATTACGCGCATTCAGAGCTACAACAAATGTTGCCAAAATTGCGCGGCGCCGCCGCGACGCCAGCATTCTTTTCGCGTTGGAGAGCGACAAAACCCATAAACCACTCGACATAATGATGACGAATGAAATTGTCATTTTTCCTTCCCCCGCCCTTCCCTGCACTATTTTATTTCGTACGATACCGAAAATACATCCACCTGTTTATCATAAGAACAGCTTGATTTATAAATCTGAAGAAAGCGTACAGACGTGTACAAAATTGCTACATAGGTATTTTTGGAATCCAAGAATGCATTCAGGAATCTGTAACCATTTTTCTTATTTCTCGGTTTCTTTCTTAATATCTTACAATTTCTGAAGACGCTCATTCCTGATTGTATTTACTTTCGTTTTATTATACAATTTATAATTTAGTAAACTCTCCCCGCACTCTGTCGGAAAAACACGCTTGGTGGAATCCGCATACAATTTTAAAAGATTTAAATGAAAAAGAAGTTTTCCACTCGAATGGCAAGCTTTCCTGGAGACTTTCGCATAGGAGAAAATTGAATGCGCAACTTGAAGGAAGAGAAAAAGCCCTTTTGTCTCGTCCCCACCTGTGATTCGCTTATCAACGGAGCGCATCAGACGACGATGACATTCTCGACCCACTTGGAAGGAAGAGTTTCCGTAACTACCGCGCGCGGCCGTACGCATAATAAGTACCGTCGCGCATTTCGTTGCAGCAACACACCCACACGCAAATCAGCGAGCAAACATTTTTACGCGAGTCTGGGAGCACCCGTTCCCTCCTCTCCTTAAAGATTCATCTCCCGTGTGATTCTCAAGGATGGGCGGAGTAAGGCGGGGAGAGAAACAAAACGAGAAACCGTTAAACGCATGTATCTTTTTCAGCGAGCACAGTCGTGCAGCGAAGAGCCCGTAAGTGGTACGCTCTGCTCGAGACAAGGCGAGGCGAACTATCGATGTACCTTGGGCAAAAAAAGCTCAAGCCGAGCGGTAAAAGGAGGATTAAAAAGGACTGTTCCCGTGATCTGGGCCTACGGTAGTAGAGAGGGCAAGCGCAAAATTAATGCGCGGGGTATCTACGTCACCGAGACGCGCAGACAGTTTAATTGCTCCCCGAGTTTCTGGCATTTATCACTGTTAAGGCGGGCCTACAATGTGACGATAATTGCCGTTGGTCCTACCGCGAGCTAATCATCCTTCCTATACTGGTAAGGCCTGCATACTTCACTTGAATGGTGAGCATGTAATACGATGATGAAAACATATTTAATAAGCTCATTATATTTAACGCGATTGATTGATTAGTTTATCGATTTTCACACTTTTTTATTAAATAATTCTACAAATTTTATAGCAACTATTTCTCGTAAGCTTTAGATATTTTTAAAACTATTGCGGCTTTCAAAAATAAAAACAAACGGCTTTGAGATTCAAATTAGTGAAAAAGGAAAAATTCGAGGGTTTAGATAATAGAAAAAGGGAAGAATCGAAAAAATGAAAGAAAAGATAAAGGGCTTAAAATAAAAAGGCCGGCATAGTATAAAGGATTAAATGCGAGGATGGGGTGAAAATATTTTTGTGATAAAGACAAATGGAAATAGAATGAAGAAGAGAAAGAGAGAAGGCTGATACTGAATGTACCATTGTTCCCTTCAAACTGGACGGAGATAATCGGGCCGCGCAGTAAAGAACGGAAGCAACTTTGTTTGGGACTTCTTTTGACCGAGATAAGATATTGTAGCCCATTGCCGTTCTCATTGAGGCTGATTCATTGAGGGCGATAATGGAGGCATCGAATTTCATTACAGAATGAAATTTTAATTGAAATCCTAATCCCAAGCGATCTTGATAAAAGTCGCTTGAAAATATTCAATGCGAAAGATTTATCAGCTGCGACTAAGTTTTCTGTGCCCAGGTTCAACGCTCCATATGCCGAGAGTTTTAAGTCTTCTTTTAATAAAACGAAAACGTCGCGTTTTATGAGAAGGTACTGAACTACTCTAATGCCAAGAGTTAAACCTACTCTTTAAAAGGAATTTTACAGAGACATCTCCTTTTTATATCTTTTAATTAATTTTAATTGCAACTCTTTTCACAATTAAAAACCTTATTTTTTATCCAAATTAAAAGAATAAAAAGGCGGATTTAACGCTGGTGCCTTAAAAAACTTTGACTAAAACGCAGCTAATTACAAAAAAGATGAAAAAGACCGGGGAAAATGATGGGAAAGTAATTCTGGCAAAGAAAAATCTAGCTCGCTTAAATCTGAAAATAATTAAAAAAGGTCCCTCCTCTTTCGCTCATTTAATAGGCAGCGGCTCTCCCGGCTCTTATAAAATGACAAAATGTCCAAACTATAATTTTCAATCGTTGGATTTGGCGGCACGAGGCACTAGCGAGGGCACTAGACTAATAGGTATGAAAAAGGGTCACGCGGTAAGGGAGGCAGAATGGACTCTCAACGGTGTCGCATAGCAATGACTCTGAGGCTATTGCGTTAAGCGGCACATAACGCATACGTAGTCGCGTGGGCGGGCTTCTCTGCACGTGTGTATAATTTATGGTATATGAGGCTCGCGCGTGAGCGCGAAAGTATTAATAGCCACCACTCCGCCAGCAGTCGGTTAACCGATTAATTGAATCACCCTCACGAGTCGTTAATGCGCGCTCCTCTCTCCCTCACTCTCTGCCATCCCATCTATTTAAATGTCTATTCTCTTTAGCCTATTCTTCTTCGCCTATTTTCACCTATTTTATGCAATATCATTGTCCTTTTCATTGAATATCTATTCAATCGGTATTATGTACGCAGATACTAATTCCTGTTTTAGCATTTATCGCAGCTAACAGTATAATAGCGCTTCTTTTTTAAATTTCAGTAATAAGTTGTTTATTGAATGTTGATATACCCTTTACAAAACAAAATGAGTAAAAGTAATTAATTCTTTGCGAAACTTAATGCACAACCAATTAAAGAATAATATATAATATATATTACTTATAATAATGTTTAAACCATTGCATAAAATATTATGAATTTTACATTTATTTATTTTTCATTTTTTTAAAAATTATGCTACGAGGAATCGCATCGCACCTGGAATGATAAAATTCTATAAGGATTCCTAGGTCGCTGATAATTTAGCTACTACGTCGGCGAAGCGTTCTCGGTGGATCGACCCGCTTTAGCTCGCGTTCGTGCCAAGACGTACATAATTCCCGTGTGAGAAAGCGCTCTGGTAATTGAATAACGCTATTCCAGAATAAATGGTGAACGTTAATTGCCATTTGATGATTTATATTATTAAAAGCGAAACAATGCAACAAAACCTAATGCCGTTAACCTTTAAAGTAGAAGTGTGCTTTAACAATCACCGAGTTTATTGTTGACTTTATGAAAACTTAATCTAAGACATTATTTAGGTAATTCATTTTGTAAAGTTTATAAATTAAGTATGTTATGTTACTTTGCGTAAACGAAAGAAGTGCGGATGTTCGTCATTATAGGATTCAGACGCTCGAAGTTTATATTTGAATCGTCAACAATTTATTGAATCAATTTATAAATTTCGTGCATTACATGATTTATAAGGCATTGCAAAAGATGTAAATCTGCCATGGGTGTAAACGGGCTATTTAAATAACAAGTGCTCCGAACTGGATTTAAAATTCCTACTTCTCCTAAAATGTTTTACAACGCCACCAGCAAGCCCTTACCTTCGAGTGTTTCTGTCTCTGATGGAGACTTTTTATAAAACATTATTGAGAGTATAATAAAGAATGTATTGCATAAAAAATTTAGATAATATAAACTCCAATTGGATAGGGTAGTAAAAAGGGGAGGGTAAGCGCAAGGCATAGTGCCTGTATTTGGGAGAGCTCCTGAATGAAAGTATCTCAAGCAGCGTATCGTGCGTTCTTTTAAAGGATCAACGCGGTCTATGTCCTTTCGTGCTTTTTCCTTGTGAAGCAATGCAATAAAAAATAATAATAAAAAAATAAAAAATAGTTATCGCTCAACCATTCACCACTCGAAAAATACTAACGACAAGAAAAATACCATTGGATTTTTTATAACGGGCTTGTGAAATGTTTGAAATCGTCAGTCAAGCAATGATCAATTTTTTATATGGTTTTAGTTTGATACTGTAAAGCCTATGTTTTATTGGACTGCGAACATGTTACGTGTCATCTACTGCACCTCGGAATCGTTGAAATGTATTTCCTGACACTGATTTATTTATACGGCAGATTTTGAGTGATACCTTTTTATTGCGATTTGGCGGATGAGATTTAAGTCAATTATTTTAAAAACTAGAAGTAAATTAAAAATTGAATAATTTTATACCTTTACCATATTTTTTTACAGTTTGAAGAATTCAGTAAAACATATAACGATCAAATATTGTTCTTTATTTCCCATTTTGTGTGTTGTATCATTTTAGTTTTTTTCATAACAGCGGGCGAATCTTTTTTACGATTTCATACTCTCATAGATAACCATTGAATGTTTAATGGTCGAAACATAAATAACCAAAATAAATGCACTATCTCTCGTACGAGTAGATGAATATGTATAAGTACAATAGAATATCGGTTGTCATTGACTCAAAACATTTTGTTTCAGATTCCGTCAGACTCTACAATTTTTAAATATTCGCTTTAACAGACATCTCGTTCAAAATTATAGAGTGAAATACTCAATGCGTTGGATTTATCGTACAAGTAATTGAAGTTTCATACTGCACAAACTAAAAATTGAAAGGTAATTTTTCAATTACAACTTTTCAAGATAAGAATTTTTTAAAAATATTAATTGACTAAATTTCATCAAGATATTGGAAGACAACAAGATCGAAAATGCACTCTACCAGACTTAAGAGAAAAGTGCCACCCCAAACGTCGCTCTTAACTCGCGATGTACGACGGTCGGATCGAGGGGCTAAATTGTGCCCTCTTAAAAATTCAATTTTCCCCCTAGAGGCTTCGCCGGCGTTCGCTACCCTCGTGCACATACCCGTCAAAAGGTAAAAGATTCACCTCGACCGCGAATAAGTTGCCCGCGCTCGTACCCCGCCGTATGACTAATGCAATAGCTGCGGGAACGCAGCCGCATCGGAATGCAGTCGGTGCAGCGCTCTTAGCTTGCTAATAATGAGGAAGATATGGAGCAGACGTGACGAGGCAGTCGGAGGCCTCCACGGAGCTTCGAGGTCTGCCTCGAACGAGACCGATGATGTTTCCCTATTTACCGCGTAAAGGAAGGAAAAGTCGGTCCTCGCTTTCACCCCGTGCCACTCGGGCGCATCGCACCGTCCGAGCACAGTGAGACGTGTCTCGCCGTGACGGCCTTAAGCGCTCGTGGATTGTTTTGTAATATCGCGCGAGAAAGATGAATGTTTTAGCTTGACAGAAAGGAGGGGGGATTTTACTTTTGAATTATCTGTACCTATAGGGAAGCTCGAAATCCAGGGGCATTGGGGGAGGGTTTCCACGCGAAAGTTCTGACGTGGAGGTTTGCCTTTTTACTTTACGGGGACTGTAAGGTTTTCTTGGGGATTTTAAATAACGATTTCCAACACCTGTTACTCTGGTGATTTAAGTATTTTTGTTTCGAAGAATTGGAATTCTAATTAAACGGGAAACTCGCACCGGGACAATTAAGCGAAATGAAGATTTATGACTGTTGAATAAAAAAGCGATATTAGATGAAATTATAAATCATTAATTTTCGATTGTCTATTACGAAATGCAGATCGAGGTGTAATTTTTGTTACAAAAATTGTGGTACAATAAAAAATCTTTTAGCAAAGATATCAACTATAAGTGAATTAATACAAAGTATCGAATAAATTCTGCTGTAAGTGCTAAGAAGAATATATTTATGCAAATATTTTATATTTATTTTGTTTGGATAACGAGGAAAAATTTATTCTCTGCAAACTTCAGAAATAATGTGTTTATATACCTGCTCAAACATTTTCTTTCGCCTGATATGGAAAAAAGTATATTTTCCTTCTTTCGATCCATATTAAATTGCATTAAATATTATAAATTGTTGTGTTGTATTTACGCCCGGTATTCTGCTTTCGTATATAAAGTTGCTTTTCCTTTTTGAATGCTCGAGCTTCCTCCGTTTTCGTTATATATAAAAAAATGTTTCTCCTGAATATTTGAATTTTAATTCCAATATACGAAATAAATGAATTCTTTTCTCTATTTGTTATTTTATGAATAGTTTGTTAGCTTTTTTTACAATCTAATAAAAAAATTTTCGTCGCACTGGAGGTTAAATTTAATTTTTCGTTGTCGCTCGAAAATTGAAATTTTCACATAAAGCTAGTTAAATGTTACTATTTATTAATGATTTTTTAAATAAATCATTCCGCAAATTTAGCCCATGATTACAGCCCACGTCCAATGCTTCTAAGTGACTACATCGATCTTTACTCCAGTCGTTGAAAAATTCAGCATGCCCAGCGGCCGCAAAATTCATGGGAACGAAACGGGCGTTACACCGCAGCTTTTAGCTCGCCATAAAAAATTCTGCACTCTGTGTACGCGTATGTGTACATAATGCTATATGGGCTATCGAGGGGATCTCGTCGCGCTTGGCTTTCGCGGTGGTGTGTCACATTTACATTTTCGCTGTGGAGCCGCTCAGTAGATCGAAAAATCGCGCAATTTTCGCGCGAGCTGAAAGGTCGTCGCAATAAAAATCCGACAGCCGGAATTTTGTAACTCCGGTATAGAGAATCCACCCCGCCACACAGTAAACAGACGGTGCGGAGGGAGATCCTTACGTATCTGCTATTCGTTCATAAATATACATAGGTGTGTGTACCGACGCGCCGACATGTGTGCATGCGCAGGTCTTGCAAGCCCCGATACCTATGTAATCCGTCTCTTTCCACTTCAGCCAGTGCGCCGCCCTCTTGTTTATCTGCACCCCTTATATCGTGTATTCAGATCGGCGCGAAAAAGCGGGGACGCGATAAAGGGAGATGGTAGGAAAAAAGGTGAAAAAATCGAACGGGCAGGGTGCGCAAGAGGAGCAGAGAGGGCGGATTGTAAAGCTGCTTTTTCAGAGCCGCGAGTGCTCGCGAGACGGGCGACGAACGCCGAAACTATAAACGAGGACCGCTAAAATCGTTGAATATTGCAAGAGAATAGGACGATATCTCATCAGTGTTCCGTATGCTAATATTTGACCCAGTATGCACTGCGCCTAAGAGTGATAAAGGAATACGCGTGCGGTGTACTACCGCGATTCGTGCTTACATCGCGGATGAAAATTTAATTTGCTTTTAATCCCGCTTTCTTAGGTGTAATTAAAACATTCAGTTATTCCAGAAAAGAGTTATTAAAACGAGAGAATGGAAATAAATTTAATTTACACGGGTTGCGCTAATCCACATTTATTAAGTTTCATAATAACGGCAATAAAATCGATTATTGTATTACGTAAAAAAAAAATTTATTATTCAGCCCGAGGAATTAAAATGCGCGAAGCATAAAATACAACGTACTTTATTGGTTGTCACTAAAAGAATTGAAAGAGCAATTTCTGGTCACTCGAAATAGTCATAACACAGGGTGTAGTTTTATACGTTATGACCTAGCACACGATAAAAAATTTTTCTGAGATAAACTGATGAAAATGAATAAGAGGATTATAAAACTGCAGTTGCATACAGTGTTGAGCGATTGTCAATGTATTGTAGTTGAAATACGGTGCTTATCGCATGAAACTGAAAAATTCTACATTTAACAAAAGTGACTTTCTAAATTACATTTAACGAATTTCACCGAAAATCACTTTCATACAACAGTAGATCTGACGTTTTCTATCGCAAAATATAAATTTGATTAAATAAATTTTTTAGCCGCTGTAGTTGAACTAATTAAATGAAATTTCATTAAAATTAATCAAGTAGGACCTTGCTGGCTAATTAAATTTTAAACTGTAAATCGATGCATACTTGAATCACTGTTAATTTTCAACGCAGGAACGAAAAAAGTGGTGGGGACTTTATTTGTCATCTCCGCATAAATAAAAGCATTGAAAATTTTAATCATGCCAGAAGCTTAAATTCCAGTTCGCTTCCAATTACCGATCGAAGAAAAAAGCTGCCATTTTCTCATTACGCAATGCTGATTATAATTCTCCTACGCGGCATATCAACAGCGCAGCTATTTAACCAACGAAATTTCGGTATACAAGCTTCTCTCGAATTCGCTCCTACTCTGTACACACGGCAATCCGCGGCTCTGGGGAAATTTCCAATTGCACTTGCGCGATCGATCGGCGCTTTGAAAAATTTGAACATTATTAATGATCCCGCGAAAACGCGTTCATTGAGGGGTTCCTTCGCTCGCGCGGCTAATTAATGTATTATGTAACTCACGCGCCGGGAGCGTGCCCCCGGCGGCGCTTAACAAGCCGCGCCCGTCTAACGGAAATTGAGGTATCTATAATACTTCGACGTCCAAGTTTTCAAACTTCGCTGCGACTGCGGAACGAGGCTCAACTTTAATCGCACTTCCGCGCGGGGACGGTGTCAGCGTTTCTCGCGTTACGCATACTCGGCGTGACTTCTCTCGCCTCCGCCGATGGAGTGGACTTCAATATCTCTGCAGATGAGCATGTAAATGGATTTTTTTTGTTATTGTAAACTGTCGATGGGCAAAAAGTCATTGACATTTCTCGCTTATTTCTAGAAAAAGCATTTTTTTCACAATATATTCAATTCGAGTATATATTTCGATTTTTACCGAAACCGCATTTTGTTTGCCTATAGAATTGTTGACAGTTTTCAAAACAAAGTTTTTCTCTCTCGTTCTAAAGCTGGATTAAACAAAAAAATTGAATAACTGAATAAGCGAAAAATCCATAAATTCGGTAGCGCGAAACTTTTATTATTAATTCGAAAAAAGGGATTATTTTAGGCTAAGCGCAAATGCAAGAGTAATTGAAAAATCTAAAGAAACGCGGAAAGAAAAATTTAATCTGCGCAAGAACAAATGTCGCTACATAAGTTTGCCACTTCCGAAACAAAAGTGTCATTTATTTCACTTATTCCCCTCTCTAATCAAAGATACGAGTCGCAGCAGGAGTCCATTGTCCCGAGACAATGTTCAATTACAAGGCGAGCTCGCGTCACATCTCAACTGCGGAGCGAGGCGCAAAACAATCTGGCGGTCAGGACGCGGCTGTTTTACCGTCGGCTCGTCCCCGCGCGAGAGCCTCCTCCTTACAAATCGGCCGCGCGGCAGCTGCGCGGATATCGCTTTATTATGCGGGGCTCGGGCGCGAGCGCAAATCGGTCCGATTGCCATTGAGCGAAGGGCAGCGAAAGGGAGGTGCCTCGCGGCAGACGCGGCGGGGGAGGCAAGAGGTCGTAGCTCTCAGAGGCAGCTGTGCACTTCGTTCTCGCGCCGGTGGCGCTCCGCTCCTTCGCGCGATGTTAAATTGGCTCCGGCGTATACCGGCGTACCGGGCGCATGTCTCGGCAATAACGCTAATTAATTCTGCGCCGTTATGCGGCCGTCCGCCTCCGTCCCGGGAGCATAGGCCACGCCTCGGACGACCACTTGGACCGCGTGCGCGAAACTATCCCCGCGCCCGCTTCGATTGATTGCGTCTGAGAAAATTGAGTCGCGCGAGATGGCCCGATGGGCTTAATGCCCCGGCTGACGGCCCTGACATACGACTGCGTGCGCCGAAATTTCACTAGTCCGCGATTTTATTGTTACTGCCCGACGGTCTGTGCGTCAATTTTTGAACGTCTATTAAATATATGTACAGATTCGTGAACGAGTATTCGGCGAATTCGACGATGCTACGTAGCTGTACAAAGAATTCCCACATTAATACGTTATTTTGACTAATTAAATTATGTCATACACTTTTGACAGTGAAAAGGATAAGCTGATTTACCGGCTTTAAAATTCATCGTGGAACACTTGGATTTTGCAAAATTAATAGAATTTGTTAACGTAACATTAACGCAAGTGATACACGTTATTTATTTCTTGCAATCGTTATTAATTAGTGCACATTCTGCTCGAGCTAAAAGAAAATTAAGTGGAGTTCCGTGTTATACCAATCAAGATTAATTGTTGTACCGAATTCAAAAAAGTTTGCCAAGCTTCTGAATCCAGACGATTAAAGTGATTTAATAAACTTGATACACTATCATAAACGCTTAATCCAAACTTATCAGATTAATTATTCATTCTTGAGACGGATTTTCTTTTAGACAAATTTCTTCTACATGGGGTGCACAATTCCTCGCGGCTAAGTGGAAAATGAATAAAATAAAAAGCTCCATTTGAGTTGGGCAGTGAAAAAAGACGAAGGTGTGCAAACGCTGTTTGGAAAACTGCAGTAAGGCCTTTCCTATCTCCCGTAGTAAAAGTTTTCAATTAAAGAGGCAATAATAAACGGCAACTGGAGTAAAGGCGAACCGTTAAGAAAACCGAATAAAAGTGTTTACGAAAAAACTTAGGAAACCATGCTTTTTCCCTCCGCCTCGCGCTTAAAGTTTGCTTGCACAATGCTCGGCCGTCTGCATTGAGGGTTTCAATTTTACTAGCTTACAATACCGAGGTGCGGATTAAAGAGTTTTCTTTCCCGCGAATGCAGGACCACCGCTCTTCGAGCCCGCGAGTCGCTGCAAGAAGCGTAACGACTTCCTCGCTCGGTGGGGTAAAAAAAAGGGAAAAGCGAATGGAAAGCGAAAGAGGATGGGAGGAGCTGCGATGGAAGGTTAAAAAAAGGCTAGGAAAAATGTTCCCTCTCAAAGCTACCCAGAAGCCTTCGCACTGACGTTCCGTTCGAGTACTTAGCAGGGCTGGAGCGAACGAGTTGCCGCGCTGTACCGACTCCCACCTGATCTTTATCTCCCGCTGACGATCAAGCGAATCCCCCGTTTTTTTCTTCGATAGTTCAGTTTTGCTGCGATCTTTCGTGTTTTCATATTTTGCCGCTCGAAATAAGCATTCATCGTTGAGCTTTTTCTTAAAAAAATGTTATGTAAAAGTGTCGTTGAACTTTCACCAATTATAATGTTATTTTGCCGGAAATTTTAATTTGCCTCGTTTATTCAGTTGAAGTAATTCTACTTGCTAATACACTTTGACCAACTGAAAATATTCGAAATATTTTATAAATCTCTTAATTAAAGTGTACACAACCCAAAGTTTCAATTTTTGTATTTTAATTTAAAAAACTGTGAAAACATACGCGTAGCAGTAAATTCAAATCCAATAAAATAGCAGGTATATTTGTTTTAACAAATGAATTCCCGTCGTTTGCAGCATTCCCGAGGAAGAAACAAAAGCTCCGTATGGCTTTAATTCAAAAGAACAGTCGACGGTCCACTACAGTACCTTCCTCTGCACAGTGCAATTTTACAACCCCCTCCCCTCCCCTCTTTCGAAAATCGGCCTCTCCGCACTTTTCCTTTGATGTGCGCCTCTCATAAAGGCTTTCGGGCAGGGTCAAATTACAAAACGTTCATCTAGCCCGGCGCACTGGGTGCGCTTGGCTGTATACTCACGTCGAGGAGGTTCATGAGAGAGGCTCGCCGGCGTGGATCGGGCTCGGTCATAGCGGCGAGGACCGACTGCAGGGCGGAGGACGGCGAGACGGAAACCGTGCCCGTCAGGGCCGTCACGCGGGGCGTCGTATCCAGCAGCGCCCGGCCCAGCGAGTACATCCACATCTGCAACGAGACACAATGAGCTCCGTGACTACGTCAAGTTGGCTGAGCGCCGCGCCGCTGTACGCTGACGCGTTTTAATTACGTTCATGCGCGCTTTGAGGTGTTTGCCGCGCGGCTATTAAGATACGTGTCTGCTTGACGCGGCCGCGCTCTCCATTGGACGCCTGGGCAAACGATATTACCCCGAGGCGCCTTTGTCATTGACTACTCGAGATTGCGACCGTTTTATCTTAGTTTAAACAGTTATGCTGGAATTGCCTTTCTCGTCGCATGCAAATCTCCTAGGTGCTTAACATTTATTTTCATCTATAACAGCGGACTTGAGAGAACAGTACGGATTGTTTGTAACAGTATAATTATTTTCGTCTCCTTTATAAATGTCAGAAAAACTGTAACGTAACCATGGTTGTGAGCTGGTCTCTTCCCAACTTTTACACACTCAGGTAAGTGACATTGTATTTATTGCGAGCGGGAAGGAAGAACCCTGATATTCTCTAACAATAATGCAATATTTTTTTACTCTTATTCACATAAAAAGATGTTGTTTGCGCTGTTAATTATGGCGCTGCATTGAGATGTCGCCTTAGCAGTCGAATACACCCGTACCAGTTTGCAGTGGTTAATTATCGCGCCACGCGCCGATGGAAAGGTGGGATCGGGTGAAAAAGACAGAGAAAGGAAATGCATTAACGAAGAAGGTCTCGGTGTAGCTCGAGATAATGAGGACGAATTAACGCACCGCTAATTAGCAGTGAACTTTGAAGGAGGCGCAGTTGCCGCCTCGAGCCCGCCGTGTATAAGGCAATCAGCTCGTTTTCACTGCTGTCTCGGCCAACCTCGTCGGCCCGGGAAGCTGCATCCTACGCCTCCGCGTTCGCGTGAATCGATACGTCAAAGATGCTCTCAATATTTAATAAGTCCGAGTCAAACCACTCCGGTAGATCTATTACGCGCCCACCTAGTCCACGTAATGAGGCGGCAGCCGGAATCCTTGGAACTTCATTACTGTTAATATCGCTTTTCGCATTTTATCGCGCGTTTCGTATTCTCGGAAGAGATGTGCCAGAGCTTTGTTACGAGGGAAATCATTTTTTATTTATGCTGCAAAGGGTAAAAGGAAAGTTTCGACACCGCAAGTACATTAATTGGGTCTGTCGTAATTTCTGAAATTGCTGCAGTCATGCTATTGTTAAAGACATAACTCCGTTTTACGGTTGAACTAAAGCCTTTAAACGCTCGCATTCCTTTAATCTCAATTAAAACTATACAGTTTCTGGTATGCAATTCATGTTTTAGCAATGTTGAAGAATTTCTGTTTGACTGGTTGACCACGTACTTGAAAGTTACGACCTCTTAATCATCAATCACCAACGAAAAACGTAAACGTTAATGTCCTCTCAAAAAGTTTTGTAATGCCACTATTGTAAAAGAGTAAAATAGTATTATAACTATTGAAAATTACGGTTTTATATAAATTAAAAAAAATACTGATAATTTATACTTTTAACTATTTTTAAAGTTTTCTTCGAAAAGTACATAATTTGATTAAATTTAGAAACACACTGAAGTATTACATCAGTAAACTGACAGGGGCTGAAGCTTTGAAGCAGAACACTCTAATTACGGTTATGGATGCATGTGGTCAACAACCTGAATATCGTACGAAATTTCTCCCAAGTGTCTTGACTAGTTATCTTTTAAATAGTTATTTTAATCAATTGATAAAAAAATCGTAAATAAATACATAAATATACATATAAAGCAGTATATTTACTCTGAAGTTGCGATTTGAAGAAAAGTATATAATAAGTAAAACTCCTCTTGAAAGTTGTTCGAAACAAGTGAACTCACGTGAAATCGCTGGAGAAGTCATAATAACATCAATATTTTATCACAAGTCCCAAGAAGTACGATAAGAGCTGCACTTTCCGGAATTCAATTGAAACCACTAGTGATATTCCGCATTATAATTGAAAAAAAGAATCATAGAAGTAAGGAATATGAGCTGAAAGCAATGCTCTCGCAGCGACAGATGCTCTCAGCAATAATTGCGAGCGGCTAATAAAAATCGATGGGATATAACTTTGAGGAAGTCAGTCAATAATCGATAATAGGATAAGTCACGCGTGACCGGGAATCCAAGGAGTTAGCGAGAACGACTGGCACTGCTGCAAAGTGGAAACGCTCACTATCCCCTCCCCCTCCCGCCCCTAACGCTCGGTCCATCTCTCTCAGTTTAAGCGAGAGTTTCCATTTTATCATGCTCCCTGGATCTTAGCCTTCACCTCTCGGCAAAGTTCCCTGGAGTCGTTCAGTCCGATGGAACTTTTCTCTCGCTGATTGGTCGATGATTGAGTCCCGGCGGAAATGGACAACGAGCGAATGCTGAAAACACAGGATAGCGGCAGAAAACGCTTCTGGAGTTTAGAGTTCACCTTGTCAATAGAGGCTCTGTCGAAATTCACTAATGAAACATTATCAGCATCGCAATTTTGGACTAAGTATGTGTATATATTATTACCAGACGTCGCCCTTTGATAGAACCTGATCACTATACACTATTACTAATAATAGTTAGTTCACAAATAGATAGTCTACTAATGTAATGGCTGTGTGCATATTATTGCTTGATCACGCTTTAATCGAAGGTAAGTAAAATAGTAAATTGCTATAAAAGACAAAAGTGATTAAAAAATTAAAAGAGAGGATTATAAGCCGGTGAAATAAGCGAGAAAATAAATAATTTTGCACAACACATACGTGCAGCATCCTTAAACCAAGTTTTTGGAAAGAATCAAATAAAGTACTGTTCAGTCAAATCAAACAAATTCAACAATTCAAAAACGACAAATAAAATTTCTGATAAAATGTAGACAACAATAGCGAATGTACGTTAGATTCCAATTTTCCCAAATATAAGTCACTGACACTTAAAAATGGCGCGCAATAATGATCCATAGAGAAAAACGACAGCTCCCTTAGAAAAGTACTCCAAATCTATCGCTCATTGGGATTGTTGTCACGTTGTCAAAGTCCGGTCGCTTATTTGAGGATTTCCCGCGGGATCGACGTCGCACGAGATTTCAGATTTATTTGAAATACGACGCATGCGGAGAAAGCGAGCTGCTCGATTCGGTCGAGTTTAAGGCGAAACTCTAGAGACTCTCCCTACAGTGTGAGCGAATTCGCCGCTTGAATGGGCACGTCGAAATCCGAGATGGATAGATCTCTCGTACACCTCCTTTTGTCAAGCGGCAGTGACGATACCTACTGACCCTATTTCTAATTTTTACTGATCCGAACTCCTTACGTGATCGTGTATTTCCGTATGTTCGGATTTGCGGTTCAAGAAAAAAACTCACGGGACCTCGGTTGTGTAAAAATTCGTGATTCCCCTGGCGGATTGTACACTTTTTCCTTGTTTTTATTTGGTCTCGGAGAAAATTTTTTATTCGCGAGCGGTGTTTAAGGAAGAATAAATTACATTTTCAGGATTCTCTTACTTTTTAAGGGGAACTTTTTTCCACTAATTACTTTGTGTAATTCACCCTAAAACACTTACGAACGAGACGTTAAAAATGTTTAAAAAAACACTACCAGTCTTTTTCAGGAAATAGAGGGCAATACAGTTTTCATTCTTTCATAACAACAATACGCGAAGTTCATAATTCCTCATAAAAGAGAATCGCGAAACAAAAAAAAATTCCCCCAGTTCCGAATAATCTGAGAAGAAGAAAGGGAATAAAACCGAAAATACCCGAGAAAGAAACATACTAAATTTAT
Source organism: Eurytoma adleriae (assembly GCA_900480045.1). Taxonomy (NCBI): domain Eukaryota; kingdom Metazoa; phylum Arthropoda; class Insecta; order Hymenoptera; family Eurytomidae; genus Eurytoma; species Eurytoma adleriae. The sequence continues at coordinate 20,436 of UXGC01000225.1, forward strand.
TATAGGTTCCGAGAAAGATCGTGCATCAGAGCAATAAAATACGAAACAGTTTTATGGTGGAGAGAAAACGAAAAAGCATGCGTATCAGCACAAAAGGTCCAAGCTTAACAAGGTGAAGTCACGCCAGCGGCAACGTTCAAGAGAATAACCACCGTCGTAGGACTAACCGGGAACCCTTTCACTATGTACTCATATGTTTGTTACACCGCATATCTAAAATGTTACACAAATTGAATAGATCCTTTTTACGTAACTTTGGAATTATATGTCTTCATGCATAAAAAAAAGCTGAACTTGCGTCTTATAAATAAAAGTCTTTTGTCAAAGAAGCAACGCGAGTATAATCAAAAGAACATTGTTTTCTTTCATCGATAATTTACGTAATCAAAATTTGAAGCGTCGTTTTCTTCAATAATACTATTCACTGTTCAATATATCCTCATTAAATAGATAAATTGCGTAATATAATTCACTACTGGTACACTAGACACTAATGTACAGTGTCTATTTCTAAGTAAATTAATGCATGTGTTACAAGGGTTCAATTTTGATTTAAATGGAAGCTGCATACCGTTAGTGTTGTAACATCAAAGATCAATGTAATGAATAACTAATATACGAGCAAACATTTTGAAATGAATAGTACGGAAAAATATCACCTTTTGAAGCATATGCAGGGTACACAATAACAGCTTCTATTGTCCGTTGTATTATCGTGGTAGTTTTTTCAGACTTCTTGACACGTTGTCGCGGTTATGGAAAACAGTTACGAATCTTCGATATAAAAGAAAGGGAGGTGCGAAAGGTAGCCTACTCGGCGACTTGGGACTTCATTGTGTCCGCTCACGGATATCGACCCAGTTGTAATGTGCTTCCTCCAACAAAAGGCGGATTTTCTGTTATGAAAGCTACTGAGACTAAAGCTGAGGACCGCCGTTTACTTTAATTGAACCGTTATGCTCTGAATTATGATTTCTATTCAATATTATTCCAGTGTCCTAAAATTTCATTAAATGGAAATTGATTGAAATTTTTATGCCAAATTACTACGATCTTGTGCAACGTATAAAGGAGATTTTTATTCTTCACATAAAATTATGAAAATCGAAGCCACAAAAAATTTGTATTAATAAAAATGATGTGTTTCAACGTTTAAAAACTTGCAAATAAAAACTGTGTTCTTAATCCAAGTATAGTGCTATGCGCATGATAAGCGGCAATTGTGTAAGTTTTTCTTATATTTTTTGTTGAAAATATTTTTTTATTTACGTTAAATATTCTTCATTTTGAACTTTAGACTTCACTTTCAATGCAATTGCTATTAAATAATTCAAATCAACATTTATTAAAAATGTAATTTTATTTGAACCGTAGTTCAAATTAAATGACTTGGGTAGGCTTTCCGTTAGAATATTGAAGTGACTCATATTCGCGCATCTAATAGCAGTTTATCACGAGGGTAATGCTCGAACTGACATCCGCTTCTACATTAATTGCGAATATTTAAATTCACTTTGTTCCTAAACTGAAAGCTACTAGATCGATTTTCACAGTTGAGATAGTTGCTGGGATTTAAAAGCAAAGCTTGTTAAAAGGGCTTGATTAGTTCGAGACTGTACCAATACGAGCTCGTAAATTTATTTACGTAGCTCTATCTATTGTCGTTCGTTTTAGCGCTCGCTTTATTTTGACTTAATGACGTTTTCCTTACCATTTCGTTTTAGCTGGTCGATTGCCATTGATTTCCGATAGTTATAAATAGGAGGCTGTGGCACCGCGGAAAATAACCTCATTACGATTCAAAAATGAACGGCTTACATTGAATTTTTCATCTGCCGACTAATCGATAAATGAATTTTAAACGTTTTAAAGCCTATAAATTCTTTTTTTATTAAAAAATATTTCTTGGTACTTTTGAAAATTGGTCGAATAAATTTATTCAATCATTTATTCAATTACATCTATAAATAATTTACCGTTTTTTAAAAAGATTTATATTTTATAAACGATTTAAATTCATGCATTGCAAATTATTAAATTGCAAATTAAAGGGGAGTATCGGAAAATGAAACCGCTATTGTTATAGTTAATCATTCCCTTGAAAATTTTTAAATAAAGGCGCGATATTTTGAAACTCAAAGTTTTCAAAATTAAAAGTATTTTTAGTTTAATGTAATTGAAAAAGTTAATATTGAAAAATTCCTTTCGATACTTCAAATATTTTAGTTAAAAATAAATGCGCTTAGGATCGATTAAATACTAAAAGCTTTAAAGTGATTCGACCAAAAATCCAGTATCCCAACCTCTGAACAGCGGTAACGACTTTGGCTGGAGAAAACCGCGAGGAAGTTTTATGAGATATAGATGTAGCTTAACTGCAAACTGGTAGTGCAAAGCGGGGCTTCAATGAAAAAAAGAGAATATTTGTGAAAAAGACGGTATCAGCAGAAAAGATGTCATCAGTCTACCAATCCCGGCGAAACTATAAATCAAAGAAACCTTTTGACCCGCAGGGATTGTGATAAAAAGATAATTTAATAATGCTCCTTTGCTAATTACTAATTATCGTAGGCATCAAAAGATATTCCGCTAATACAGACGTATTAGTTTTTTATTTTCAACATTTCTTTTAAAATTTTTATCTAAAACTATGCAATAGATTTGCAAAATCTTTTTTATTTGGTAACGTTCTACTTTTTTTAAATACCTTTTTTAAAAATGATAAAACGATATTTTCTCGACTACTATCAGGTATGTTTATTCGAGAAATGTTAGAGTTTTTTCTTTTTTTTATCACTCTTATACTTCTTTGTGTTGTTCTTGTAGATAAAAGTGTTTATTTTTGAATGAAAATAAACAATGATACATTCTACTGTTCAAATAATAAACTGCCACAAATTAAACTACTGTTCTTCAAATCCGCCGTAATCCTCGCACTTAAATTATCTCCTCCGTACTTATGTGTTTAATGACCCTTCGCACTTGGTTCTTTAACGGGCTGCGAGAATTCCTTTTAGATCTCGATAAAAACATAAAAACGGCACTAACCTTTTCCGAGTCCGTATCGGAGTAGACACGTCCGGGCCGATACTCCGGAGGCAAGTAGGCCCTGGCGGTATCCGGTGGCGCCTGGAGCAGCGTCACCCGACCGCGTGCTGTCAGCTCAAGGGTATGCGGCGTGACCACGGGCCCCGCCCTCGAGCCACCCACGACTCCTCCATCTGCAATAAATTGAACGCTCGAATTTAATTACTCTCTTTCTTACTCCCGCTCTCCCACTCCCTCGCGCTCTCACTCTCGTATTCCGCAGACGCCGATCGAATTAATTACTGCCTTCTTTATTTTAACGCCGTGCTTTTTAATTGCGAAACCGTTTGTGTAACTAAAGACAAATCCTGTGGAGAAATTGAACGTCGAATATCGTTATCATTAAATAGTTTTCCTTAAAGAACTTCCTCTATTATAAAAAAAAATTACAAAAATGAAGGAGGAAGAGAAAATCTTGGCTGTTTCATCACGCGCTTGCGTCTTCTGATCTAACGACTTTCTTTCATTTCTAGAAATACTGTACTGTACCACTTTTTACTATTTTGATGGAAGTAGATGAAATGAGATTTCCTCGTGACACCACTTTTTTCATTTCGTAATACTTCCTTTTTCCTTACCACTTTTTTTATTCCTAACGAGTTGAAAAATTACCATTAATTCTTCAATAGTGTTTTTACCATTGCCTGCATAAAATAGAAGAAAATTTCAACGAAAAAGTAAGTGCGTAAATTTAATTATAGATTTGAATAAAATGACGCGAGTAATGGATTTATATTGTAGGTGCCTTTGATCGAATTTTTCAAGCTCAACTTTAATTAATACATTACAACCTAGACCCTGTGGATGTTTCTCCAAACTTGAATGAAATTTAAAACCTCGTACGAGCAACGATGCGATGGTAATATAATGGGCGGGCGTTCGTTTGTCAGACAACCGACGAGCCCTCGTTGCGCGCGGATGCGTTCGTTGGTTGGCCGGCATGGCTCGCCCCGATACAAGAGCCGCTGAAAGTAATTACAGCGCGATTCCACTGCTGCCGGAGTACAGAGCTTTTGTGCGTACAAGCCTTCTTGCCTTGGCAAACTTTTTTTCCATGCATCATATACCTTTTCTTTTTTCTTTTTCAATTATTTTAATTACAAAAACTTCTCAGTCCCGCGTAATTCATTTTTTAATTAAAGCTAAAATGTGTGCCAGGTGCGGTAGGTCTTTTGTAAATTTCGGAAGCTGCGCCGCAATATATCATATGTTGTTACTGCTAACAGATTTTACGTTTGATGCAGATTTAATCGCAATATGTGCTAATAGCATTTATTTACACCATAATTTACAATGAAAATAATAAAATGGTTCTTGATATTTGAAATATCTCACGCGAACGAATGGAACGCTAAGCGTACGTAATTCATAATATGTGGAAAAATGAAATATTATTTTTTCTGTCAGTGTTGATGACCTTTTGGGAAAAAACATAAATCCATACATCTATTGCTTCTATTTTTAGTAAATTTCTTCTATCAATCATAACTCTGGATCCATACTTGTGGTGTCCCATGGTAAAGCCAATGTAAATATGACTTACCAAGCATTATTAAAGAAGTTCAATAACTTATTAAAATATAGATTAAAGAGAATTTTTCAATTTACCAGTATTGAATTTTTTTATTAAATCGATAAATTTAATGATTCATTTTATTTTATCAATAGCACGATGTTACGAGCATTAAAATTAACATTATTTTGGAAATATTTCATAGAACTTGCGGAAATAACATTTTTCTAAAGATGTCTCATCATTGCATTTAATAAAAAGCGCTCTCTAATAGAAATTTGTACAACAGTTACCAGATCATAAGTCGGTAATAAAATATATCACTCTGAACAACTACATTTCTATCAAGAAATTCGTTTTTCCACCTTATAATCAAATGTGCTGCAAATCTCCCCTCGAGCAGCAAAAATACAAATATGTCTAAAGGTAGTCGGTAGAGCTTAGGTCACGACACTGACAAATGATGATTTTCCCTTGCGCCCGCATCCCGCCTTTCCTGATCGGGTCTCTCCCTCCTGCTACGAAAATTACATAAGCAACCGTGCACAGAACTCCGATTCGTTTCCCTCTGCCCGGTGGCAATCTGGCCAGGAAATAGTGGAGCTTCCGTCAATAACGAGAGTTCCAGCCTAGCCGAGCATCAACAAGTCATTTGCCAAATTTTTCCCCCTGAGAATTACCAACGACAGCTTCCAGCACGTGAGCTGAGGAACGATTTATTTTTCTTTGAGTTGAGCTTACGAAACTTTGTCTGCGAACATTTTGATGTCTCTCTAAAAAGGGAATATATAGTCACTGAGCAGGGAAACCCAAGTTGAGTAAAAGGGGTTGAATGAAAAAGTCCCTTCACCTCAGAATACATTTCTGAATATACGATTCAAATAATAATTACGCACTGCGTAAGTATCTACTTTAATTTTACATTTGCTTTTATAGAATAATAACTGAAACGCGAATAATGCATGGAAAATGCGTAAACTAAATACTCGTAGTTCGGAGAATTCTGAACACGAGCTTTCGTCAAGCTGCACTGCCAAATAGCCGGAATAACTCGAACCCAACTGCGTCGTCGTCGTCGACGTTCCCGGCATCGTAGTCACGAACGCTTATATCTACGCGATCTTATTAACGTGTGCACACATACCGAGGCACCCGCCCAGCAGCTGCTTATCGGTGCTTGAGTGTAAATTGAACCTCATTAACCAAGGCGGAATCTCACCTTTCCACTAATGTCGAAAGCTAAGTGCTGTATAAGACCACGAAGCTATGATGCTTGTCACAGCCACACAGCAGAAAATCTTTAAATTACATTTTTTCAGACTTAATTAAATGCATATTTTTACATATATGATTTTATTTTTATCGCACATTTTTTAAAACCCGTTAAATATTATAAATAATTATTAACTTTTTATAATCATCTAAATGCTCTTAATTGAAATTTTCTCAATGAAACAATAATACAAAATTAATTTTCATGAAAATTTTACATTTAATGCAGGAATGTATGACTCAACAAAATAATACGTTGATAAAGTACCGCGAGGAAGGATAACATTATTTCGCGTAAATAATTTAAATTTGAAGTAAAGTTTTAATACTTTAAACGAGAGCTTATAATAATTTATGTTAATCGATGCAGTATTAGCTTGTGTTGCTGTAAGTTTTCATAAAATGTAACATCGATCCTATTAATTCTATGTGCAACTCTAACATAGTAACATACAAAAGCGTATTTTTATACATAACTAGTTTTAATGATGAATATGATTAAGAAAACAAATATTGTTAAAGTAGGTTTTCAATTGAAATGATTTCTATCGTAAAATTGTAGGAAAAATAGCGAAAAGGTATGCAGTGGGCCATAAAACAATTGGGGAAAATCTCATACTCATATAACCATGAGCAGTGGAAAATCGTGCAATCCCGGAATTTCATTTGGCTAAGGGGAGGCCAGCCGACGTCGCTCCAACGCCGAATGTGTAAAATGACGTAAATTCCGCGAGTGGCTTCAATTTGCATAACTTTCCGGTCGGCCGGATTGTGCGGCCAAGAGTGCAAAGCTCCATTGGTTGAAGGGCGACCGGAGGAAACGTTTCATTGTGCAAGCGGACGATAATCCCAAAATAATAGGATGGACAGGTCGAGAAAGAGAGAAACGGCCTCGCTCTATCCAGTCCATCTGTGGGGGCTCACAGGAAAGATACTTCGAGCTTTCTACTTTTTTCTAACACTTTCTACCTTCCTTTCTTCCGTTTTAGCCGAAGACTTGGAAAGACAATTGAATTGAGTAGTGTGAGCAATGGACGGTAGGGCCGATACTTTTTTGGTACCGAGGAAGAACTTGTACAAGTTTAGAGGATGACGACGGTTTAATTGCTTTGAAAAACTATTACGCTTCACTGTTGAGTGAACTTACGTGTACAAACTTTTTATATAAAAATCAACTTTACGTTTAATTCTATTTTTATGTTGTTGATTATTTTAGATTATTTTATAGATATAAAATTTAATATAGCAAGACATATACTCGGTAGATTTCATTTAGAATATTACATTTCTTTTAGACATTCCATTTCTAATTCGATTTTTAAAAACTGTACGATATTGATAAAAAAACTGTGTATACAAAAAGAAAGCTAACAATAGCTGGGGTAGTAGCAGGGACTGCCGAATGCCCACTGTATTCGACTAACTTTGATCCATTCTATGATATTTTTTTTCTACTCTTGCGATTTGATCCATTTCTGAGGAATGATACTTCTATCTATCTATCCTAAATAAGTGTAATTATTTAAAACTATTTAAGAATATCCGTTTTTTATGAATCGCAATATTTAAAAAAATCGTTGTTTAGTTTATAATATATGTACACTTAATTATTTTGTACTTTTATACAAAATGATAACATTAGGACTTCCCCTCTCCCTGTCTTGAAGTGAAATGGCTTCTATCTGCCGGTGGTTCGCTAGCTTGCTTGTCGTAATCCGCGTTTCATTGCAAGCGCTTGCGAGCGGGCGACGCTAAATGGATGTCGCTCTTGCACTGAAACTGCAAAAAAGGCGCGTGAGTTTCTCCCTCTTTTTCTCTTCTCTTTCCATCCCTCCTCTTTTATTCCTCTATCTCTCGATTTTTATCTCTCTCTCTTTTTCCAACGCTAGCACAAAAGACGGTTTCGGCGTGCGCGACCTCGATTTTTTCTCTGAACTTCGCACCGCAGTTTTACGCCTTTTTTAAGGAAGACAGATAAAGGATAGCAGGAGTTTTATTGAAAAAGGAAGACGTACTGAACTCTTTAGTCCATATTTGTAACTTTATTTTTCCTTCAGAATTCTTAATACTTATTTCATTGCTTGTTTTTCACGGCGATATCTTGTAGATCAACGAATATTAAAATGCAAGTAAAATCAATGCTTTTATTAATCAAGAAAAATATTTTTCCAAGTCTCAGTAGATTTATATAGACGCCCAGTTAATTCTTGTTATTAATTGTGATATTAATAAAAGAGAATTGATAGGATATACAAGTTAGTTGAAATTAGAAGCACATTGTTTATATCTCAATAGCGCATCGATTACAAGTACAATTTTAATTATAGAAACTTTGATATCTTCGATGATTCAGTTATGGAGCTGCGATACAAATTGACAAACTGTTAACGACCATTTTGCAATAGTGAGACTTCGCGTTATCCGTGAATCTGGGGTCTTTAGTATTTGCTCTACAATTCCCCTTATCAATGTGGATTTACAATATAATATTTACTGGAAAGATATAACCGTGAAAATTCAAAGTAAAACAGTAGACAGCAAAATTGCATATCAAGTAATTGAAAAATTTTTAATTTCCGCGAGACCTATGAAAAAGAAAGGTGGAGCGTTAGAGGGAGTGATCAAAAGAACAAAAGAGAGAAATGGAGAGTTAGAGGGAATGCAGGCGCGTATCCACTTTGCGAATTGGCTAAGCGGAAACTTGTAGCGGTCTACTTGCAATCGAACGAGGTTGCCGTGCGATCCAATGCGATTGATCACGGCGTCATGACCAATGTGTTCTATGAAAAGCTCTCTGGTGTCATTTTATTTTTGTTTTTCTGATATTCAAGTGCGTTAAAAAGCAAAGAATCAAAAAGTATCGTCATTTTCGAATGCAAATATATTGAGTTGAAAATTAAAAAATTTAGAAACATTGTTGTGCGTTATATGTAACAGGATAAGTTTAATGCAAAGGGATTAGTCATAATTTATAGTACTCAAATATTTTAGATATAGCAAACGTGCTACATCTAAAACTGGAAGATTAAGAACAATAATCATACAGTGGAATATTTCAGATTTCCAATAAATTCAAAAGTTATAAAAAAAATGGTGGTTCGATTTTTGTTTGCTTTTAAAGCACATACCTATAATGTATTAGAAATCTCGGAAATCCAAGTCTATAATACTCAGCTCTACGTGTACCAGCCAGACCGATTTATATCTCGATACAAAAGCCTATGGGGATTTGTGGCGAGATCATGGGTTAGATATTTTATAGCACGCAGATGAAAGTGAGAAGCGTCGAGGAATTTAACGAAGGTGAAAAAAGCAAGAAATATGTCGTATAATCGATATAATTTCTGTATTGGAAAAGTAATATAATAAATATGAAAAAAACAATATTCTTTAACTATTTTGCTGTAACAAAATAAATGATTCTTTTCTATAAATACCAATTTCGTTAATAAATATAGTTACTTAAAATTAAGTAAAAGTTTCAAGTAGTAGTAGTAGTAGTAGTAGTAAATGAGGAAATGACCATATTGATGCCAGTAATATCTTCACTGATTTTAAAAAAGGAGTATTCAAATTATTTTCGGCATGTATCTTTTTTGTTACTTATTTTAAATAAAATCTTGACCAAATTATTTTTGAAAAAAAAATAAATTTTACGGAATGACTCATTTATATACCGCTATTCCGTATAAATTCCGTCCATTATATCTTACTTTCCTTAACATTAATTAAAGTTAATTCGAGGTAATCTTACTTGATAAAAAAAGATCTTGGAGGGCCTGGGCAGCCTGGCACAAAAGAGCCCAAGTTTCTGCTGCTGTCAATCCTGTTCCTCTTAAAGTAAGAACATCTCCGGCAACGACTCCTAAACCGGCGCCGCCAACGGTCTTCATTGGCATTCTGTAAGAAATAAAATAGTCCATTAATCTTTGAAGATGCAAATGAAAATTAAAATATAAAATTATTTCAATTCTTTCACTGGAATTAAATAAGATTAATTGAAATTATGTGATAATTATATGCACGTTAATCTTTTTTATCTTTGAAATGAATAACTATTGCTCTATTGACTTTTATCAACAGAAGTTACCAAAGTTTAAATATTAATAAAAATAATGATACAAAAGAACAAACGCTAACTTTCATTCTAAAAATACGTTACTTTGGGTACGTAATCTTGAATAAGTCTCTTTTATTATTGAGTAGCCTCTACTCGGTAGTTTAAAATATACAATAATTGATTTCAATACAAGTGCGAAAAAGTTCATTTTTAGGGAAGTGTGAATTTGGCTTCCGTACGAAACAAGGGTGGCAGCACATTCGTTGAGGAATCACTTTTTGCACGGGTCTCGAACGGTATTTTATAAAACGACAAAGTAAAATGCTGATTTATCACACTTGCGATTGTTAGAGATAGGTATTGCAGGGAACAATAGGAAAACTCATCATATTTGCTGCATTACAATAAGCATTAAAACTACCTTCAAATTTCATAACCTTTGTTCGATGCACCCGATGCAATGATGCCTTCTCTAAAGGAATGCATTTGAATACGTTAAAGCTGCACATCTGTGTTTTAATCTCAAACTTTACTCTCAGTAATAGGTACTTGCATAACATAAATACAATCTACAGTTACTTTTATTGCAGTACAACGTACATAAAGATCCTCAGTTTGCAAATAGATTTTTATATTTCGAATTCATTTTAGAATAAAATTCTTATAAATAACTTGTTTTGCAAACAATTTTGAGATATCGTCAAAGTACTAATCCAAGAAATTTGTCAATACTGTACTTTTTCTTTTGATATTTAAAGAAACTCTTAATGAATGTTCTCTCTTAAAGAATTTTTACTTGGTTTACACTGATAATTAAATTGATTATTAAATTCTATCTAAAAGATGATAATTATTTGATGGAATATAACTTTAGTTTCTCGAGGAACAATTATTATGTAAAATATGATATTAATAAATTTGATTAAAATTGCGTACATTTGCGCTATTCAAAGTTATTACTTAATAAGCTAAACACCATTTTTCGATAAAGTTTCTTTCGTGAAACTTTTTACGGATAGGTGAGCTTGTTGCGACCTCGATCAAACTGTTCGGAATTGAAAGGCTGCGAAAGAGCCGTTATATGTGCAGCCCTTCCAAACTGATTTCTTCCAGTCAAGAGAAAATGTATAGGAGACAAGTTAGGGTGGCAGGAACTTTAAGATTCAGGCCAAACCGCTACTGCTATACTTACTCTTTTTTCACGGTTCAACTGCTGTCAGTGCTTTGCGAAAACTTTGCTACGAAGAGTGCATTTCATCGAGTGATTATAAAAAATTTTGGTGATAGCGCTACTATAAAGCAGGTAAGGAGTTTCCTTTAACCTTTATGCGGTCCGATACTTTTACCTTGTTTTCTTACCACTTTGTAATAATCTATTTTAAAAGTTATTCTCTAGAGATAAATTGCAATTATTTTTAAATTAAACCAACTTTTTGAGGGCAAAGACAAAATTAAATTGCAATCGATCTATACTCTTTTTCGAGCCAAACATCTTCGGTTACGCGTGCATTCGCAAATATTACTTTTTGCAGCTTGCGCATTAAAATTTCTCATCCAGTTGGCGCAACAATTTTGATCGCAGCGAAGCAAACAGTGGCAATCGATATATCGTGCGCGCGGCGAGGCACCGCAGTAAAATCTCACCCCTGCTCAAATAGGTCTGAATCTGGCAAACAATGAGGCAGTCGAAACTTTAAACTTTCTTCGACTAATGGTTGCTACTATGTTCAATAATTCAAAAGTGGGGCAAGCGCAATGGAAATTCTGTATACGCTTGTATTTGCAACCTGGCTGCAATATTGAACGGGATGAGAGCAATCACACTGAAATATCAAGAATTAACGTTTCGAAATTATGAAATCTGGTAAAATTGCCTGGTGAACGAGAAAGTAAAATATAAGAGAATTATTGCTTTCCTCGAGTTATTACGTGCATACTTGCTTTAATTTGAGATTCACAAAAGAATTATTTACAGATATTCACTAATGTGTAATATTAAACAGAAGCTGATAAGAATTAAATAAATTACTCCAATATAATAGGATATCGTAAAAGGCACGTTAAAATCCAGTTGTGAATAATATGTGTCAAAACTTTATATTAGCGTATTATTTCACGATAGTGCAAGCGAAGAAAGGTGAGGGAGTGGCCGGGCGGTTGTGTGACAGCGCATACGTGATCCATCATCGGAATTCGCATCACGAAAAAAATGCATTATATCACCGCCGCGGCAGCGGGAAAGCTTCATAAGATATATCGATCGTACATTACGACAAAAGCATAAACTCCTGTTACTCCTGAGTGGAGTGTACACGAGGCTGCTGCTCTTGCGCGACGGATTTTCATTTCTGAAAGCATTTCAGTAGAAGCCCGTACTTGCGCGCCTGTCGGATGCCTACACTGTAGACACGCAGAGATAAATCTCAATCTGATGCACATACAATTTCTCGCGGTGCACATTGTGCGCCCGCTCAGGGGATTCTCTGTCAAATGGCATCATTTAGAGACAAATAATTTTTTAACATCATTTTGGTACTCGTAATTGCACACGTATTTTAAATTACCAATTACCTTGATAATTAATCGTATTAACTCAACTTTCAATAATTTATCATGTGTAAATGAGCTGGAACAAAGTATCGGGACAGCCAACTTTTTAAGATACAGTTCTATCATAAATTACCTTCGTGCTTATAAGCTCACCATCAAAGTCAAAGTCGCCGTGAAATATCTTGCTTCAGACATTATAACTTATTATTATTAACTTTTACCTCACCCTATATATTTTCTGAACAAATTTTCTTTCTCTTCCATTTATTTGTATGTTACTACAGGATCTGCTTGGATTACTACGTTTATTACAGCCACAAAAATGGTACATGAAACATGCAAAAAGGCGTATAAAAAAGTAGACGTGCAATAAAAATTTGAAACCTCTGATACGATCAGTGTGTCATCGAATAGTTGACGTCGTAAATCCTGGCATAACAACCCACCTCAGACATCTTCGATAGGAGCGTTGGCGCGCGGCGCCGATCTCGCCTTGATGATCTCGTGGGGAGCTATCGCATTCATCCGCGATCCGGGGAGATAGTAGGCCAGACAGGAGACGCCGACGAGAAAGAGGAAGATCAGGAAGACCAGGTCGAACATCAGAAGTGAATTCAAGGTCAGCAGCTGCATCGTGCAGCCTCCTTCACCATATCACACGCGCGTCGACTTTACTTTTTCACTCGTTCACTTATACGTAGGCACACTGTTCTCTGCGCTGTTTTCCTATGTAGGACCTTCTAAAACTTTTCCCTGGCCATTGTCAATTGATCGCCGTAAAGTCTGAGGGACACCATTTCGAGTCGTTTGCACTTTTTCTTCATTTCCAGTGATCGAACGAAAATTTAGACTGGTGTATCGATTATTCCTGTGATATTACTGCCGTTGATTTTTTTATAAATCATGTAATTTTAAATTCAAACACACGGATTTTCCGCATTTTAAAGGTGAGCTACACAAAAAAAAAACGAATTTTATCAAATTTCTAAAAATCAAAGTAAAGACTATAATGTTTTTGTTCATGAAAAATTAAAAAGAAATTTAAATTATGATAGAGAGTTAAGCCAACGATTCTGGTACCACATGTTTTATTACTATCGTTTCATATAATAGACGAATACAAGGAATTAAATTAAGCTATCAAAATATTGATTTCAGTTTAAAGTGCTTAAAATAAAACCTCTAATTTATCTAAAAACAAAATCAGTATTTAATAGATTTAAGGAATTACCAACACCTTTTTCTCAAATAATAATTAAAGGCGATCTACCTTCTTGTGCAGACTACCATCAAAGATATTGAGTTTCCTAAGCGATTAAGACGCGGTTCTTTTGATTTAAGAAGCTTTGAGGATGCTTAACTGAAAACAGCACTTTGAAAGTTTTATTGTTTTCCCTTTTGATAAATTGATTTAATTACTCTTCATGCTTAATGCGCAGTAATTGAATTTGATTAGCTCTGGGAAATCTTTTAATTAATGCTTTTTTCAATTAGATTGACATCTAATCATTTTTATTATAAATTTTTCAAGCTTTTATTAAAGTAGCATAGAATATTTTTTTTTAAAAAGCCAAAGGCTAGTTTAGACAAGGATTGTTCATAAATTTAAAAATTTGGATCTCTATTTTTGAACGTCGCATAGCTACGCATGACTGGCAGTCGACGTATATCGGCTGCGTGCGAATCGACTCGTAAAAGCCACCGAGGATACAAGGTTTGCAGCCAACGGAAATTACGTCTCGCCCGTAAATTTTCTTCGATCAGACAGGCTTGCGCATCTGTCGATGGCGATGCATTGGACAGACGTTGAGGGAAAAAATCGTGGAGTTAAAAATTTTGCCTTATGAATATGAAGTGCTCGTAAAAGAATCAATATTCAAGGTACCGAATAATGCTCGCGAGTAAAGAATTTGTTTTATAAAATTTTATGAAGAATACATGCCGTGATCTACATGCAACTACAAAAGACTGCGGATAATGCATTACAGTTCCGAGCCAATTTTAATGATGAAGTTTTATGAAATTACTTATACAAGATACAAAAGTACTTAAGGCTAACGAAGCAAGTTCGGTAAGGTTCGAAAAGTTAACTTTTCGCTCGACGCGTACGCAGGAGTTAATAGAAAAAGAAAGTCAGCGGCAGCAATCGCTCGGAGTCGCTTTTCGACAAAAGTACCTCTGGGAGGATGCCAATCAGATAGTCGGATCATTTATTTTCTTCTGGCGTTTCGCGCAGAACAAAACGCGGAGGTCAGTGGATTAAGTTCAGAAAGTGCTTTACATTGTCCCTCTCCGGGATCCATTAGCAAAAGCAATTTTTATGCTAAGCGTGCGTGAGGGTAATTAAAGGTAAAGCGATTAACGGATTTGGTATTCCCTTTCATTTCGATTGCGCTGTCTGAAAAAGCTCATTCTTTTTAAATTCAATCAGATGGCTATTAAAACAAAAATTTTCTCCTCGGTATTTAAAAGTATAGCATTCACCCGAGATGAAAGACTAATGATTCTAAAATAATGAGAGAAGAGATTTCTGGACTGAATTTCTTTTTAAATTGCTTCCCTTTTTGCCGTACATTTCATCGCAAGCTCGTGTGAAAGCAAAAGCAGTAATGGCTTCCGGCGAGGATTCCGTTTTGTACTTCCTGATTGGCAGAAGATTAGATTCCAAGGTTAGCTTTAGCCGTAGCCTACAGAGCGCCATACCTTGTTTGTAAATCGAATTCCTATCACTATGACCTAGCAATCCTAGCGTTTCTTTGACTCCTCAATGGGTCCGGCGGGTCAAGGCGTAGATTTTCATGTCGTAGTTGATCTTGATCCCCGAGAAATATATTGACAGCACTGATTCCCTTAGATAAGAGATAAAGTTACGGCGGATATTTCGGCTTTGGTTTACGGCTTTCGACTACTATAACTTCAGGTGAAAAGTAGGCTCGAAAATTTTATAAATAGCGAAGATTTTATAAAAAAAATAAATCGATAACTGTCGTTTACAATTTTTTTAGTCTTATATCCTTTACGGTTCGATGATTAGTAGTTTGCGATCAATTATTAGTCTAACAAAAATGAAGTTTTGTGAAAAAAGAGTTCATTTTTGACAAATTTAAATGTGACAAACCTAAGTGATATAAGTCAGCTTCATGGCATACCTGCATACATACAAATAACGTATCATTATTGTCACTATAGCTATATTTGTTTTTTACTAGTAAAAAATGTTCTTATGTATTAAATTATAATACTTTGAAAAAATTTTAAAGTTTTTTGAAATTAACAAAATAAATTTTAAAAAATAATTAAATGGGTATAAACTTATAAAAAAGTTGAGTAAAATAAAAGTTTCTATGACAAGTTAATTTGCTCTTCTCACTACATACGTACGTGTGTTTCATGCCAAGTAGAAAAACAGGGGAAAGAGCAGTGCAACGGATGTCGTTGCACTCTACGTATTTTAGCGCAGAAGTGAAACGCACGACTACCTCTTGAAAGGTCTAAGCTCGACTTAGTCTCCGCGCCCCCAATTTTTCCCTCGGTCTTGAAATACTGCCCGTACATTCTGTATTAAAAGATAGAAAAGTGATTAATACGCTTTGTTTGTCAGGGGTCCCCATATAAGCTTCCTGAATTCCTGCGGGCAAATCGTTACTCTTGACCTTTTAGACTACTTTTCTGCGAATCTTTGTAATGGAGATTTCTTGTACAATCCCTGCTAGGGTGAATTTTTTATTTTTGTTTTAGTAGGTGACCGCTCGACTAAAAATATTTGTATTAAAAAGATTCACTGCATTTTTTTCTACTTATGTTGTTTACTATTATTAGTTTATTTAGTTAATATGTATTATTTTACAACGTTAGTATTAAAATGTTTGTTAAACATATAAATTTCCATTTAATGATGTATTTTTCAAAAAACGAAAGGAAAATTAATTAAAAATCTTAAAAAATACTTTTTTTCTTTTAAATTATTTTATTACATTTTAAATAAATTGCTGTTTAATTTCTTTTAGTTTATATTAAAATCTCTCTCACGTTTTTTGTATTTGTAGGTTTGTACATACTTGAATTTCGACCAACGAGGAATGTTGCTTTCGTTTAGCTTTGAACAGCTTTTCTACTGGAAAAAAGTTTTAATTCAAATTTCGTTGAACACAGACCTCGGGTAAGAGAAAACAGAAAACGCCCACAAATTCTAGGATAGTTCCTAGGCTCTGATATTCGATATCTACAGTAACTTTGAATTATGAAGCAAAAATTGAAAAATAATTACTCTATGTTTATTTAAGTTATTTAAAAAATACATGTTTTTAATTTGACAATTAAAATGTATATTGAAATATATATTTCGTCTGTAAAGAAAATTTGTATGAATAAATTCCCATATCTCTTGAAGTGTAGAACAAAAGTCTGGACACATATTTCCCAGAGAGCAAAGTGTTATAGCAAAGTATAACGCTCGATCGCGACGTTTAACCCGCATTATCTACATCTCCTGTTTTTTGTCGACCTCGCCGAGTCGTCATTTTTTTTACCACCACTCGCGCCACCACTTTGAAGCTTTTTTACCTTTTCGCATGCAAAGTTGCTCTCGTTAGTCGAAATAGAAACTGAGGCGAAGTTGAAAAAGTGGAGTAAAGTAAGCGAAAGCGTTAAATCTCAGCGAGGTAAATTAACGGACGCGAAGGCAAGAAAGGGGATAAGCGGAATGAATAAACGCGGAATAAGTCGTATGTTGTTAATACTATACTTTTTCGGGTAGGCTGGAAGAGGAAATGCAAAAAAGTGATAAATATGAAGGGCGTCGGCCCAAAAGAGGCGGAGTCCAGGTCTCGAGCTCAATTACGCGCGTAAACTGCAAAAACCGGCGGGAAATGTTAAAACGCTGCCGACTGCCCGTCGCGCTGCAGTTTTATAAACGAAAGAATCACTTTATCCCACACCCGCGCTGCGCCCCTTTTTGCGCTGAAAGAAACCCTGCGGTGATTAATTTTTTCTCCGCTTTTCCGCGGTTCTTTTTTATCCCTACTACAATTTTCACCGGAGTGCGCTGTTGCATTTCCGCGCTGCGTAATTAGTGTAATTGGTAGAGTGAAAATAGTTAAGGCGACGTGTTAACAGCGTTTATCGTTACTGAGTCACGCTTTCAGCAGCTAGAAAAATAAAAAGCTGATCGCTCCGCTACGGCAATTTTTCTATATTATAAGTATGTGCATTTCCGTAAATTCATTTTAAAACTAAATTTATTGCAAAAATTACTTATTTATTAGAAAATTAAAGAGAAAACTACTAAATATAAGAAGAATCGTGCAGTGAAAGAGTCAGTTAACCAAATTAAATAATTGATATTTATTTTTTTATAATTCGATACTAAAAATAAAAGATTGAGATCGAAAGCTATATATTTTTTATTTTTCGAAGCACATGAACTTATACATTGCCATATCAAGTCTAAAAAAGAAAGTAGAACATGTATTCGCATCAATACCCAATACCTGCACTAGATACGCCGATCGGTCGACAGAACATAGCTTAATGTGATCCACAGAAAACGGATTAATTTACGACATGTATATATCGCAGAGCGAAATTGGAGGAACTAGCAACTTCGATTAACCGTGGGTTTAATGGTCCGCTATAAATCGCAATAAGAAGTCCTAACAAATTACTTTAAATAACATTTTATGGCTGACAAATGCAAAAGCAATTATAAATAAGTGAATTTCAATAATTTTCCTAATTAAATTAATTGATTTGCGTGCACACTTCTGTACGGAGTTGCTTGGTTGTGAAATAGACAAATATAATCTTAAATATCTCTGAATTCTATGACAGCAATTAATACTCCTCGGAGAGGATGACTACATAAATAGCAACAGCAAAACTACTAGAAATGGTATGCAATCATATGGTTATAAAAAATTGTATATACTGTTTTTCTTTAATTAGTGCTTTTCATTAAATTATCATATTTAATTATATTTAAATAAGCAAATTTAAATTGCAATGAAGGTTATTATTAAAATCAGTTCCTCGAAGAGATTATCACAATCAATTTGATTAAGGAGAGTAGGACAATTCGTGGCAGTCACTCGAAATGCACCGGCGCTTTATGACTTCAATGTTTGATTTGTACATCACTTTATCAAAAACATAAAGTGACCGTAATTACTCTTAAATTCAAGCTTCAGCTAATAAAGAGTCCATGTTCAAGGTAATAAATTGGGTCTACATAAATGTGATTGAAGTAATTATTTACCAGGAAATTAGCGCTGGGATTTGTTACGATCAATCGAGCTCACGTAACTTTTACGCTCCATCAATATAATAAAAGGAAAAAGTCGAACGAAAAAACAATAAACGACATAAAATTTAACGGCTTGCGTCGAATTGAAGAGCAAGCTGTAAATAAGAATGGGTGAATGAGCATTCGCATAAACATGTGTTCACCGAAACGTTCAAGATAAATAAGGTGCAAGGGGTCAGGCTGAAAGTTAAAATGACCGTTAGCTCTCATACGAAAAGGGGCAGCGGAAGAAGGAAGCCCCCAGTATGAGCACTTTGCCGAATGAATTGCGTGTCAGTTTCTTCTCCGTCGAAGCAAGAAACATCGGGAGAATGGCCTAACCACTTTGCACTGCATATACGATCTTACGAAAGTGCAGATGTTCGAAAGAGAGGAAAA
The DNA here is from genome assembly GCA_900480045.1 of Eurytoma adleriae. NCBI lineage: Eukaryota > Metazoa > Arthropoda > Insecta > Hymenoptera > Eurytomidae > Eurytoma > Eurytoma adleriae. The sequence continues at coordinate 39,597 of UXGC01000225.1, forward strand.
AAATAACTTTTTAAGAGCTACCGGGGCAGTTTTAGAAACCTTTGAGATGAATGGAATTTTAAGAGCTAGCAAACACTACAGATATATTCGATTATTCAGAGAAATCTAGTAAGTGGTCGAGAAGTTTCTTGAAATCAGCAGCTTACAGTAATTGACTAAGTTTTCAGAAATTTAACTGGGGGAAACTGCTTTTATAGTTTCGAACAATCTGGATTTTTTTATAATTTACGTGAGAAAAGGTAAAAATCAAGATTCGACCTAACTTCAACTATTTTACTTTAAATTTGTCGATTTACTAATTATTTCTTTATATTTCACAGGGTTTTATGTAGCATACTTCTGAAAATGTTAATTAAAAAATAAAACGTTGAGTATGCATTTCTTTGAGCTTGCCGTTTAATCAGAACCTAGCTTCAAAGCGAACTAAAAAATATTCGTTCGTTATCTTCTAGAAAACAACACGTTTAAACAGCAAAAATGCAGGAAAATGCTGTTTGATACCGAAATAAAATTTGTGAGTAATGCTGAAAGAAAATAAATGCAAATACCTTGACCATCTTATTAATTTGTTACATATAATTACTTGTGTTATCAGTAAAAGAATTTCCATAAATTCCAAATAAACATGAAGCCCAATCTCATTCGTACAAGAGCCTTCTATCAATCATAATTACAACGTCCAGCGGCGCATTAAGTATCCCCTATTACCCTGCGAATTTATCATTCGCCGAAATTGAACAATCACGGATCAGGATCAGTGGACTAATTTGTATTCAACGCGGAGATCGCCGCGTTTGTTTAGCGCGAGCAGCGCGCAGGAAAAAGGAACAAGAGGAGCGACGCTCCTTTTGGCGGTGGTCGCACTCTAATGAATTCTTTAAATTAATTACTCGTCCGGTCCGCATTCCAGCGCCGGCGGAGCGCGCGCGCGCACACAAGCGCCCGGGCGGCTTTGCTATATACACACCGCGCTGGGCAACAAGTTAGTGGATAGCGAAAGATTCTCCAGCGGAGCCTCGCGAGCGGCCGGCTCTAATTGAAAACTCACTCTTTCGCACTTGCTCACTTTCCACACGCGAGTTATCAAACATTTTCAATCAAGACCGGAGAGCCGGCGCGCACACCGCCGCGGAGGGAAATGAAAAATTGCCGGGGCCTTTGTGGATATTGTCCATCGGCCGATTGACGCGGGTAAAAGGACGACGCCGCGCGTAATCGACCGAGAGTCGCCGCTTCCCGTTTCTCTCCCGCGCGCATCTTTATTTTACTGCTAATATTGTTTTTGAATTTCATTTTTTTCTATTGAAAACCTCGATATTGTGTATTTGTAGTCGATATTGCATTGGCGTTTTTTAATTAAATTATATTATACTTTATTTTAAATGAAAGCTTTTTAATCAACACAACTTTTTGTGCTAGGTTTTTTTTACCAAAATTGTTATTTGAAAACGAAATAACAATATTTTGATTATTTAATAAAAACGCGATATTAAAAATAAATTAATGCCTTCATTTCATTTTACATTTTAATAAAGTAGGTAGTATAATTAAGTTTCAATCTGCCTACAGAGATAGCGCAAAACTATAGAGTTCATAAAATTTTCTCCTCGTTGTAAAGTTTAATAACCCGTATCAGGTCAAAAAAATTGAAAAGGCATTGAAGAAACCTTAAAATATTAATTTAGCTGTATCGTTTTTTTATTATCTTATTTATTAATTCTTTAAAATGTACGAGCCTTATTTCTAACAATAATATTTTTATTTTATTTTTCTATTAATATACTGTATAATTTTCTTTTTCACATTAGAAAAAAATGATTTGAATTTTTGCGAAATAATTTTGGAAGCCAAGGTCTAGGAAATTAATCAACTTCCGAAATGTTTTCCATTAAAGATGTTTTAAAGTAAGCAGGTCAATGAATAGTCGGGTTGCTTCGGGAGAATGTTTCCTTCCTATCCGATCTATGAAATATCGTTCACTTCCGATTATGGAACATTTTCGACAGCCAGCAGCAGCTGCTTCCATCCAAAAAGGATCCACACGCATTGTACAGGTAAATGCGTATGGCTCAGTCCGCTATAAATCTTACTAATGGATTCCCCTCCGAGATCGAGGAATCTCGGATCTTCTCTTTCTTGCACTCGTTCGACTTGACGGCGCTATATGAGAAAATTGAGATTCACTGTATACCCCAGAGTTCTGTAATTATATGCAATATTTAAAGTGCCCTATTATGCGAAACTAAAAAGAAGCTGACTTTGATCACATCATTGAGTGAGTTGAAAAAAAAATAATAAGTTACTTTATCTACTAAGTAGTAGTTGTTCGCTGAAGTTCGAAATTTTCATACTTTACATAAACAAACTTTTATTGTATCTAAATTTATACTAAGTTTTAATTGTCTAGTCGATATAGAAAAGTTAAGCATAAGAGTTAGTTGGTAACTCAATAAATTCTTAATTTCAAATAATAAAAGATAACAGATTTAATAAAAAACAATGTTAAATAATATAAAACGATATGGCAGTCACGTTTTCACATATCAAATAATGGTTCGATTATTGGTGTATTTTCTCATTTAATAAACGTTACTTTTGCTGATGAGCTACGCTGTTTATCGAGATATTAAGAAAAAAAATTGTGCTTTCTTGCATTAACATACCCTCATTATTTCCTAGTTTACATTTAGCACGATTGATATCGGACATTTCACTTTGAATTATTTACTTATTCCATCAACAAGTTACTCTGGTTACAAGTAAACTTGTTTCAAATACTATTACGAGAACAGATATCGCAAACTTGCTACTGTATTAATTTATTCATACATCTCTCAACTCGACTCGAGAAAGTTCACGTTTACACGATTAGCAGAGAAATTATTGCAAACCAATGTTAGCATCGTGACACATATAGTCCAGCTTTCGAGATGCCGTAAAAATCCCCATTCATGAAATAGACTGGTATAGCGATAAAAGTGGCACCAGAATCGATCGGCATCGCTCGACGAAAAAATCATTCATCCGTAATTTTCTCACTTTAATCGCGGTGCACTGGCCGCAAGCACCGCTCGGCATCCGTAATTACGCGCACTCCCGTGCTAAATGAAGCAGAGGCCGGGCAATTACGACTCCGGCGGGGCGGGGGGAGGGCCGAGTCGATCTACCGGCTCAGCGGCATCGAATGCTTTTAATACGACCCGGCGGGCGCGCGAGTCAGGCGCGCGAATATCCGTCGGCGCGCAGGGCGCACATACCGTCGGCCGGAGGGATGCGCGCCGAAAGTCGCCGCGGCCCGTCGTGCAGGCAGCTCGCGGCGCGGGCGGCGAACACGGCACTGCCGAGGCGGCCGTGTGCTCGCCCCCGCCGCGGCCGCCGCCGGCCCCCCTCCACCTCGCGCCGCCGCCGCCACCGCCTCCGCCGCCGCCGCCGCCGCCGGGAGTCGACGTTCGAGTTTCGCGCCCCCGCGCGCTGCACGTAGCCGGCGCCCACGCAACTGTTGCGTTCGCAACCCCCATACGATCGCGGGGGCGCGGGCGCGCGTCCGCAAAGAGCGCCCGAGCGACGGGGCGCGCCGGAAGGGACGCCCGGATTGTCGCGAGGCGTCAATTTTTTTTCGCCTGCGCGTGACGCTGTCGCGCTTTTTTCCGCCGCTCTTTCAGGAGTTGAATAATTGGGTTGGGCGCTGTTACATTGAAATGCGCTCCGTAATTGGTGGAGGTGACCAAGTTAAATGTGTGACACTTGAAAAATGGCTGAATTTTTATGCACCTTTTTCGCGTAATTGCAACTTACAAGATTTTGCGTGGAGGAAATCCAGTTACGGCTGTGAATGTTAATAATTTTTTGCAACTTTATTTTGCAGAACGAAATCATTTGAAGAGATTTTGAAGGAAAAATGTTACATGCATTTATGAAGATTAGTACATTCATTCGTAAATGAGAAACATGAAAACTAATGTACATAAAAAATGTTAATTCGAAAAAAAACTTTATGTCTATTATTTTACTCATAATGTCTACATTATTCTTCAGATGATAAATATTTATGTAAAAACGATGAAAATTTAAATATAGCATAAATTAAACGAGAATATTATACCCGAAATACTTTATTTTCCAAGTGGATCATACAAGTACATTAATTGCTAATCTACGCATTTCCTCTTTTATTTTTTTACTTGAAGAGATTGAATGAGAATAGCAATATCCATTTGCGATTATAATGCTGAATAAAATAAAAGATAATTAAAAAGCGATACTATAATATCCTTATTATTATTCAATTATTGAGTCTCATATTATACTGAAATCAAACAAAATGATAAATTACGTTACTCCATATCTTCGTTCCACTTTGCAGATGCAGAGTGAATAAATAAAGAGAACGTGCCTATCACAAGAAACTAACGGCTACATTTAATCCGCTACTTTTGCCCCGGCACCATAAACCAGGCCGATTCCAAGATATTTAATTCCTAATGCGTTCGTTTATCTCCACGAAGAAAGTGTACACACTCCCGCTCGTTTATTACTGACTGCCGTTAAAATGATTCGCCGCGTTCTGATTCTCGTTTGTCTTGCCCTCAAGGAACTTTTTCTTATTCTCCCTTTTCGGAGGCGAGGTTGAGCCGTAGCCAAGAAAAAATGACTCTTTTCATCTTAACATTTCTTCGTCCCTACCGCGCGCTGATTAACGCTGACTTTCCTACTCTCGTAATTGCAAAAATTTTCTTTCGGAAATTTGAATTTGCGCATTTATTGCACCGTTAAATCGAAGGGTCTCAGTTTACACGGGAAGTTACTTATTTGTAAGTCCAGTTTTGTCAAGAGCTATTAGTAAAGTTTAAGCTCTTAAGGAAGTTTGCAGGAGAACATTTGGCATAAAGTCCTTATTACAAACTGGGCTCTCGTATACATTAGCCATTTTTATTTAAAACATTGTTTCTGCAACTTGCGCGCATTTCGAATTTCGCCTTATCGCTATACTTTGTAGCACCCATATGCGTTCCTGCATTCAGTACCCATATAATAAATTTTTTAATCCGTCATACTGGTGGGCACATTTTCATTTTATCTGTCAGTTGAACGTTGATGCAAATGAATTACAACATTGATTATGCGGCACATGACTTGAATGATTTCAATGTTTTGAATAGCAAACAACAAGATAGTAAAATGAGTCTGGGTAACGAAAATTTCGTCATAATTGACATTTATTTTCAATTTGAACTTTATTACTTTTTCATTTGGTTGCGAGATAAAAACTGTTGCTTTGAGAATTCCAAGGTAAGAATGCAAACAGTGTACTCTGAACGAGCACAATATTTTAAGAAAATTTAAAGTCGTTTCGCGGAACTTCCGGCGAGCAACGAGAAAATCCTTAAATACACTTTGCCTCGGCAAGTTGGGTAAATAGTTATGACTGGGAAAAAAGCGATTCACTGATATTAAATTTCCATCCCAGGCCATAAATTCTCTATCGAATCAATCTTGCCGCGATGCGATGAACTTCGCAGCACTCCCCGTGGCCCCGTACTTTCCTCGGCGCGCGAGATACAAAGGCCAAAAAGGAGGTCAGTCTTAAGCTCACAAACTCCCCGAAGAAGGCGAGAGGCGAGAAAGGGGTTCGCCGCGGAACGGGAGGGAGGGAGACAGCGCGAGGGCAAAGCCAAATGTGCATCGCTGCTGTTTCGGCGCCTCGAGTGCCCGTACAGCTGCGCAAGTCGAAGCCAAGTCGGTGGCTCGGCCCCGGCAGGGGCAACTGCGAAAAAGGCCGAGCGCCTCCCCCGGGCTGATGGGTTTGTTCTAGCCTCCCTTACGAGCGCGAATACGGCCGCGCGCGAGGGACGTCTTTTAAGCGGCCAGGGGGAGAACACCGGTAAACGCAAGTTGCTCTTTTGTACGTGTTCGAGTGGTTGGAATCCGGTAGCGGAGAAAGGAAGTCGACGCCTCTTCTGTCTTTGTCCGGTCGAGCGAAACCTCGCGCGCACCCCTCCCGCCTCAAAGAGCGAATTTTTCGCGCTCGACGTTTGACGTCGTGAAGAATGGAATTCGTGAAGGGGCGAGACTAAGCGATGGCGCCGGCTTGAGTCGCGGATAAGAACCAGGTATCTAATTCAATTTGCGAATGTCAAAGTTCGCTTCAATGTCCTTGTTTTCGCGACGCGTGCGAAATAGCTATCGGAATACTTGACAGATTTTCCAGAGTTTCAAACATTTGAACGATAAAAAATTTTAAACGATGTAACAGTATATCCATTTTAAAATTCATGCAGAAAATTTTAAATAAAATAATATCGGATGTTTTACGTTTTGCATTTTTTATAATGTAACTTGATTAAAAGCATTCCAAGAAAATCGTATAGCTTGATCGCAACGTAATTAATACATGTTCTAAAAAAGGAAACATCACAATATTTAATATGAGTATTACGTTGATTGAGAAAAAATTTAATCGATACATAATACTAAAAATACCTGTTTCGAGCCGCTCGGATTAACATTTATACGGTACAAGCCATTAGCATCTGCTTGAAATTTTCATAAGTTTATTTTCAGATTGCTAGGCGATCAAATATGCTCCGTGAGTTAAAACTAGTTAATCTCATAAATTCCGCGGAATTCCTCAACAAACAACTTTTAGCTCACGAAACTTGCTGGACACCGACAAACAGGCAAGTGCCAAGCGTTCACTATCAAGGTCTAGTAAGCGTTTAAAAACCAGACTGGCGTACGAAAAAAGTGGGATAAGAGCGGCTATCCTAGCCGGCCGGTCTAACGATTAGGCGGCGAAATTAGAAAATGCGCAGATTTCAGGCGCATCGCATGAAAAAGACTGGCGACTTCCTGCGATAAGCGCGAGCGGGCGAGCAACATCCGGGCCACCTCTTTTCCTCTTCGTTGCAAAGTCGGAGCGCGTGCGTCGCGCATCATGTGGGCGCCAGGCGATCCGAGCTGCAGGCCGATAAGCTACCTTATAAAAGCGACGGTGTCCCGACGTTTGCCGTGTTATTGCGGATTTTTCTGTGAGAACTGAGACTTCGCTATGTTTACTTACGCACTCGTCGCGCTCGCCATCTGCTCGGCCGCCCTGGCGGCCACGGCATTCGACGTCACGGAAAAGAGGGTGGAACACATCGACCTTACAGAAAAGGACATCGTGCCTAAGGATCAAGTGGTAAATTAATTTCTTGTTTTCGTAAATTTTTTACTGCGCTTTCAAGTATTTTCATTCAAAAATTCGATTTAATAAGGAGAATAAAGAAAATACATCGGGCATGATGAGAAAGTTTACGAGTGTTACTTCTTTTGACACTTAAAGATTCTCGCGAGCAATTTTCTGCAAGATATACGGCCACTACTTGTAAGTGTAATTGAAATGAAACTTTTTCAACTGTGAAAAATGATCGTTTTTTTATGAAACCCGCGATATCATTGGCTAAAAACTAACTTTGTACAGTTTTGCAAACTTTTCTTGTAAGGCTGCATTGGAAGCAGTTTCCAACTCGTACTCGTACTAATGAATCAAATAAGAATTCGAAGATTACTTTTTTAAAGTTCATTGATGTTTGCATTCACAACACTGGAATTAATTGGCATGCTTAAGGTCGTCATAATTAAATTAGTGGCAACAAACAGCACTTATTCATTTCACGGTCTTTTTTATTGATATAATAAATATTAAACTGATTGCTACATTTATATTAGAAAATTTAGTTATATAAATTATCGTAAAGATATATAGACTTGTAAAAATAGCAATAAAACAGTTAAAATGAAATGAAAAATATTGCATCTTCAGGACTCTAAATTGAGAGACGGTAAACGGGAATTCAAGTTCATCGGCGACTTGGTAATTGGAGAGCGTCATGCAGACGAAACAATTTTCCGGCGCTCGGTGGAAATAGCGAACCCCACCGATCAGGTCTACAGCTCGGCAATAACACTCAGCGTTGAAAGAGGTGAGTTCCACTTTAATTGGTCGTCAGTCCAGCATTACCGGGGGAATCAGTTGTCGCGGCACATTCTGAAAGACTACTGCAATTCGACAGCAGGTGTAACGCGCATCCGCGAGCTCATTATTATACGACCCCCGTAATTAACTCTTTGAGCCGGGCACTGTTGGTAATTAGAGCTTTGTATGCGAGTGCGCGTCTGGATTGTGGCATGTGTTATTCAGCCAAAATACGGAGCTAAAGTTCGTTTAATTTTTCAGATGCTTCGGTCAATGACCTTTTTAAAATACATATTATTAATTTTGGAAATGAAATTTTTTTAATTGAAATATGTTTTATTAAATTTTTTCTATTTTAACGTGAAAAATCTTAATTTTTAGATCATTTAATTTTTTTCTTATTCATGTACAGGTACTATTCACTACATAAGTGTAACGAATGAAAAGAACAGCTACGCCGTTGCTTGCGACGAGCCGTATAGCCTGGGAACTTCTAGGACTAGTTTCAATGTGCGAGTCCCACCCAACACCAAGTCTCAACTTTGGCTGCTTGTAGCAGCTCATTAAGATTTAAGAATTCTTGAATACGTCATTAAAATTTTGTTCGTAAAACTTTTTACGAATTAATTTCACATGATATTTTTTTATGATACTTGTATACAAAATGGGCATAGTGTACCTCATTAATAAAATGTAAATTTTAATAAACTAACTTTAATCAATTGTCGAAATGCAGTTCCTTTTATAAATTAAAATATTAAACTGAATTTTACAACATATTCTTAAGTCAATTACTACAAGATTTCAATTGAGATTGAAGATTGGTATCGAAAGCACGGAGGATTTTTAAGGAGCTCAACAGCCTTTGGAGCGGCCATCACGAGCCTGACAACGTTTTCACTCACACTAGGCCAGAGGCGTTTAATACCTCGTATACACGGTCCTTAACGTCATTCCATCGTCACCGGGAGCATTTATACGAAAGGCGATTCAAAGGGATTGACGAAGTTAGACACCGACCGATGCCGCTGCCGTCGGCGCTTCGCCCGTGCAATGACGTAAAGCAGGCAGGCGGCACCGAGGGCGGCACTGAAGGGAAGATTGGACGAAATATGACATCGAGTGAGATGGAGAGAGACAGAAAGAGAGGCAGAGGGAGATAGGAGTAATTACCGGTCGGGGTCAGCCATCACGGAAATAAACACCCCCCGGTAATACACATAGCGGCGGCTCCTCCGGCGCGCCTTTACTGCCTCCGCCTCCGCGCGCACTTGGAGGATTTCGCGAGGGAGCTTTCAAAATTTACGTCTCATCCGCGCTCTGGCTGCTGTATCGCGCGTCCGGATTTCATTAAGAACGACGCGCTGGAGATGAAAGGAACTTGACGTATCGCGCGAACATCGCGATGAAAAGGTGAAAAAGCGCTGCAGCCCTTTTACTCGGACCCGCTAAAATAAATATACCTCGCGTGTGAAGTGCAAACTTTGTTGTGTGCTAAGCTACTGAAAGTAGAAACTGCCCAAGATGAATGGGTTGTAAAACTCACTTGAAGAGAGTCGGCGACATGATTTAGGTAGATATTACTCGTTTAGACAACCTAAACTTTTACTAGATGTGTTATTTCCTCATTTGTATTTGTAAAATTCTCTTACTTTAAAGATTAAAATAGTTTAAATGTCTGCTAAAACTTTTGAAATATATGCATATTTAAAGGAATGTGCATGCCTAAAGGCGTAAAACTGCGTTAAAGAGAATTATTAACGCTCTTTTCATACTACGGAATCAAAAGGAATTTTCCGAGGACCATCGCTCTCTTTTTCTCTTATTTTTTATCTCTCACTTTTCTCTTTAAAGCGAAAATCGAAGTAACCTCAAGGCCTGCAAATGAAGATTGTACGGGTGCATATTTTAAGAATAATCGATCGCCCATCGATTCATCCAGCTCCATTAAGTTCCCTCAAAATGAGGCTGCAGCACCCCAGCATCAACCGCAGCGTGGGATCGAGGAAGTGAGACAGATGATTCTGAAGCGACAGCTCAGGAGCTTTTTCTAGGAAAAAAAATGCTTGAAAACTCGGCGCTTTTACCGCGCGAAAAAAAGGATCCCTCCTGTATGTATGCGAAGTCCGAGGGGTGGAAGTTGGAAAAATATAGTGGCAAGAACGCCTGGATGGAGAGTCCAACTTTTTTGCACAGACTGCACCCCCGAGGCTCTTATTTTTGCGATGACGTCGAGCGGGGATAAGAGACTGCAAGAAGCGCGCCACGCGCCAAAATTGTGAATTATACTTGAAACTGAGACGCCCCGAGGACTTTTATTTCTTGCGAGGCAACTGGAAGAATTGTTGGTTAATTGAGATAATGAAGAAAGCCACTTTCGAGTTTTAATGCGAGAAATTTTAAGAGACGCTACTTTTGCGCCACGTACAATTATTTTTCTAAGTTGAGAAAAGTCGTTAACTTTGAAAAATGCTATAAACATAGAAAATAGAGAAATTATTTTCACACTCACGCAGCCGAATCTTGTTGAAATTTTTACAATATTCAATAGCCCTAACTAAAAATACTTTCTTGCTATTCTTTTCTTGCAGAGTCGCTGTATTATAAAAGGCGACGGTGAACAAATCGTGAAACAACGCACCTTGACCTCCTAGCCTTTCGGCCTCCTCCATCCTCCATTCTGTCGTCGTCATGAAATGCCCGTCGGACGTTTGGCCGGCCGACTTCCGAAGGGCAGCTCCGCGGCTGTAAGAAAGAATCGCCGGCGGACTTTTAATCGCATCCGGTCGTAGCGGAACACGCGGCAGCCAGATATTCGCGAAGAATATCGGAATAGAAATAGCGGATCAGGGCAGCGGGTGAGTTTCCCGCCGCCGCTTCCCTTCCCGCACGAAGTTGACCTCACTCCGGTCCGCGCTCGCCCGGGAATACACGATTCTATTCTCGATCTCTCGGCCGTATCGACAAAAGGCCCGCGCCGAGTTTGCCGGAGTACGCCAAAGTTACGGAAAAAGAAGCGCTGGAGAGGTAGGGAGAAATTAAAAATTGATTTATTGGCGTAGGAGCTTGCTCCTCTTATCCGTTGATTCGGCAAAATATTATGTGCAAATATAGCCTTCGTAGGCGTATTTGAATTCAAGAAGTTGCATTATGCGGGTATTAAAGAATACCAGAAAATCTCTTCGGTTTATTATTATAATAAAGTGAATTCATCTCAGTACTGAGATTTTCCTTAAAATATAACGCCTTTGAAGATTCAATTATTATTTAGCTAAAACTTAATCTGGCTTCATTATAATTACCATCAATGCTAATTGCTTGAAATGGAACGCGTACAATTCCTAATGTGAGTTTAATCGGACTATTTCATATAATCATGATTTCATATAATTTTCTCTACTGAAATACCATCGCATTTTGTGAAAATTATTTTAAATTGAATTAAATATCTACTTACAAATAAGAACACATTATAGAAATATAACTGGAGTGTTAAACATCAAAGAAGGATAATAACAGAAACTACTACACTATCAATAAATATTTCTAAGTCTTCCTGTGGTTTAATCTAGCATCATCTAGTATCTGGTAACTTTTCAAATAATTTCAATTGTAACGTCTCTTACCTACGTCGACTACCATCTCGTAAACTTTAATCGCTCTCTTTCTGCCTTACTCTTTATTAGATTGGCGGTAGCTAGTAACATCCCAGCCTCTTAATCTCTGCGTTCTCTGATCCCCATTAGCGGTCTATAGAGTTGTGCTCTAACAAATCGATACCTTGATAGAGGAGAGAAGGACAGAGAATGGTATTTAAGCTCCCATCAACAAATAAATACGTATATGTAGCTTCAACAGTATAATCGTATATTACGGTAAGTTCATATTCCTTCTGATTACTTACGAAGATTATAGTTAATTTTAAGTTTTTCAATGAATTTCAAATGAATTAATTTCCTAATTTACTATCATAAGGTAGAAGAATGAAAAATTCAAAAAATCATTCTTTCACAAAAAGAAAGCGAGTCACTTGAGTTATGATGTTTAAATAAATGTTATTCTCCAATTTTGTTCTGTTGATGTTGATTTTGAAACTCAATATAGTAATACTACAGACCAAAAAACTAAATAACTAATATTCTATATAAACATAATGAAATTGTAGACATTTGCTACTGCATTACATTAAGTGTATGTATTTGCCAGTTGCGTTTTCAGTAATAGAATTGTACTGGTAATGAGCTGTAAACTATAAACTGTACGAAGCCACAGCTCTCGCAATAATTATTATTGGCATAATAATAACCGTAAGCCATCTATTAAATTATCCACAGTATTTACGTTTAAAGTTTTCTTCGTGTAACAAGAAGTACAATTTATTTTTTAACAAAAAACCAGTCGTACGGAAACCAATAAAGCTCGAAAGGCAATCTCTGCGTTCTTCAGAAATCGATCGGAGGCAGAGAAAATAAAAGATGTTCCAGTGCTTCCTCTACAAATAGATCGACACCAAGGTACGAATTTAAGAAGTAAAACAAAGCTACAATGCAAATCGAATCACGGCTCATAGTGTATTATATTCGAGGAAAAAAGTAAGACAACCGCGTTATCGTTAATTTCATTATACAATTCAATCTTGTTCTCGAGCGTAAATCCTCCGTAGGATTCCCAAGCACAGCCCTAGGTGTCAATCACTAGACACAACGCGCATACCTTACGCGCGCATTATCCTGTATATACTGGCAAAGCTCTCCGAGACGTCTATCCTATCACTTGAGTAGCTTTGCGCCGTGGATACAAGCTAACATCGATAACAGGGAGAGAGAAAGCGCGGGGAGGGGCGGGGAGGGAAACGGAAACGGAGAGAGACGGAAGCGGAGAGAGCTTTAAGTAGAAACACGAGTGGCGGCGGACATCTAAGCTTTCACGTTTGTTACGAGGATTCAGCTGATTTCGGCTGATGGGAAAACACTACTCGATGCTTACCCAGTGTCACTGTTAAATTGTGCGTTCTCGGGCTCACCAGAAGCGGAATAGATAGAATCATGTTTGAACATTGAAAATGTAGTGTGCTCATTTGTAATCTTAAATTTTGTGTTAGTTTATTGCGAAAATTTTTCAGAGGAATATACTGGATTTGACATTATCACAATACGAAAGTATCAAGAAATATTTTTACCGCATTGCATAACAATGGCGGGTAAATCGGTCGTAGAGTAAAGTTTCCAAGTCAAGGGGCTAACGTTTGACCTAGTACTTCTTAATCGAGCGCACTCCGATATAAATCTCGCTCCGTTACAGACACCAGCAGATCGCTTCTGAATGCCTGAATAGCTATAAATATCTTCTTCCCAACCGAGCCCAACGGCGAATGTATTGACCCTGGAAATCGTATTAGCAGAAACTTGTCGAGTCACATACGTACAACCCCTGCTTCCTGATTATTTGTAGCCAACTGCAAATGTACAGGTTGCCTCGACTCCGTTTGCAACTCGTTCAAAATAATCTGAAAAACTCGGCCACTTGAGTTGCGGAACCTGCGGCATTCGGTATCTGTGGAGTTAAATTGACAGTTGCATTATTTGAAGTAAAACTCGTCGAAGGGATGGACCGAAATGTGTGCTCCAAATTGTTGGAGACTCCGCTTGTTTTACTCGTATTACTTTTTATTGATTACGTTTTAAAAAGAATTATTTTCTTTTTTCTTAAAACGATGATTTACCGGGGAAAATAAAAGCTGCTGGAAAGCAGAATTAAATCGCAATTTTAATACATTCGATCTGCGATTTCTGTGGATCAAATTTTCGTAAATTTCTTCATTTTAGTATTATGCGCAATTATTAATGCTGCTGGGGAATCACTTGCGAGCCTGCTAAATTTTCCAATCGATTTCTCCGACGACGACGTCATTATCAGCGATAAGAAACTGCAGGGAATTTGCAGCATATAAGGATCGTTGAACATCAGAGCAAAAAGTGGCACAACTAATTAGTCTAGGAAATCACAAATCATTCAGCTATCAAACAATTTGTATAAGCGATGCATTACTGCCGTAAAAAAGTTCTTCCCAAAAGATTGATTTATGCAAATTGAACGTGAAGGCAAGAGGTAATTAGTAAAATGGTTCTACAAGTTTTTCTCTTAACGACTTTTATTTTTCTGAAAATTCAATTATTACTGAAAAAATTTTTTTCGTATTAAAATTTGTAACATTTTATCGTTCTATAGCGTACTTATTTATGAAGTGATGCAAAGTTTTCCAGATATTAAAGGAAACTTTAAATCGATAATTTCTATTAAATTGTCAAACTCGGAAGTTTAGACAACTAAGCAAGAAAAGGAATGTAAAATATTTAATCTTTCAGAAAAACAGTAGAAAAGTACGGAAGGGAAAAAACTTCAACACTTTGCTTTCAGAATCTTCATTCTATTAATTTTACGAGGAAACTTCTCCAATAAATATTACTGACTCCTCTTAGTGTTTTTAACATGAACTCCATATTTTTTTGATTCACACTGTGTAGTGAACATTATATAAATTAATTTTTTTAATTTACTCCACTTTACTATAAACTGAATTGAAAAGTCAATTTTATTTCGCTCTTTTATACCTCGTTATAATTACCTATCGATCAAACGTAAAACGATATTACCCGGTAATAATTCCGGTCGATGCTAAAACTAATATCCGATTTAAGCACTTGGCAGTAAATTTATAACTGAATTGCTCTTCCCATCCGTCCGGGGAAAAAGTATTTTAAAAAAAGGAAGTGCGCCAAAGATAAAAAGTTACCCAGTCAATTGAGTATAACGCAAACATACTTCGAAGGAAGTTTCCTTCCTCGAAGGGCGACTTCCTTGCCCGGGACGAGTTTCCACAGACGCTTCCCCTTTCTATCTCTCGTTCTCCTTCCTCCTACTATTACTACTCCTCTTCTCTTTAGCCCCTCCTAAATTAATATTCCACGAGCAGTGTCGTCGCTGGGCCAGCTCTTCTTAAGGCAAACCTCGCGCCGGCGTGTATCAGGGAGCTAGATTACGCCTTCCGGTTTATCGCACCGTTTTCCCACCTCCCAAAGTTTATATAGTTGGCTAAATTATTGCTGGTATTTCAAATTGTTTTGTCTTGCTATGCAAAATTCCCCGTAACTCGAGAAATGTCTGTAATTACTGCGCTGCTTGGTTTCCACAATTGTTTGCACGTGCAGTTTTGGACTTGGCAAACTTTTGCAAAATTCCTCATTTTACATTTTAAATTTTAGTTTGAATGAACCATCGAGCAGCAATGGTTATTTTCAATAGTGGCGCGCGTCAAAGCCGCAAGGTAAATATATTAAAGCGCGGGTGACATTTTACATCGAGCACGTAATTTTTTTACACCGGCTTTCATAAGAATCCGGAATGTTGAAATTCTTCAAAGGCCCTCGTAAAAGCAAAGCCTTCCTCTCGCCCCTTACTCATCTTTCATCGTCCTTTATCTCCCGATTTTTTTTATCGCTGTGCGCTTTGTAACGTATTACATCAGCGTGAGAGGAATTCCCGGGGTCCCTCGCTGTTTTTACGGTCTAACTTTTTGAGGCTTGCCGCCGCCGCAGACACTAATTGCAGAGGCGATTAGCGAATAATTTGACAGGGAGGAGGCGCCGGTCGACTCGCCGCTCGCGAGAATCCGCGGACGGGCACTTTTGCACCCTGTTTGCGCCGGCGGTGAAGGGAGGAAGGAGGTGTCGGACTTTGATCGAGTCGCGGTGAGCTGGGGAGACGAGTCGCGTCGATCCATTACATCAGTCGAAGGAACGCCGTTGCGTAAATTTCCCAATCTCGCTTGCTCAGCTTGCTCTGTCCGATGCTCCGCAAGAGGAGCCGTAATTGAAGATTCGAGGCGCCTGGCGCCCGGATGAGAGAGAAAGTTATCCTCGCGGTACCGGCTTCATTTTCAGCGGTGAAATTCATTTGATTAGGCTACCGCGGTGTGCTCATGATGATGCAGATTTGCAATTTCTTGTAAAAATGTTTGTTACAAATTAAAATGAACACTCCAATAATTTATTTAAATTAAATTAATGTCTCAATACAATTAAATTTTTCTTAAAATTCTACCAATATTTTAACAGATATTTGTATTCACGTACAATTATTCCATAAACAAAGTGAAAAAAACGTGAAAAATTTTCCACGTATCTTTTAAAGCGAGGGCCGCTTTTTTCAAGCGCGAAAAATTTATCACGTTTTTTGATCGTAAAGTACTGCGATAAATATTCATTCGCGTTACATTTGTAAAAATCATTTGAAAGAATATTCTATTGTCGCAAACTATGCATAAACATAAAAAAATAATATAACTCTCATAAACCTGTTATCAAGAAAAAGGAGCAAATGAGAAGCTCGTGCACCCGTAGGGTATCGCTAACAAGATTATCGCGTACTAAAAGAGCGCGGGCGGGAAAGAGAGAGAAAAAGAAACCTTACCAACTATTAGTTCTCCAAAAGCGGGCTGAAAGAGAGGCGCACGCTCAAAGCGGTCTCTCCAGTCAAGGCACTCGCGTCAAAGCGGTAAATCAAGCCAGGAGCGCATTTTTTCGCCCACCTCCTCGTTTGGCCTTTCATAATTTGTTAAAATCATACGGCGCGCGTGTTTCGCTATTGGCGGGTTCGAGCTTTGACCCGAGCTTACGTAGAAATAAACAAATATCGCGTGAATTTTGTACCTCGGCGATGTAACGTTCAAAACGCGATGATATTTTGTGAAAATATGTCATTTGAAGATTTAATGTGTATTTCTGTGAGTATTGCGAACGCAGAACATTGACTGTTCGTATCGGCGCGGTAGACCGGGGTGGAGATCAAGTGCATTACATAATTTGCCCTACCCTTTTAGAGGCGCGTACATGTCACCTCATATTTAGCCCAATCCAATTTCCTGCCGAGCGACGTTCAGTGACTACGACTCGCCGATGCCATTGATATAACCAATGCCAATACGGATGTCACGCAGGTAATGCTGCGGTCATGTCGGGACTAGAGACGACTGTGAAGATTGACTACCGCACGAAGTAAGGGGTAAAATCACTACATTTTCAACAATTAATTGCGTGGTCGTTAAATAATGTTTTTAAAGTAAGCCAACAGGCCATGTATAGCTTACTTTGTAAATCAGTGTAAAAAAGGTACGCTTTAATAATAGAAAATATGTATGCATAATCCAATATTCATGAGGGACGCAGAAATTTTCAGAGAAATAGAATAAAGATGAAATTTTTAATTAACTTATTATAAACTTACGTAATAGTAGAGTCAACTTTTTGTGCATACCTGAAACGTAATAAAATGTCTTATTAAATATTTTTCGTGAATTATAATAATATGAAATATTTAAATAATTTTTATAATTGTACGACTAATCGTAGAAATTCAAATATTGATTCTGTAATAAACGTCGTATGTAAATTCTCGCAGATACTCTAATCGGAATAGTCAAGAGCTTTCAAACGTAAAGCGTACGACGAAGGGCGTTTTTGTCGTTAGATCAAATTTGTCAGTACTGTAATATGCGATTTTCAAATGGAATAGTAAAATAGCCAACTTTGTTAATCTCTGAAAATTGATGCTAACTCTAGAATAATTTCCAGTACAAGGTAAAATGCTGGCCTAGGAATTAGAAGATTACTCTTGTTGAAGTAAACGATTATTAAAAGAAAAAATTAAAGAGAAGGACGAATTTACCAATTAATTGCATTTTCTTAGATCAAAAATGTTATTTATCAAGAAATAATAGAAAAACTTGAATCGAATTGCAGCTTGAAAGCTCGAAAAATGAAATTTCCGCGTTAAAGTCCGAAAAATCAGAGAAATGCCAGACCCAACGCGGAATCCCAGTCAGCGTGTAACAGTAATCGAAATAAGGGCTGGGATGGACGGGAATTTCGCTGAATGCAATGCGCTCGCGAGGCTGCCGGCCGCTGATAACATTAGCTTTTCATCTCCCTTCTACAAGTTCCCGCGGCTATTTCTCGCTTGGCCAGTAGCTGACCACGGATTTCGCGCATTTTCCGAAGAAATAAGCCGGTGCGCGTGCGCCACTGCGAATCTGGCACAGTCGCATTTGACATCGAAGCGGAGTCGGCTGCCGGTGTCGCGGAAGATAGCGCGCCTCTGTTTATATCGGACCCTAAATCGGCTAAAATTTCAATTTGCCCGTCTCGATGCCCCCAGCTTCTCGCGGCATTCGCTCAGGCATCTCGCAAGAGGGTTATCGATTCACTCCGGCCTTATACAGCCTAAGATTTACAATTAGCGCCCCTCATCTATCTGTGATATTCAACAATTCAAAGTATTCTGTGCAGAACACTAACTGTACCTATATTGACATTTGAGAAATTTTAAAGCGGCTTTAGAAAGCAATGCAAGAATATCTATTTGATTAAATCATATAATTTTCAAGTAAAAATATTTACAGGGAATTCTTTTATTTTGAGCTTTTAACGGAACCTCCATCGTTTTATGAATGGGATTATTATAAAAGATCAATAAGTACTTTCACCTACTTTAAAATTATCGATACCATTATCTTCTTAGAGACGCATATAGCATAAGCTTTTTCATTTTGATAATAACGTATGTACTAAAAGAGCGCAGGCGGAAAAGAGAGAAAAAAAAGTTGGCACTTACTGAAATGTTCTCATAAAAGCCAGTGTTTTATATAATTAATTGTTGGCTTTATTTAACGAAACCGCGAATTATAAGAAAATGCTCTTATTGAATAGAGAATACATTTATTCGCAACACATTCTCTACAATTTTCATATACTAAACATATCTTTTGCAATATTAAACTAAAATGTTGCTCAGTCAATAATTTAACGTTTGAAGAGCACTTTATTTTTGCCGGTACAATAATTTCATATTAAGGAGCCGATAACAGTATAAGGGTGACGGGAGGGTCGACATTTTCTCCGAGATTCGAGCAAGTACCGGCCATAAACTAAGGGCAATAATTTTTTCCCCCGCTTGTTTTCAGGAGGGAAAGCCGATCCAGCGTGAAAAAACGTATCGCCTTGCAAAAGGAGGAAGCCGCCGCCAACAAGAGCTCCGGGGCGTCGAAAAGTCCGCAGCAGCGCGGGGAATTCAAAGACGGGAAGAAAGTCTCAAAGGACAGGAAGCCGGGGCCAGGGCAAGAGAAAGCTTTGGCGCCGCTCGACGATGACGCCGACAACCAGGGCTTCGCCGAGTGGCTGCGCTCGGGCGACGGCGTCGACACCATGCGGCTCTTTGTCCTCGCCAACTCGATCCTCGTCTTGGTCACGATGGCCTGGCCTCACATGCAACAGACCTTTACCATAATACGCGAGCTCATCTTCGGCGAGTCGGAGGACGACTAGGCGCCCGTTCAATACACGACAAGAGGCCAGAGGGGGCGGAAAAAATTGCATTTCCTTCCAAGCGCTCCGGCCTGGAAGGGAATCACGTAGACGAGCACTTTTTTCGCTGCTTTTCTTGTTTTTCCCATTTTTTATTTTCATCTGTTCCGCGACGCGAAGCGATGCGCGCTGCTATCGATGCGCTTGATCGACGAGGCGATCAAACTCACTTTTTCTCGGTGGATAAGAGTATTGCAATTTACATTGACAATATCGACTTTTCGATAGAGGAACGACATTTATGGGAAAAGCAGGTGCATTGTATCTATTGAAAAGTTGCTTTGTTCGAATTTCTTCGAGTACATTTCAGCGTTGCGGAAGAAATAACGAGTTGAATTTTTAAACAAACTCTAGGCCAGTCTGCTTAAATTTAATAAGCGTAAAATAATTGTTCAGAAAATGCCAACTTCAACTGCAAAGTTAACTGAAAGTTACCGTAAGTTCAACGATCAACTCGCCTAAACTCCGCGTTAATTCCAGTTCCAAAATCATCGAGCAGCGCGACAAACAAACCCTTCCCGCGCTCGCAAAGTTCCCGCTAATACCCTACAAACTCTCTTTGTCCCGCTTAGTCTCCTAATAACTCGGTCGCGCGGTCACACACGTCTGGGGCGACATTAGCCGCCCCCAGACAGGATGCTGGCGCTACTGTTCCGCGGCGTGTTCTTCATGGGGGTGGTCGGCTGGTACAGCGCTGGCGTGTGGAAAATGATCGACGACTACTTCAAGGAAAGGTTCGAGCGCTACCTCCAGGAGGAGTACCAGCGCAACCCGAAGATGCACGAGGACGTGCTGGTGTACGGAGCGGTCGATAAGTTGGGGCGCGGGTCTGCCGACCACTTCGGGGAGGCCGACGCTGAGGCGCGCCTCCTGGACTCCTGTGACCTCGACTCGTGTCCCGTCGGTGAGGCAGGCAGCGCGGCGCCGGACACGCCGCGCGGCCCGGAGAACGAAAGTGTGCCGCAGGCAAATGCCTTAGGAGCAGGTGCAGCCGAGAAGGAGGTCGCGAGGACAGTCTACGCCGCCGGCTCGGGTGTCCAAGAGGAGACCGAGCCTCCGGACAAGTCGGCAGATGCAGTGTAATGATGAAATTTTGCTTTTGTCTTTTAGCCTTTTTCTTTACACTCCTAGAGATATGTAGGTTGAGAGATATTCGAGTGCATTTTTGAGAAGTATGGTGCGGAATAAATTGAACATGTAAAATAAACATTCATTTATTCAATGCAATCAAAGTGATCATAAAACAGTAATTTGCTTATCGTAACGAGTTAATATTGTCTGCATAATTTACTGTTTAAATGCACAATACGCGAACGACGTTAATGTATTTTTATGGAAAAAATTAATTTTCCTTTTTTATAATTATTTGTAAATAAGAGGTTTTATTTTAATTGCACATTTTATCGTATTAAATTAATGTTTTCCATATTACAGATTTCCTGTCGAAAGCAACTCATCGCTAATAAAAGATGAAAAAGGTGCAGAAGAGCAAGAACAAGTTAACGCGCAGTTTGAAGTTCTCGAAGACCAGCAAAGTCAAAGCCAAACACATAACGAAACATTTCTCCAATTAGTACCGGAAGAAGACGAAGGTATCCGTAACAGGGAAGAAGCACCGATCGAAGTTGTGGAAAAATCCGAAGAAAAAAAAGACGAGGACAAGGTGAAAAAAGGAGGTCTCCGCAGGAGGCGAAAGACAAGAGCGGAGCCGAAAATCGCGGCTAAGCCCGAGGAGGGCGGCAAGCGTAAAAAGAGCCATAAAAAAAAGATTCGCACGTTGACCCTAACGGCGCAGGACTTCGATTCTGTCAAACAGAGTCGAAGATTCACGAGCGACGCGCGGGAGTTCGACGAGTTCGACGAGGAGCGGAATGGAGCCCCTGGCGAGAAGTTTCAGGGTGACGAGGAGGATAACGCGGGGATCGCAGTGGCTGATCTGCCATTCAAGCCGGCGATCGACGTTTACGACCTAGAGAGGGTCTCCGGGGAGGAGTTTTGTCCGCTCACGCTCGACGACGATCCGTCGTGCGAGGAGACCCGCGGCTGGCCCTAAGCGCGCCGCCGCGATATCCCTAATAGAGTTTGCGTTTCCGAAGCGGCCGGAATGATTTATGGCCGCTATTTGGAACAATAAATTCAGTCGATCTAAATATCTGTTGAAAAGAACTTTTATCAGCGATTCGCCCGATAAGCTATCTCTTGATAAAAATTCTTTTCTCCAAAATGTTTTTCCTTTAGATTGCGCAAATACTTTCACTTCCGAGCAATTTTATGCAATTTCATGGTTACTATCACAATAAATATAATAAATATTTGTCGGCTTGATCATAAGAAAATTATAATTTATTTATATGCTTAAATTTATTGAAGTCTGCATTTTATAGCCCAATATTCCAGGTGTATGTGTTTAATGTAAATAATAAAAATTTCTTATTTATGATTGTAATATTGAAAGGAATCGAGCGCTAAAATTATTTCCTACACATGACTCAAAAACGTTGCTTTTTATAGTTTTTCCTGAATAAGACTAAAAAAAAATGGTACTTTAAGACGTGCCAGATCTTTTTACATACTATTCACATGTGTGGTATAATTTTGGCTCGTGGCGGGAGTCTAAATGAAACAGTTTTTACGCAGAAGTTTTATTTTCACTGACAATATTATTTTATTCTGTCCTTGCAACGCTTAATTTTTATAATTATATATTGTGAACACAATAAACAAAATAATAATTGTTTAATCAATGTACTAAATGATGAAATAATTTTACATGATTGTACGATTGTATAATAAATGTTTAATTTTATTTAAACTTAATTTTTTTTTTAATCTTACGGCAAAGTTAACGATGCATAATTATGGTTCGTAAATTCTATGAAACCGGTAAGTAAATGAAATTTTGTGATAGAATGATTACAAACGAGCATTCTGCGTTGCGTTGTATTAAAATGAATATTAATAGAGCAAAGTCAAATGTAAACGATTCTTCGCTTAAATTTATCGAAACAATGGTGCAATAATTGAAATGCATGGCTGAAATTAGGTTAAATTAATGTTTGAAAATAAAGCAAAGTAAAATACTTATTAATTTTATTATTATCATAATAGAACGTATGTAATTCAATGCTTTTAAGCAAAAACAATCGGACATTGCTACAATAAATGCACTAACACAATTTAGAATATATAATAACGTTAATTAGATTTCATTAAATGAATGAACTAATCAATCTACTGAGTAATTGGTTTATCTAGCATTAAATAATCCAATTTGGCCGGAATATAAACAGTTTCAATAGATTTAATTAAAAATAATCAATTGACCTTGCTTCTTCGAAAAAAAAAACAACAGCAAAAACCATAAAAGAAATGATTAATGACTTAGAAAGCATGCTGCGCTTATTTCTAATTGCTAGCGAAAGGCAAGACCTAGAAGTTCTTTCTGGGTGGGTTCCGCATGCTTTTACCGCTCTAATTTGGTCGAATCCGCAATTCCACGTTTCGATGCTTTCCGGCACAGCATAGAATCTCTTGAGCATGGCCGAACGTGTCCATGACGAGCCGAAACCAAGTTGTGCATCCTGTTAACCGGAGTACAATATTACAGATTCAAGCTGCTCGTTAAAATGGAACGCGAGAACGGTATACGACGAAGGTTTACGCGCTCGGCCTGATTCGTTTTTCACTCTCCGATTTTTCAAATACATTTGCTCAACTTTTTTCAGTTTATTTACTGATATCGTTGAGCCTGCATAGCGGCGTTAACGAACGAATAAAACAAACTGCCCGCCTTTCAGCTGCCTTGTTTTCCAGCATTTAAAATCAATTCTGCAAAGTGTAAACCCTTTTGCGCATGAATTGCACAAGAACAGGCATAAAAGCATCGCTGATATAAAAACAATGAGATCAGATTCGTGATAAAGACATGCCGTCCGAGGCATCGGGCAAAAATGCCGAGGCCACGCAACTCCATAAAAAGAAAGCGGATCAATTAAGACCGCATTGCCCGCATCTATAACCGTCCGGCAAAAAAAAAAAGTCGCGAGTCCTCGCCGGGAAAAATCAGATCAGAGGAGCGCTCGGGCGTACACCGCCCTCTCTCCCCGTGAGAAAGTCATAAAACTGCGAGAATTCGAGCGATTTATTTAGTGGCCGGCCGGCGCGAAAGGTTGAGTTTATGCGTTTTCCCCGCAGGCCACGGCGATGAGTTCACTGGCTCGTAAACGCTGCCGAGCGCATAGCGCGCGGGGTGTACTGTTAGCCGCGGTGCTGTCAACGGCTTCTGGCCCCCGCCGCCGACAATAAGGCGCGCGGGGACCCGAGACGCGCGCGGCTCTTTCTCCGCGCGTACACAGGCTGACGGGCGCGTGGCCCGATTACGCGAGCGGACTGACCGTGACGACTTTCCGATTCCGCGGCCGGAGAGGACGCGGAGCGGCGGGCTTTCGTTGCGCTATTCCCGAGCCCACTCGGCTGATACCTCTTCGGGATCGCTGCGGTCGCCGCTGGCGGGTGTCATTTTTTTTACCGAGGAGAAAGGTGAACTTCGGGTATGCCGAGGTTTTTGAATTATTTTTTTCGGTCGGTGCTTTATTTATATCCAAGGGGACGGATGAGTGGTCCAAATGAATTATACAGAGGATTCTTTAATTTTAGATTGGATTTTCAATTTATTGATGGTGGGCTGCGTGTTTATTTAAATATGTATTCTTTTTTCTTCTCGAGATTTTCACAATATTTTGAAGTAATACAACTTTGCGGCTTTAGAAAAATCGATTTTTCAAGAGTTCAAAGTAACTGATGTTTTTTTATGTTATAACTGTAAATATTTTATTGAAGCATCTCATCTGCATATATTAGATTGTACAACTCACTGCGCACGTAGTATCACACCTTTCACATCGAAACCATTCTACTACAGTGCATAGCCGTGTACACGTAAATGTTGGAGCAGATATCTTTATCGTACATCTCTACGTGATTCTGCAAATTACTCGGAACGTAAAATAAATTTATAAATTTTTTTTATAAAGTGTTAATGAAAGTCAGTTGTAATAAATAAAATAAACAATAGAATAAAAGGTATTATGAAATAAAGGTTGTTTACTTTATACACGTGGTAAAACCTATTAGTGAGTAATTCAATTAGCAGATTTTTATCAAAACCGCTTTTGTATGAAAGAGAAGTTTAAAGAAAGTATAGTAATGCACGAGACAGGTGAGTTACCGGCGGTACTTAAAAAAAATTGTGCCTGCCGTTTATGATTAAGATTGCATTATGTGGAACACGTGAGCACCACCATAATAATTCTATTGTCTTGGCACGTCCGCATTCTGGGTCAGTGTGGTACGCTTGCAATTGAAATGGCTTTCAGAAACTGCATGGTTTACGTCTGTCTCAACATTTTCCCGATACTGGATCAGAAAATTATATTTAACTTCTCTTTTAATTGAAAATTAATTAAAGAATTTAGCTAGAATATTCGATTTTAATTGCATTTACTTTTTAGCGTTCTGTTCAATATTCGCTTTATTTGTTCGGAAATTTAATTAAAGAATTAAAGAAAGTATATTTTAAAAGTACTGTAAATCATATTTTTTTATGTGTGCAGTGATTTATACGGAAGAGTTTGTTCGGAAAGTGGAGAGCGAATTTCAAAGGACTTTTCACTTAATAAATCGCTAATTTTTCAATTTTCAAGAGATAGAAAGTTGCATTGTTTCATCAATTATCCTCTATTAGGTCTCGAGAAAGCATAATCAGCTGTTGAGTTTATGCACAATAAGCACAACATTATTTTCTAATTTTTAAGCGAAAGTACCGAGAATGGGGCAATTAAAACTCTTTCTCTAACTGGATGTGTGCATAGTGCATCGCGCAAAATATGCAGCTCGTTTTCTATATTTTCTTATTTATTTTCACCACCATATTGGGCTACAGATGCACGCTGAAAATTTTAATTCAAAGATTATCATGCCGGTACGATAAACGCGCAACTTTCAGCGAGCAGAATGTTAAAAGTCTTCTATATGCTTAATATTCTTGACAACGTCCAAGTTATTATTTTTACTATTTTTATTACGAATGGTTCACTACGGCTTTCAAATAAACACTCGGCCTTGGAATAATTTCAGTATCGGGAACTGAAAATCAAGAACCGCAGGCTCGAGCACGAGCACGTCAAATTCGCGCGCACAAAACGTAATTAGGAAAATCGGACATTCGCAGGCGAGGAAGACCGCAAGCGCAATTAAAATTTGCGGCGGTAAGTAACGCAAGCGTGGAATCCTCGTAGAGCCCGAAAAGCGTCGCTCGGAGGGCGTCTCTCGCGCGCTCCTTTGATAATTCCCAGGCTCCTAATTCTCTTTCTG
This sequence comes from Eurytoma adleriae, assembly GCA_900480045.1. Taxonomy (NCBI): domain Eukaryota; kingdom Metazoa; phylum Arthropoda; class Insecta; order Hymenoptera; family Eurytomidae; genus Eurytoma; species Eurytoma adleriae. The sequence continues at coordinate 65,343 of UXGC01000225.1, forward strand.
TTGGCAATCGCGCGGGGGCCGGACGCTCGTCGCGCGGTGGCAGAGGACGTACAATACGCGTACGCGCGGCTCATCCGATTAAGCATGCAAGACGCGCAGCCGAAGCGTTATACTCGCTGCCTCATAACCCGTGCGAGGCGGCATCCACGGAATGTCCCGGAACGATATGCCGCACGCCGCATCTCGCTCGCGTATCGCGCGGCTTTACTTTTCACTCCAAGGAATTACTCGAATTGCTTCCAGAATATTTTGTCGAAAATATGCAGATTTTCGCTTTAGTTTACTTTTCATGTTTACTTTTAATTTTGAATCAGAAATTTTAGTGGAATAACTTTATACCGAAATATTAAGATAGCGTGCCATGTTATTTTTTCTTCTTTGTGCTTTAAGTACGTGTTTTAATGAAAATGTCAACAGTTTCCACAGAATGTATAATACATCGCACGTGGTGTCAATCACTGATGCAATTACTTTGTTGGGATGTAATACTTAATTAGAATGTAACAAGATTCACGCCCAACAATTAGTCCGATAAAAGCTCCCGGCTCGAGAATGACCACTCGATTATCGCTTGGTTAATGCAAGTAGCGGCTTGAATTACAAAGTCATTGCTCGGCGATATTTCACTTCATGAAAATATGACCAAACCAATTCGCAGAGAAGTATAATAACAATTATAACAAAATGAAAAAAGGAACAAGAAAAAATCAAGCTCTACTTGCAATTCATCAAGTACAAGCACAACGCATAGTATTAAAATTACGTATTATATGTAAACAAGAGTGTCGCTCGCATCAGCTGCTTAATTATACGAGAGTTGCTTATTATGCGAGATTAGCCGACTCGTAATAACAGCTCGCAATGAGCGTGAAAAGTGGGCAGGTAGATCGTGCAATTGAATTTAAAATGTAAAGCGCTGGAAAAAGCCTGGCTGCCTCCTTCTCGCTCTTGCGTCCTATAACCTAATTCCCGAGCAGCTCAACGCCGGCGGTTTTTCTCACGTCGTTCGGTCGCCCCGGGGGCGGCGGTAAAAGCCGCGGAACGTGCGCGGAATTAGCAGCACAATGCGCGCCCGCCGGCTCGTTTTCGCACGCGCGCGCCTCGTAAAGGCCGCGCCGCCGGGGGGATTTTCTCGGCGGAGGGCCCGCGAAGGGGAGCACTCGGGGGGACCTGTCGTCCGCTCTGGGTCTCGGGGGCAGGAAGCGCACCGGCGCGCGGCTTTTCACTGCGGCGGGAGAGCCGAGGCCGCGTGGGTACCCCCTGCGCTCCCCGCCGCCGCCGCTCCGGCACTTCGATCCACGGAGGAATGCATAACTCGAGGGGAAGAATGCGGCCGGGACCTCATGCGGAGTGCTACGATGTACCTGCGCGTCGCGCGTGCACCGCACGTGTGTGACCCTCCGTCTCTTTTCTCTCCTTTGTTTTGCTTCTCTCGAGCGGGAAGAAAATGAGGGAGCGGCCGACGATCTTTTTTTTTCAGTCGCCCCTTGCGCGGGCTCGCGTAATGTTTCATGAACTTTGAGTTTGTTACGACTTGGACTGGTAATGAAATTATGCATTTCAGTGGCGAGGTTGACGCGAACGCGATAGCCGACGTTGATGGAGATAAGTGGAACGGAGCAGAACCAGAAATGCGATATCTTAGAAAAAATTTACGTAATTTAATGTAAAACTGGAATTAGTAACCTAATTGAAGCAATAAATGTAACGGAATTGTACGACTAATTCGCTTTCTAGCGCAAAATTTACAGTTACTTTGTAAAGTATTTCTCACGGCAATGATTTTTCTTAGCGCTAAATAATTAAATGCAAGTTCTACATTTTACTTTCTTCAAACTACACATTGATTAACATTTATATTGTACGCACACCTTTTGTTTTTATTGTAGAAAGTAAAACGTAATGAGCCATCATTACTTTTCATTCGGAAAAAGTTTAACTTTTCCTAAATTTAAAAATCCAATAATGGAGCACGAACAAACTTTCAGGTGCATAATGAAAAGTTCGCTGCACAATAAAAAATATCATGATTGATGCAAATATTTTGACGTCTCCTCGAGAATTACCGAGCACACTGGAGAGAAGAAAAGAAAAAAAACCAAAATATTCGCCTAGGTAAACATTTCACGAATGCCTAACCGACGAAAATTGTGAGAGTTTCGAGCGCGCGCAGTCCTCTTACATCTCGTGCGCTCGGGTCCCTGGCCTCTCGCTCGCGAGAGGCAGAGGCAGTGGAGGACAGTATTGTTCGAGGCCCTCCACCGCACCTTTCGGTGCGCGCCTATGTGTAGGTGAACGGGACGCAGACGGATATATAATCTTTCGCGTCGCGGAGGTGCGCCGAGAGAGAAAAGGATAAAATAAGCGAGGGAGGAAGCGGGGTAGGGGCAAGAAATGCACGAGATAAAGAGATAATATAAAGCGAAAAAGGAGCAGCGACGCGCGCGAGGAGAGAGACGGAGGAGGAGATGCAGAGTAGGAGAAAGGAGAGATGAGAGTGCAAGGCAAAAAGGGGGATAAAAAAAGCGAGAGGAGCTTGGTTTTATTCGGACAAAACGAACTGCCGGGGCAGCCGGGGCAGCCGGGGCCAAAGAGGATGAAAGACAGAGAGGAGAGGATAAACAGAGTAAAAGAAAGGGAGATGGGGAGAGATACAGACGGTACGTGAGAGGGAGCGGGCGGATCGAGCATCGGGAGGAAAGGGCTCGGCGGCCGAGCGAGCGAGATAAAGCGTGCGCAGTCAGATCGTACGTGCACCGTACGCGCGCGGCTACTCCGCGGTACCAATACACAAGGAGGGACCACGAACCCTGGGCCCCACGCCGTACCTGCAACCTCGTGCTACGCCAGGGGGCCCAAAGAGGCTCGGGTCGTTTCGGAGGAGGCGCGCGGTGGGAGCGGGAGGGCCGAGCGAGGGAGCGCGCTTCTGACTCACCTATACAGCGGCCGCCAACTGCCACGAGAGGAATTTCAAGTCCTGGGCCCTCGGCGGTCACCGCCACTGGCTCATAACTCCGGGGAGCCCTCCGTTTCACGAGGAGCCGCGGCGCTGCGTCGCCGTCAACGCGGTCACCATCACCTTCACCACTAGCACAACAGCACAGATGCACAGGGGACCGAGGCAACGCGCAGCATCCCGCGGGCTGCTCCTCGCGCTTCTCTCACTCGCGACCCGATTTTCTCACTCGACACTGGACTGACGCGCGGACCGTGAGCCGGCCAAGCGGGCTGATGGATTTTTCACCCTCGCCAGAGCTGGGAAACGCGTACCGGCGGTGGCGAAAGTGCGCGTGCGGCCGATGCGTCGCGAGGCTCTCGGGACGCGCGTGGAGTGCCGTTGCTAGAACGCCAACCGATCTCGCAGCCTGGCGTTTTGACCTGCCTGCCGGCAGCGACCAATCGGCGCTCGGGTGTACGCGCGGCCCGGGGGCCCCGACCGGGAGCGCGGGGGAGGGGGAGGGAGGCGCAGGCCCCCGCGCGGGACCACCTGCTGCGCGACCTGTCGGACAAACTCTCGGAGTCTCGGCTCGCTGGATCGTGGGTGTAGAACCGGTGCATACCGACTTGGAAGGCTTGCTTCGTCGTTACAGATCGCTTTGATTTTCAATCGGTAATATAGACTAAAACCTGTAAACCTATACGTTTATCGAATATTATTATAAATAATCATTTTTATACAAATTTAATTATGGTTTTTTCAATTTAGTGTACCAAATAAATATTTTTCATTTAAATATTAATAGTGTTTGTTGATATGAATAGTTTATATTTCCGAATTTTTCAATCTTTTTATATTGCATATACTCATTTTTTGTGCATACGTATATTGTATTTATAATCTGTTGTTCTTAATCAATTAATGTTTCAATTTGTTATTATTTTATTATCTTTTATTATTTATTTTGTTAACAATACAGAATTTAATAATAACTATTTCATGATTTAAAATAACAACATTTTAAATTCCATATTAAAAAGATTTGGACCTCCTCTCCTGGCACGCGCTGATACTTCTTCAAGAATTTTTCAATGGTCTACTGATAAAGTAGATTCCTAATTTAGGAACTGCTGATTTGTACTGCGAGTCTTTTAGCAAGACTACATTGACATATAACTATATTTTTAATTGTTTTGATATTCGACAATCTCCAAGCTGCAGGATAGTCAACAGTGTTTTTAAGTACAGTTATATCGTAATTTTGTAAGAGAAATCATCCAATCATATTTTAATGAGAAAAAGAATAAGAGATGAGCGATATTCAAATGATAGCGGTAAGCAAAGTAAAGAGAAAACGGTAAGTTTTTCTAACATTCTTCTAAAATTAGTAAAATATAAACTCACTAACTTGACATTGCTGTCTTAAAAAATAGTAAAAGCAATATTTTTAATCACGGAAATCTATCATTCACATTAACACCAATATCTTTAAAAAATAAAGAACCATTATGTAACGAACTTCTTCTAAACAAAAGAATTATTCTCTTATATTGTTGAACTTAAAATGCGTTTTAGATTTAAAACATTTATTTATCGACCGATGATAATAAAAAATTCTTCTACACATATACAACAAGTGAGCTGCTTTGAAACGTCGAAGACTTTTACCTTATTGCATGTGCAAACTTTAGCTTTTAATTTTTATTTTCATACATTTTCTTTTTCATTTTTAGGCTTAAAAAGTTCATAATTTATTATATCTCTTTTCGTTATTAGTTCCAATAAAATATTTAAAAAAAACTTTTTCTCAATAAATATTTAACGCACTTTAACCGAGAAGTTTCTATTTTTAAAATAAATGATATGCACATTTTATAAATATGAAGTATCTTTATAAATTTTAATATGTAGATAGATTAATCATTCAATCAACACTTCTAATACGCGCAAGTTATATTAGTGGAAATGACTAATACATTTTGATTATTCAATCATTACAAAGTACAGCATTGTTGAAGAAATTATATTTCTCTTTGAAAGAACGAATCAACAATTTGTTTTATATTTTATGAAATAAGTATTTTAGTCAAAGCTGATAGTGATTATAAAATAAATATATGTAAATACGTAAGATCATTGTGCCTTATGTAAATTAATATTTAAAATACACAGAATGCATCAATGCGTGAAAATTGAAAAAATTAACACACGTCAATATATCTTGTTCCTTCCTTGATTATCGCTATCCAATGGCTGTTAGGACACATTAATACGACATTAGTAGAAAAGCCTATCCTGGGGCAAGGTAGCCCGCACAGCTCACGTAGCAGTGCAAAGCCATGCTGAGCGTTTCAAGGCTGCCGACGAGAGAGTCATAGGTACTTATTGTATCAAGTCTCGTTAACGGAGACGTTCATTCACTCGCTCGATGATGATGACGACGATGCCATCGCGTCGGACTAAAGAGAGAAAGAGAAAGAGAGAGAGAGAGGGGAGAAGGGCAGAGAGGCACATAGCACCAGAACACGAGTGACCCGCACTCGACAGATTGATCTAGTTTGCCTCCAGTGCGTTACTCGTGTGGCTAACTCCGTCGCGAGTGCGAAACGGTAATTGGTGCGAGTGGCCCCGTCGTGATTTCTGTCAGTTCGCCCGATGGGCAAGCGTGCGAGCCACTGAAAATTTCGGCGGCGGCGATGCCGCGCTGCCCACACGACCATGGCGATGCCTCCGTCAGTCAGCGAGAATCCAATCGGTGCTACCGTCAATTTCACCACCATGGCTGCGCTCACACGCCTCAAGCGTGGAAGTGTACAGCTGAGACACGCTGCTCGAGAAGTTAGAGGTACCACTGACAGAAATTCCGTTTCTCTCCTTTTGCCGGCCTTTCAAAAACATGCGAATCATCTTATCACACTGTAATCCCTCTACAAAGATCACTGCTCATTGTTTTATAATATTTCAAGGTGAAAAACAACGGGAACAATATTTGCAATGCAAAAATCCTTTATTAGAAAGATTTCTTTAATGTTACGCAAAAAAACAATTTGATTTAAAGAAATAGTGTTTCACCATTAAATGGTTAATGACGTACATGAAGAATATCAATTTTCTATGTATAGGACCTTAATAAATGTAAAGAGTTAAGGACACATTACTATGCTGCGAATATTTAACTATCTTTACAACTAAGCTGGAATCAACCAGTTGATCCAGTTTAAAAGATTTTTTGGACGTGAAGTCTCTAGTCTATATTTGCAAGCAGGGCGCCACCTGTATTTCTGATCAGGAAAAACAAATAGAAGCAATAATTAGCGAGGTGCTGGCATTGGTACCTGCGATAATAAAATCCAAGCGCTGATGATAAGATGCAATACGCTTATATTTTAGCCCAAAGCCGTGCTATTGTTTGGTATGAGACATACGCGACTAGACATTGAGAGATAGCCAAAGTGTTGCCTCGCGTTAAATGCAAAATTTTCTTTCTTAAGTATCTTAATGTGCTAACTTATAATTTGTTTAATCTCGTGATTCATATGGGAAAATGCAGGAGGATCAAGATTCGAACGAAGAGTTGCGCAAACTCAAAGAGACATCGAAAACCAAATGTTCAGGTATTTTTAAACTAACGTAATTGTCAGTGAACAGAAAAACAATCAGTGTGTTATTAATCTCGCTGTCATTTTGATAAAAACAAGTTATGTCAAAGTAATTATTTATTTATTTGGAAATACTTGAAATCATTTGACAACAGTCTAGTGTAGTGTATTGATTAACGTTGCATTGGTCAAGAAAAATTTTTCTGGTAATTGTGCAGTGCAAGCAGGTAAATCGCCGCGATTTATTATCTTATCTGATTCATATTTTAACTATTTAGAATACTTTGTAGTACCTTGGGATATCAAATAAATTAAATTATCAATGTTATTTCTTACAATAATAATTACGGTAACTGTATGAGTGCTAAATAATGGAATTGTACTAGCAAAGTGTATTTTTTCCGTTCTTCTTTCAGAAATTTATTAAATAAATGATGCTCTGCATTTCGAAATTTCGTTGTCACAATTATTTAAAGAATGTAGAATTTCGCTTGTCATACATCATTAAATTAAGACTGAATTAACTCTGTTTTACAGACGCGTACAATTCAATGCTCATTCAACGCAAATGCAAATATACTTTCAAAAAAAAAAGCGATCGAGCGCGCATGATACAGAGGAGCTTTAATTCCGGTACAACAAAAATACAAACCTCCACGATAGGCGTACATTTAGGTGATCACTTTATCGGTGCGCCTGTTCTCTGAAACTTTGCATAAAGGTGTTTGTGACAAAGTCGAGGCCGCACGTGCACACATAGGCGCTCGTTCTCTTGTAATTTACGATTTGTCGCTTCACCGGGTCCGCGAGGAAAAAGACGAGGAGCGAAGGAAAACGATAGCGGTCGCGCCGACGATCAAATAGAGTTGGCGTACGCGTAACTGGCGCGATAAGGCGACAGCTGTCGTCGCGGGGAAATGCGTAGAAGTGAGATTACTTTTGCCGAAGACGCGCTCGAGGAATGGCCGGTTTCAAGAGGGGAAGCGTGCAACTGGTCAAGCGCAGCAGTGTTCAGATCAAACAGGCCGCCAGGGATGTGCGAGGTTAGTCGCGCGCAGTGCCTTCGACTGGCCGAGTGAAAGCCGTTAGTTCGCCCCGGTCTGTGTACTTAGGTTCGATCAAAAGTGTCTGCGACGAGGTTTCACAAGTTCTCGCTAGATTATATCTGCTTCGGTTATCTGTTTCGTCTTTATTCGAGGTTCCGACATTGACAATTGTAAATAAATGAGTTATTTTGGAATCTTTTGAGGAAAAGTACTCGCTGGAAAATAGATATCTTTCTACTTCGAATGGTTCGTAGAGTCTAAAGTTATTTTTAAGGATGTACTAGCTAACAGACATTTTTAAAAGTTAATTTTCACGTATAAATCGCTGGTTTCAGTTTAAAAAAATTAATTTTTGAGGTTGCTGCTTAAAGAATCGATGACAGAAATTGAAATAAATAATTTGAGCTATGCATGATCAGCATTAAATAAATAGAAAGTTCTTTGATGACGAAAATTTCTTTTTCCCGACTAATTTTTTTGAATCGATTCGCTAAGCTACATCTTTAAAAGGTAATTAATACAATTTAAAGGTAATCATTTAAAAATAGCGATTTATATGTAAAATTTACATTTTAAAACAGACTGTATAGTACAATCTTAAATGATCGTATACTTCAACTAATACCGTACATCGTAGAAATTGAATAGATAAATATAAATGATGAGATTTGTGTTCTGAATAAAAAAAATTACAGTACAGCAAGATTTTATTTTTCGGTTCATGTTAACAAGGAGTTTTTGTGACGAAATATCTCCGATGACGTAAATTCATATTTGTATCTTGATAAGGTTCGGAAACTGAGATGGCAGAAATTTTTTACCTTTATGATAAACTAGGAATAACTTTTTGAAAGCATGTAAACGAATGGAATTTCCTTACTTCTCTGTAACAGCTGCTGTTCGAGCTCGGCACGTAGTTGCAACCCTCGTGGCGGTAGGATTTGCCCTATGCGGTGCCGTGGAAACAAGTTCGTCGGTGGCGTTGCTCGCCAACCAGGACAGCTATGCGAGCGTCGACACCTCTTGGCGCTGCAACATACCTTTCAATGTCTCGAACCGCAATCACACCGAGGATGCCGAGATCATCCTCATCTCGGAGTTGCCGCAGGAGGAGCGCGCCGAGTCGATAATGCGCGAAGCCTTCCTTTGGGGCCAAGTAGCTGGACCTATACTTGGCGGCTGTCTCGTCTGGGGCAGGTCCGGCCCGTCGATGGTCTTTTCCAGGGCAGTCCTCAGCGCGTGTCTGGCATCCCTGCTGGTGCCGGCTGCTTGGCGAGGGCCTTCTCACGTTGCTCTTAGATTGTTTCAAGGGCTTTGTACGGTAAATATAAACTTTTTATTTCAAAGAATTATACAATACATTAGATTTGCCATAAATTAATAATTAAGAAAGAAAAACTTTTGCACAATTTTAACCAATGAATGAAAGTCACCATTTTTTATGATCTAAAATTTCACATTTTTATTATCTCTAAAAAGTGAATTTTTTAGAAGGGTAACCGCATTGCATAGTAGACTATTCGATGTTTATTTAAATAAACAATGATTTGTGTATACATAGACAGTAATAGAGATATTATATTTTTATGAACAATCAATAGCAATCTCAAAATTAATTATTTCGTTAGTGTACTGACGGTAGATCACGTGTAACTTAAGTACACCTTACCTGTTTATTCAGATGATTCATGACAATGATAAATGCGAATTGAGTAGTACACGTACTACTACTTACTTGAACGACAATTTTTTTAAATATACTTTCATTTAAGATCACTCTTAATACATTATTCTTGATTTTTAGTAAAAAAATAATGATTTTATATTTCAGGGGGCAACTATGCCCGCTGCTCACATGCTTGCCATGACATGGTTTAAGAGTACCCATAGGAGTTGGTATTTTAGTTGCTACGCAGGTAAAAAAAAGAATTATCTTATTAATCATCAGAATTTGGCAATGCCTCACTTGCACAATTAAAAAATCTATTTTCCAGCTGTAAGTGTAGGTTATTGTCTGACTGGCTGGCTCGGGACAGCGGTAGTACGATCTTTCGGCAGAGATTCTCTGTGCTATGGTCTCACGATAATAGCATTGTGTTGGTATTTCGCGTTCGGTCGCTTCGTCAAAGACAGTCCCAAGTCTTATCAGCACGATACTAATGTAAGGCATGTCGTCAGTTTGTACCATTACCAAATTAATTTTTTTTATAAAATTATTCAATGTTAATATTTTCACCTAAAATAGTCAATGTCTTTTTAAAACAAATTAATTGCATATTGTGCAGGGAAGTGTCTCTATACCCTTATAACATTTTTTCTCAATATTTTAATTTATGTAAACAGGCTGCAGTAATACCATGGGGAAAATTACTGAGATCGGTTCCGGTTTGGGCATCTGCAGTGGCGACGATGGGAAATCAATGGGGCGATGCTACACTTGCTCTTGGAATGACAAAATACCTGAAATTTATTTACGGATTTTCCACAGCTAATGTAAGTCTATTTATCATCCCCATTACTTATGAATTGCAATTATTTTCTGATATTTCTACAATGTGAATGTAATTTTAAATTTTAATTTCGTTTGCATTTCAATTCATCTTTGGCAAATTCTTTATAGTAGATGTTTTTTTCGTATTAAGTAAAATTGAAAGTTTGGCCTTGCAGAGTGTTCTACATACTACAAATTAAGCGGTTACAATTCTTGAAAGAACATATAATTATGTAATTTCCTTAATGCAGGATTCCTTGTTGATGACTTTGCCACACATTGGGCACTTTATGGCGGCACTCTCTTGCGGTTTGCTCGTTGATCACGTGAGAGAATCTAAAATAGTCTCTACGACTACGGCGAGGAAACTCGTTGTATACACCGGTAAGCGAATTGAATTTCTGCTTTGAATGAAAAAAAGGCCTTCTAAAGGAAGCTGTACACAACTGATTGAGCAATTTATCTACTTATTATGCGACCCGCATTAAAAGAAGTCACATTTCGATAAGCAGATTAAACTTTATGTACAAAAATCTACTGTGTACTAATGTTCCAGATAGGATAAGAATTCCAGCTTAAAAAATTATAATTTAAAGAAATTTTATTCATTCAAGCAATCACTGACAGCGTTGTTTAATAAAAAATAAAATGAAACTTGATTCTTCGACAACAGCACACTTCATCCCAGCCGCGCTACTGTTCGTCGCAGGCTACGTAGGCTGTCAGCCACTAAGCGCAGCTTGGCTGGGTATCGCCGCCCTGCTCGTGAGCGGAACTGCACCAGCTGGGGCTCTAGCAGCGATCGCGGACTTGGCGCCCGCGGAGTCGCCCGCCTGCGCCGCAGCGGCCTGCGCTCTGTGCTCGACTCTCGGCGCCGCTGGCCTCCTTGCCGCCAACTATTTCGTCACGCAGGCGCTCTACGGATCTGTGAGTATATTCGAAAACTAAATAGCCGTCGGAGAGGGGGATGAAAGTAAGAGTGGAAAAATTATGGGTTGGATGTCAAAAGGTGTAATTGCTTGCTGTATTGTTCCGTGAAGAAACCTTGTGAGAAAGCTAGATCTGGCTGATTAAATAATTCGTGGCAAGGTTTGCGAATACATGCAAATTTTCTGACAAACATCCGCACTCTCATATTTGAATTCTGAGAAAGATCCTATCATTAATGAGTACTTAGTACTTACTCAATTAATTGATTAAAGATTAAATCGATCGTTACTAATGTCAGTAATGTCGTCAGTAATTTAAACAATTTTTTTTGACAATTTTAGATTGCGGGATCCTGGCGCTTGGTATTTGGGGTAGCGTCGATTGTACTCTTATTGACAGCGGCTGTATTCCTGGCACTCGGCAAAGGTTCACCACAACCATGGATACCATCAGTGGCACGGCCTCGTAGTCATGACGTGATCTACGAACACGATGTGCTCGAGCTTGATTATGAGGATGTCGGGGTACAGACCGAACCATACAACCCCTACGGTTCCGAAGACGATGAAGAGGAACCCATCAAGGAAGAGGTCAAGGAAGTATCTTCAGCTCACTCAACGATCTCCGTCATCAACGAATAAATTTAGCCAATGTAGTTTCGAATTAAACAAATATTTTTTTTCATTTTTCATATGAAAATTTAATTTGCTTTAATAATTGACAAGCAGTTGTAAGAAAACATATCAGAATTAAAAAAAAACTGAATTCGGTAGTTACAATTTGCATTAAAATTTTCTCAATCATTATTATGTAATGAAACCGTGATAATATACCAATGACGAAATTTTAATCTTGATTGTTAGAAACTGACGACAGGTCATTTTTAACTATAAATTATTAATAAAAGACAAACGGTTGTAAAAATTAATTATAAATTTTAGATGTGCTAGGAAAAAATACCGATTTGAGAAAATCGGAATATGTATATACATTTCAATTAACTTACAATATAATATAATACATAAGTTTATTGTTACAATAATTTATAAAAGTCATTATACAAACTGCTATTATAATTACTCATACACGTAATATAAATAATGAAATTTAAAGTATTGCATTCTAGCTTATTTTTACTTTCATCATAGAACAAGACTTTATTTCAGTAAAATAAATTCATCAAATGCGTGAAATCTCAATATGCCACATTTTAATTTGTGAGAAACTTCACATATGATTGGTAAATAGAAAATGAATGAGGTTACATTTGTTTCAAATAGGGAAGTCTGAAATAGTAATATATTTAATTATGTAAAATATGCACATAATTATAACTTTAATATTGTTATAAAGTTAAGAATTGAGAGAATAATAAATTAAATGTAATAAATATTCATAATTTGAAAAAATAAAATTGTGATTTACAGCGCTTCTTTATTTGAATAAAAAATCTTTTTTACTTTTTGCAAGTACCTACTTTTTGAAACTAAATCTAGGTTAGACTTTCTTTTCGTAGAAATGTTTAATTTTTCTTTCTTCTTCGAGATAATTATACCCACAAAAATTCTTTGGGAAAATTTTTCTATGAGAAATGATTTCCTTCTTGGATTATCTTTGTACCTTTTTAAGAAACATGATCACATTTAATATTTAATGATAAAAAAATAATACGATCTTTAAACTTTGCATAATTGTTATTCAAGTATAGTATCGGTAAATTCTAAAAAAAAAAGTGTTGGTGGGATGACTTGTTAGTTGACGTTCAAAGAATTCAGTATTGTGCAGAAACGCTTGAGAAACGGAAAGTCGTTTCAACTTGCACTTTCTTTGTTAGGCACTTGCAGTGACATACAAACAGTTTCGTACATACCAGGCTATTTCGCGAAATAAGACATTCGGCGAGGTCCCGAGAAAAAGGCGAGTGCCTTCACAGCTTTGAATCTAGACACAGCATTTCAACTCGCGATGGCAACCGTATGCGTAGAGTCTCATGAAAGCTCCGCCCCATCGCGCGCTACGTAAGTATTGCAGCTGCTTGACACGCGGCGATGCTAATTATTACCAGCAGCAGCACATCATTATTTTCTCCCTCCGTACCTTTACTTTTTAGGTTTACGAAATAAATTCTCACACTCTTTCTTATTCAGATATCTGACTTTTTATTTTATCAGTATTGGAGAAAAGGAGAGAGACGCAAAACGTACGTCATACATATATTACATAGTAGTTTACATAATTCTTCGTATTTACAATAATATTTTGCGATCTTAAGTTTAACTTAATTTAAAAAGTCATGCTTTTTATGCATAAGTGTCTTTCATGTTAAATGCATATGTAAAGCTTTGAAGTAAAGATAGTAATTATTTAAAAATGACAATAAAAAAGTAAAAACATTACAAGTACAAGTACATAGTAGTATAAAATAGGCATCAAATTTTATAATTAATTGAAAACAAATCATTGATGCAACTATTAAACTAAAGTCTTTCAAAATGTGTACTTTTAAAAATATTCTAATCCTACTTACAATTTATATTCTAATACTTATAGAATTTTTAATAGTTATAACAATAAATAAAAATAATGTAATACCATAATGAGATTATTACATCAAATACTTAATTTTACCACACAACTCGCTTGGAAAAATGGAAGAAATTACATTTTTTTTCTTATTTCTTTCTCGTCATCAATGTCTTCTCCAAGAATTTGGACGCTTCTAACAGGGCCCGACTTTCGGTATCTAGTAGTAGGAGTAGGAGGTGCGACTGTTGTCGTCATAATCATTGTATTTGGCATAGCGATTGGCCTCTCTGCATTTATAGCCAATTGAAGCATTCTCAATAGCAATGCTTCTCTTATCTGAGGGGGTAAAATTTCTTCTCCATCATCTACTACTTCTGGAGCGTAGAATTTTTGCCTGTATACGCGCTTTGGATATCTGGGTTCGGGATAATCTTCATAAAGGGGATTAATTGCACGAGAATACATCTGCGCTCTTCTTAAAGGCATCCGTTCGGGATAAGGTGGTGGCGGTGCAGGTGCTACTGGTGCTACAGGTTCAGGAGGATAAGGAACTTCTGCTCTAGGAATAGGTGCTTGATAAGCTGGTTGATAAGAGGGATATGGTTGTTGATCGTAAAGTGCATCTTCTAGATAAGTTTTGGGATAATTCAAGGCTTGAATACCGTATTGACTAACGAGAAGACGCCTCAATAAAATTTGAAAATCACGACGACTTAATGGAGGTGCAATGGGATTTGGTGGTTCTGGTGGAAGAGCCAACTGACTCGATCTGTAGGGATATTCAGGAGCTATATTCTGGTATTCTCGTTCATCTTGAGGAACAGGTACAGGTTGTGGAACGGGACGTAAAACAGGTCTTCTAGGATCAGCGAGCCCTTCTGGGTATGCCAATTGTCGTTGATAAGCTGCTCTTTGTCGAGCCAGGTAGGCGGATGGATTTACAGGATTTACCGGGATTCGAGGATTGGCTTCTTCTTGTTCTTGAGCTGCTGGAGGAGCATCTGATAGATAGTGGACATTGGCATCTGGTGTACCTGTATAAAGAGATTGTTGACCGGGTGGAACTCTACTGTACTCGGGCCGCAATAGAAGCCTGCTCAAAGGAATTTGACGGTATCCAGGATCTTCTTCTACATTATTACCTTGCACTAAAACGTTGGGTGGCAAATCTCGCAAGAAAGCTTCTTGCTGTTGTCGAACGTACAATGGTTCAGCGTTTTGACGTACGAATTCTCTGGGATCAGAAGGAGCACGAGCAGTCGTTCTAATAAGTACTTGTTGAGCAGTATTTCTGTCTTCCTGATTTTTTGATTCTTGTTCATAAGCTCGAGTACTTTGTTCAAATTTGGCCGGGCCATTATCCTGATTACCATACAATTGTTTTTGACGGTCCGATCGAAGTCCTGCTACCCTTTGAACTATACGCGGAGGTGTAGTTGTAGTAAACAGTGGTCGAGAAGTGGACAAAGCACCTCCATAAACGTCAGCATGATCATCTTCGTGCTCAACAACTGGTGTAGCAGCTTTAGTGGTTTCCTCTTGAAGCTGTCTTCTTAAAGCATTGCCTGTTGTGATTTTTGTTTCCTCTTCTTTATCTTCAAATTCTTCGGTAATGGGTCGTAATTGATGATCGAGTGGTCGTTTCGTAAAGACTACTCTTCGCAGAGTTGGAGACTTTTCACCTGCACTGGGTTTGGAGATTTGCGAATCTTCATCAATTATTTCTTCTTCTTCTAATATGACAGGTCGTTGTTGTCCATTAATGATGAAACGGTGCCTTCCTTTCGGTCGGTGAAAACTGGGTTTCACAGTACTTTCCGTAGACGTTACTGTAGTAGAAGAGGTCGGTGGAGTAGTAGTGGTTTTCCGAGATCTAGGAATCGATTGTACTACTGATGATTTCGTTGTTGGTTCCGTTGTTGTGGAATAGACGATGGTAGACTTCTTGGTGGTAGCGGTGCGATTGCTGCGGGGTATACTCTGGACTACAGATATCTGCTCCTGCAATGGCGAGACGGTGGTTGATTTAAACCCAGTGCCGTTGGTCGAAGAATAGGAGACCCTCTTTATTTCACCATTCGCGTCGACGAAACCGAATGTACCCTTGATGTTGCCTAATACATCGCGGCTCTCAACCTAGCAAACGTTACGTTTGGATTTTGGAGATCATAAAAAATTAAAAATTTTGTTTTTAATTTAGCGTGCAACTTTCTTGTAATGTGCTTCAATTAGTATTTCTACAAGTGTCCAAACGTACGTGATGACTACGCATTTTAGTAAATATTAAATAAAACTTTTTTTTAAATCTTTTTTAATTGTAAATGTTTTATGAATTTAAAAAACACCTAGATTAATAAGAGAGAGAGAGATTTATTTAATATTCTTTAATATCTATTTGAACTAAATAAGTGAATCTGGTTGGTACGGTTTTACATCACCCTAAACTTACTTTAAAGGATCCATCTTCAGCTTCATATCCGTAGGTGTACGAACCGTCTTCATTGACTTTTCGTATTTGCTTCAGAATAGCCACTTGTTGATCATGTTGACTTTCTGACGTTTGTTGATCCGTTACATTTGAACATCCAGCCGTTGCCAAGCAAAACAATGCCATCAGCCATGGCGTCATCTTAAAATCATCAACAAATTAAAAAAGATTAAGAATTATGAAAGATATTTGTTTTTTTAATATATTATTTTTAAATTATTATATTATTCTTTAATTATATTAACATAACTATTTCGCGATTAAATGAAAGAATAATAACGAGCGTATTTAAATTTAATTCCAAAAAGTGACCGCATTAATTTTTTAAAATTATTGCACAAATTCTAACCACTAAAGAAATCATATCGTACTATTTTCAAGAAAAACTGACACACTTTTGCAAAAAGCTAAATAGAAAAAATGACGTATTGGCCGTATCGTATAAATGATTAAACACTTTTTTGCTGTAAAGAAGCAACACGAGTTTGATCTGAACACTAGCGAAGCAACGCGCGCACTGTAACACTGGCAGAGGCGTAAACGAGCAACTTGTAAGTCAGCGAGGCAGTGGAGGTACCTTGGGACTGGAAACCATGGTACCGCGGATGCGGTGAACGTTGACAATGATGTGAGCGGGGTTCTGTGCGCGTTATATATAGAGTGACACAATACTTGTCCGCCACCCTTCCACGCCTCCTTCTCTCGAGCGCCAGCTATTCTCGCTAGACTCGTACTCCTTAGCGAGGCTTTCAACCTTGACGACCCCTCGAAATCATCGCCCCTCCAAGAAAGAAAGAATGCAGATCGAGGTTCTGGAAAAATGCTGTTGTGGAATTTTCAGAAAGTGTAATAACTGTCTCTAATTATTGCTTGATCCACTATTAAAAAACAGCTCTGTTATTATATAAGAACTCATATTACGACTTATTGTTTTTTATGAATAAATTTATCTGTATTCTACTATTCGTTCAGTTACATCTTATTACGCGTTATTGAATAACAAACGTAAACTATAAATACACTGCAAGCAAGTTTAAATTCATTAAACAATGTCACCTACATAATTTCAATTAAATTATGCAAGGATGCATTCTGCAAGGACGCGAGGACTATTAAAAATAGTGCTTCTTCGAAATATGAATATGCTATTGTAATAATATAAAAAATTGTTATATATGCACAACTTTGAATGTAAATAGTACAAATTGTATATTTTTTTTAAGACAGATAAACTGTCTGCAATTTTTTAAAACAATATAAGCAAGCATGATCTATTAATAAATGTTGTAAAATTTAATTAATCTACTCTAGATTGCGAAAATACTTCTTGACATGGTTTGAATGTGCTTGAATTTTCATAAATAAATTGAAACGGTCGTAAAAACATTTTATAGCGATTCTCATTACAGAAAAATAACATTTCATAAAACCTGCGATTCTTTGCGTTCTGTTTAACAAACAAACAGCATTGCTAAAGCATACGTTTATTTTTGTTTCTACAAGCGGCACTGGGAATAAAAGTGCTGAAATGCAGAAAGCGAATTTGAAAGGGCAACTGGCGCGTGTGCACGATGATTCTCTCCGAAAGGCTCGCGGAAAAAATGCAATTTAGCAATGGGTTTCTTTTTCTGCAAAGAAAAGATAAGAAAACGGTGTCTGCCCGGGGTACACGCAAACGCGTCGAAAGCCGGGCGGGTGAGGGAAAACGAGAGGAAAGCCACGAAAGACGGCGAAGCAGGTGCGTATAACGCGCGGACACGCAGACGCGCCCGGGGAGACGACGTCTCGGAGATTCGCGGGGACAAGTGAAAGCCACGTGGGAGTTGACGGCGGCGTCTTAAGAACAGTAGTAGTAGACTGTAAAATGTGTAACAATAGTCGCTCTTTCCCATACTATGCAGCAATACCGGGGCCATTGTAGCGCGAGGAGCCGCCGCGCCGGCTCTGAATCTCCGCGAGTCACTCCCACAGGACAATTATTACATCACGCAATTTCCTATGGGGATATTTCGCATCTCCGCGCTATACGCGGCTTTGATTCCGCCTGGATAGTCGGCGTCGCGCGGCACCCGGTCCCCTCTCGCCCCCACTCGCTCGTCCGCGTATCCCTATTAATATGCATCGAACGATTAAGATGGCTTATCGCGAACGTTTAACGGTTTCACACACTTCGGGAATATTGTTCGCAGCTGAATTGAGGCTTCCTGAGGACTGCGGCGGGCCGTCGCCTATGAGGAACTAGTGCCATTTGGAAATTCACGAGCGCCCGACTCGAGATGAAAGTTTCGATTTTATTCTCTTTGCTCTGGTTTTGTTTTGCTCGCGTTCTGGCCGAGCGATAACGATTCAGCGTTTTCGGCTAATTACGGGTGTCGAGGGCAATAATTGTTCCGAGAGGACGACAGCTTTAATGAGCATGATTTGCATTTGCGAAAATCTTTCGATTTTAGTTGCCGAGTCTGCGTCGAGATTTTTCTGCTCTATTTCGTGAAAAGTTGAATATTTAAACTACATTTCCGTTACCTGTGAATGATATTTTAACGATTTCTACCTTTACAGCAATATCCAGAATTCATACATTATTTCTGAAAATCCTAAAATTGATTCGATGTGAATACATTAAATGACATAGTTTGCGGTAAATTCACAGAAATGAAATGATTTATGTCATATATTTTTACCATTAATCACAGGCTTATTCTAAAAATTTGAATCCGCATAAACATTTAAATAATTCTAGTTTATTCTACTGATAATAATTATTTCCACGATTGCAAAATAATAAATATAAGGACTAATGAAACATAAAATTATTGGTAATATCAATGCTTGTAGCGTAAAATGCAGTTATGAAAAAGTACTATAGAAAAATATATTCCTTGTATTTGCAAAATTAATACATAAAGATATCCACAAATTAGGTCGCAAAGTACGCGTTTCTGTGCGAACATTCGAATATACGGCACGCCTCCTTCATTATCTACGAAATGACCAACATTCTTCTCATGGGAACTAGTCGATTGTCTTCCTCTTTCGGCACTCAGGGCTTACAAAAACTGTTGCATCCAAAGAAAGAAGGGTACACACTCACACTTGCAAACTTCTTGCGACATCGCCAAATTAAACAAAAAATGAAATACGCAACAATCACACACTGATTCTTAACAGCGCTTCTTTAAAAATTGCCGATTCTAATTTAAAGTTACTGCACCTTAACAAACACTTGCTAAATGCGAATTTTAAAATATGTTTAAAATTCTACATTCACGTTTTAAGTACTACACGAAAATAGTTATGCCCATTTAACAAATTTTTGCTTGTCGCTATTCTTAAAAAATTGAATTCATATTTGTGTACGTAGTTGTATTTTATTTTATTACGTGCAAAACATTTATTGAAATTCCTTTACAAAAATTGGACTGACATAATAATAGGCTAATACTTTTGCTATCGTACTGATTTCCTGAAAATGCACTTCGAAGAAATACGGCAATACGCCTCAAATTTATTAAGAACTAGTTTATTACTTTTGTAGATTTTATGGAATGCTCTGGCGAAACTTTAATGTCTCTGTTTTCAGGCCGTGAAATATCTCGCAGAATTGCGAATAAATTGCTACTGTACGGCGTGCATGATTTAACATCAGCTCTTGCCGGTATTCCATCACTCCAAAACATCGACAATTTTCAACATTCGAAAATACAAAACTCATCACTCTTCTGAATTTCCTTTGGCGCTGACTTTTATAATTGCAGCCAAGCGAAATTTTTTCGCACCTTTTTCTTTTTTCGGAAAATTCTCAAGACAACAATGTAAGGCACCGTCGCACTTTCTGATAAGTTGTAGTGATTGTATCACGCTTAAGACGTTAACAGCTGTAACGCGTTCGAAGATGATTAGAATGTCGTTATGTCGGCTCTCACAGAGATTATATAGACCAACGAGATGGTAACTTTGCGCGTTTAGTGCCGAGCGTGAGATAGCGTTTCATTTAGCAGTCAAGCTGTATTGTTGCTAAGAAAAATTAAGTGCATCATAAACACTTTCTTTTCAGTTTTATTTAATTACCACTTATGTGACATCTGTTAACTATTTTTTTCATTCAGGAAGAGTGTTTACTGTTCTCACGAGCATGGTATTATATAATATAATACAACGAAATTATTGTTACGAATAGTACGTGATTCATAAAATACTCTTAATCATATTAAGGGTCGTGTAGAATTTAAATATTATATTAATAATTTCATAATTTTATAACATCATATGCAATTGAATATTATGTTCCATTATTGATTTTAAATTGCAATTTGAATTATTAATGAAATTCAAAATATGAAAATATATTTTTAAATGATAATAATATAATTATGTAATTAATTAAATTAATCTATTTACTTGGAATTTTAAATATACAGCAGCATGCCTATATGATGAGCATTTATATCTTTTTTTAGTAAAATGTGAGAAACACTTTTAATGCCTGAGTGTACTTTATCAAACAAATGTCCAAAAATCGAATTTCTAAACAAATGTAATTGTTTTTGTTTTCTTTAAAATAGTTCTTTTTCAAACATTACAAGATTAAAATAGTCAGAGTAATTATAAAAAATATGATTCACTAACAACAACAGTATCTGCTTTAGAAAACATAAGAGTGTTTACGTTATTGCCAATACCATTATCAACTAAAAACTGTATGGGAAGAAGTCCCACTCTAGATAATAAATAAACTGTAATTCAATTTTGCTATCTTTATTGTTTACGAACCTGGGATAGTGGTAGGAGTGACGCCTGCATATTTCAACCACTTCTGTTTCGCTGCATGACGGGTTGACGTAGATAGGAGTCTATGAAGTAGTAGTAATCTTCTTGTAAGAAACATTATGTAGAATGACAATAATTTCATGATAATTTTTGTCTGAAATAAGGTTAATGCAATATATTAAAATTATTTGGAAAAATATTATAAATTTAAAACGTTTTCGTAAAAAAGCTTCACTGACTTATTTTTGTTATATACGTTGCCAACGTTACCTCCTTTCATATATAAATACTCGTCACATTGCAATAATTCAATAATTTGCACAAGTTTAACTATATTCTTTGTATTTATAATGATACTAACAAAATTTTATATTTTTGTAAATATTCTTTTTTCATATTTCATTGCTATTTTTTTATAAAAACTGTTTTTTATATTTGAATATTTTTTATAGTAATTTAGTTCTATTATGTTATTATTCTAAATATAGTATCCTTTCCTCGTAGGTATTGGTAAAATAAAATAAAGATGCTTTTAATAAATCGTCCGAATGACATTTCTAAACACGTATATAATTCGAATAATAAAAAAAAAATTAGAAGCATTACAAATTACATGACGTTAATAACTGTTATTTTTCACAGGAAGTATTTTCAACTTCAACACGAGAAAAAAGTGAAAGTGCACGAATCATTTTTAATCGTGCCGGATCATACGCTCAATAAATGGAAAGTAAAACAACATTCATGGCACAGAAAATTTGTAAATATAGTCTTATATGTTATAATTCTGTGATAATAATTTAAATGTTATTTAATCCTCATTGAAAATGTTAGAAACTTTTGGATCATGCCACCGTCGTAGGTTGGAAAATATTGCTTACTAAGACAGCGTTTATTATAAATATGAAAATATAGTAATAAACTAGAAATTATAAAAGATGAACATCAATTTTCCTTTCTTTATGGATGAAAATTACTACAAGCAATTTACAAAAAAATTTTAATTTAAAATATTTTTAATGTTTGGGCTAAACATTTTGTAAAATATTCGTTGCCGAAAAGTTAAGGAGTCGTTAATAATAATATTTCAGTTTTTACTCAACGTAACAACCATAAATTCTTATGAAATATTCAACAGATCGCGTCAAAATTTTACTTCGCAAAAACTATGCATGCCATATAAGAAAAACGTTGGCAGAAAGAAAACGGAAGAAGACATATTAAGTGAAACTCTAAATCGGGAAATATTTCGAGTACTTTTGTCACATACGCGAGATTATCATTATTATAATTTATGCGCGTCCCGGCGACCGCGCTTCAATGCACTTGCGCACGCGAGAATTGCGCTGGATAATGGATGCAGGATTACGGGCATAAATTGCGATCGTTTTACAAAGTGACTACCTGCTGGCAAGTAAAAGGAAAGGAGTGGAAAAAAGCGGAAAAAAGCAGAGTCGTGAAAGCAAGCGCTTTCGCCGTCGCGGCCGCCGAGGCGATCGCACCCGGCGACTACCGCAGAACCGCTAGGATGGCACTTCGTGACCTTTATCTTGCCGGCGGGACTTGGGTCAAGGTTAAGCTGCATCTTCACCAACCAGTATTGATTTTTACAAATTACTTATAATCACGATCCTATTCATCGAAGAAGGAAATTTCACATTAGCATAGGACACTTTTTTTTTTTATTTTTAATTAACCGCTGGTAATCAATACCTATTGAATGGTGCTAACTTAATAGTAAACTGTCAATTTATTATTTATAGTATTTGAAATCTTCTTTTACCAATTCTAACAACTTAATTAAGATTGTGTTCTTTTTATAAACGCAAGAGAATGGTTAATGAAGCTACTCCAAGTTTCTCGCTAATTAAATCAAACTTTTTGTGCGGATAACTCCATATTTCTTACACTGTTGAAATCGTGGGGAACACAATGCATTAAGTATGTGAATTTTTATTACAATTGAAAATTCATTTTTATTTATGAAGAGCATGAATTCTGCGAATAGAACTTTAGAAGTTAACGACTTATACCACTGAAGT
Source organism: Eurytoma adleriae (assembly GCA_900480045.1). Taxonomy (NCBI): domain Eukaryota; kingdom Metazoa; phylum Arthropoda; class Insecta; order Hymenoptera; family Eurytomidae; genus Eurytoma; species Eurytoma adleriae. Next base: position 88,170 of record UXGC01000225.1, read on the forward strand.
CGTATTTTAAAAAAACGTATCCCAACACTTTCGGTAGGCTAAAGACCACTAAATAAGTAGGTGCAGTTAGCACAATTTTCAAATAAAATGGATATGTTTATTGAGGTGTAAAAATATTTTCTTCATTATCTCTGGGAGAACATGTGAAACGCTTATTCTCGTTAAACAATTAGGCCACTTCTATGATAATACAATGCAAGGTAAAAAAAAAATAAATTTGCAAACAATCAGCCAGTGAACGTGCATTTAAATTGATCGTTAATTACACACGCCGAAGAAAAGAAGTCACAATGAAAACACGTGTGTGCAACTATACGTTCTTTGCATTTTTGCTTTCTTTTACTTTCACTGATTTGGTGATCTTTTAAAACCCCCGTGTTATCATTATACTTTGATATAATTGTGCCCTAGCAGAACTATGGTACTGTTAGAAAATCGATGTCAGCCACTGATAGTGTTTTCTTACTCTTATCAAGCTGACTAGAGAAGAATAAACCTTAACTGACAGGGCGCATACGCACGTGCATGCGTGCAAATAAGGCTAAACAAACCTCATTAACATCGAATAACGGCGAGAGTTACTACGAAGAAAGAAAAAATATCCGGCCGCCTTGCACTCTTGTTTTATTTTACTTTCGTTCTTCGCACCTTCGTTTTTGTTTACTCATGAAAAGAATTTTAAAACAGTTTTTTGCAAAGTGAGTTTTTCATTGTTTCGGAAAAATCTTTTAAACTACTTTGGTATATTTTTCGTTAGAAATTATTTAACGATTCTATTTCAAACATCCAGATTCCACATTGTGATATTTAAATGGAAAGTAGAACATTTATTATCGATTAATGTAAAATTCATGCACAAAGTACATTTGTTTAAGATTCTGTTTTAAATTTTAAAATCTCACTAGTTTTCATTATTATCGAAAATAAAAGAAATTTTGATTTGCAATGGTCAATTAAGATGGAACGGCCTTGATGTTTGACGAAGTTAATTGAGATCGTTGTTAAAAAAGGAGTGAATAAAAAGCTAGTCGAACAGATCTTGGAAAAAATGTAGCCAAATTCGAAAGTGTTTCAATGAATCAGAACATAAATAAATTGAAACATATTGTTCTCGCTTGGGCGTTACTATAATTACTACTTAAATTGATACCACACGTGTCCATTCTCTAGAAACACTTTCACTGAACGCTGCTGTTATTTGTTATTAATGTTTTTCATATAGACAAACTGTAGACTACTACGAAAAATTATCGCAAAGCTTGATTTATGTCATTTTTAACGAAACAAATCGAATATGTTTACGATTAAATCAAGACTGTGATTTGGCTTGCGCATGCTAATGGTCTTTTCTTTCGTAATAATAAAAATAATAATAATTGGATGGTTTATTTTTACTATGCAGTGATTAATGAAGTTATTCAAATTTTTATTCTCGCTTTCTAATCTATTTAGTAGTTTAATGAAGACAGGATAAAACTATATTCATGAATAATGAAAGGAAAGGGTATTAAAACGAGTTTGACGTCGTTGTTAGCATCGAACATCGATGGCCATCAATATCCGCGCTTTTCCTCAAACGTCCGAGCGGAAAGTATCAAACGTTATAAAATCCTTATGTCACGTATTATGTTACGGTGAGTTCGCGGTGTTCAGATTTGGAAAATGGACGAGTGCGAGTAACCGGGAATGCTGAATATTTAAAAACTAGTTTTCCCGTAATAGAATTAAGGCCCGCGCGCTCGACTTTTTCCACGTAAGCGCACGCCATCGTAACGAACCTGCTCATTACCCCGGCGGAATCCGGCGCTTTCGCGTTTTCTTCTCCCTTTTTTTCGCCGCTCTGCTCGCCGCTCTGCTCGCCGCTCTGCTCGCTGCTCTGCTCGCCGGTCGCCGGTACCGTTTAATTTTCTAAACGGGGAAGAAGCCGCTTCCTTATACATTTTACTCGGCTGCTTTTCGCGCACGGGAGAATTAGATCAAACAAAGCAGGCGATCGCATGGCGCAAAAAGGAAAGACAAAGGGTAGGCTAATCACCGTCTTAATGTTATATATTAAAGTAAGAGTCAAGTTCTAGTGGCGTACGGTTAAAAGATTTTAAACACCGGTTTCCAGTCCTTTTAATTATTGACGCGCTAATGGCAGCGCGCGCATCGAGATTACAAAATAGGATTCGTAGTAGACCGTAACGAATATAATTACTTAATAACGAATTAATGTGCTTTCTCGTTATCGTTGACTTCTAGCGGGTTCTTTGTTTTCTTGTGACTGTTAAGGATTTGTTACGAAATTTTTTATGACTAGTAATATGATATTTGCTTAAGTTCTTGTACAAGGCGTGCCAGATTGACGAGTTTATTAAAAATGATATTATTTTTTACAGATATTTTTTTTTTATATCTTGTACAAATTATGTTTTATATACTGTATAGGTGATTTCAATGATTTTTACAGATTTACCGTGCAATTAAATATATGTGAAGGTGATAAATCTTTTTTAATTGAAAATATATCGAATTTGTAATCAGACACGTACACGATGATATTTTGTCATTGCCGATTGGGTATCTTCCGCCTTAAACGAATTTTCAATGAACTAAAAATAAATATCAAGGAGCTTCTTCAATTTATGTTTGTGTAATTTTTGAAATTTTAAGAACTATCATTTTAAGCAATATCTATTAATCAAATTGTCTGCCAAGCATAAATTATTGAAAAAACTGAACCTCATTTTTGTGCCTTAAGGAAAATACGTTACGTCTTTTTTCATAATTTAAATATTTGTAAAATAAAAATTAAAAATATTTATTTTATACATTAAAATGAGCCTTCCAATTTCTTCACATCTGAGTTTTATAAATATATGATTAGGAATACTAAAACCTTTAATAAAAATCTTCTATATAAAGTTCCTAAAAAACTAACTTAAAAAACAATTTTCAAGTGATGAGATGGAAATGTACTATTTGAGAATTTAAATATACTTATCTTGTCATCAAGAATAGAGTCGTATGTAATTTTTCGAAAAGAGCAATGCAGTAGTATAACTTCTACTACTTTATTTAAATAACTCCTTCTTTCTTTAATTGAATATAATGAACATGGTATAATTAAGTCAAGTAGTAGGACGTTTAAATAACAAAGATTTCTAACAATTGTTTCCTCCATTATCCTGGAATCTGTAAAAGAAAAGGGGCGTATACATGACATGTCTTTTAAAAAGGAAGGTACAAAACATTAATTGTTATAACGTATATTTTTTATTTCTCGATCGTAAACTTACAAACAGTATAAAAATAACTATAACGAAATAATCTCGATTATCCATAATAATTGTGCGATGAAGAAAGTTCGCAATCGATGTAATCAAAAGTATTATTTTATAAAATACGTTTTAAGTAATACCTTAAGTAGTATTTCGTACAGTAATATATATATTTATATGTACAGAATGGATCGACGAAAATCAATTACAATAATGTGCTTTAAAAGGATGATTAGCACACATGATTAAAAAAAATAAAAAAACTTAATGATTCCATCCTTTTTCGCCCTTACAAAAATCATCGATCCATTAGTGTCGCAGTACAAAGCTTTGACTTATGTGTACCGACGATTTCACAAAAAATCTGGTATCCTTCGTAATCATTATAAACTACTTAATAAAACTTTAAAATTTTGATAATTTCATCAGACCATCAAGTGCTTAAAGACAAAAAATGCAGTCATGAATAAATGTCCAATCTTTGATGACATCGCCAGTACGTTTAATAAAAATGAGTACACATGTATAAATAAAGTTGACAAATATCATAGGCTTGGGAAATGCGCCAACATGTTCTTTGCAACGCTGCATACGTAGTGGTAGCAAGTACATCTCGGAAATTGCCATTGTTCGCAGCTAAAACGATGTGGACAATAATTTTCTTTCTCGTAAAACGTAAATGTCTTAATTTGGGTGCATTAAATTCCATAAAAACGCAGAAACCTGTAATCAATTTTTTCCTAGTATTGAGTTAACCAATTTTCTCGATGATGCAAATGCATCGATGCCGCTTAAATCCATCAATTTTTTTCCATCGCCTACGCATAATAAATAATTCGAACTTACGAAACGGAAGATATATTGCCAATAAATAAAAGAAAAAGGAGCGAGACGAAATATACGATCCACATCGATCGCTACCGCGAAGCATGGCAATCTCCTCACAACAGTGATTTTTCACTTCCTCGTTTCGGAACGAGACAGAGATAGAAAAAAGAGAGCCTGGGAGGGTTTGCGGTTTCGCGCGCGCACGCAGAATACGCGCCTGCAGAGGCCTGTATACCTGGAAAGCGAAACTGCGGAGGGGCAACCGACCGTTATAGAATGCCGCTTCGCGCTCGGCTTCGCGTGCATAATGTACGCCAATGAAAGTGAAGTGCGCGCCCGCCGACTCCCCCCGCGGTGCGCGACAAGGACGCCCGATGTCGAGCGAGAGGCCGAGCGGCTGCAGGACGCGCTGCCCGCGTCGCCTCGCCTGTTAACGCGGAGCTTGCGTCGGAAGTTGCGGAAAGACGCGCGGTTATTTTGGTCGCCCAGAGAAATCAAATTTCGAGTGTATTGCACTGCCCGTTAGCAACGGACTTTTTCGATTTTCTTTCGACGGTGATTTTGTAAAAATCGGTTGGCGGAAAAAAAAATTGCAACACTCTGTGGGATCGGGTTGCATTTCAGTTTTCGGATGACTAGTGTTTTAGCACGAAAAATAGAGACGCAAAGAATCGAATCGTTATGATACTTTATTTCTCGACTTGGCGCTGCTCAAAACAATTGTTCTCCTCGATTGAACCCGAACAAAGTGTAAACAATTTTTTCCCCGGTGTGCACACAAGCTCGCGTCGACGTTTGTTTATGTAACCGCGAATAAAATGATATCGACCGATTAAAGAGTATTAAATCCAGTCTCCCGCTCGGGCGAGCCTGGAAGGGGCAATGCGAGATACAGATAAAGCGGGAGAGTACACGAGACGGCGAGCCGAGTCCCTCCGCGCACAAGCACACCCAAGACACCCGAGTTCTGTGCAAGAGTCGAGCGCTTGCGTAACCGACCGAGCGATCGGATATGCCCGTCGATTCCCGCGCGAATCCGTGGCCCCGGGATTCCCGCGATTTTTTTGCCAGCTGCTCTCGGCGCGGGACTGACCTTCGTGCGCGGGTCCGTCGAACTCGGTCCGCCCCTCGCCTTCTCCACGCCCGGTGTTAATTTTTACGTCTATTTTTTCGGGATGCGAAATTTCTCTGGGTTTAGTGTTCCGGTCGTACGAGGTGAATGGGCACGCGCGTACGGAGCTCCCGAACTTTCTAAAGTGCCGATCGCTTTTTGTCAGTCTCGCTGCGATGTTAGAAACAGAGGCTACGCTCGCCGGCGTTTTTTGCCGCGGCGCTCGCGATAATTCTCAGATTAATCCCCGAGATCGTTAACCGGCAGTTTCGGCGAATCGATTTTTGCGCCGGCGCGAAGAAAGCAGCCGTCGATAATTGTGACTCGCGCCGGGATCGATCTAATTTGGCCGCGGAGCAGAGTCGGCCGATTACCGATACCCCGGGGGTTATTAGGAGCACGCACAATGCCGATTCGCCGCGGCGACTTTCTCCGCGCGTGCAGTTGGCCACTTTGTTCGCCGGCAGCTGGCTCCTCTTTATGCAACCGACGCATCGAGAGCAGAGCGTCGCCTCGATCGATTTGGCGAAACCTCCTCCGCGGATGTCCATATCTGAGCCGGTCGCGATGCGATCGCGCGCGCCGAAAAGCGCAAAGCGTTTATGAAGTAACCGCGGCGAGATCGGGCCCGATAGGTAATATCGTCATGGTAATTGATCTCGAGTGCTCGCGTGCGTGAGCGTTGCGTCACTTTCTCTCTCTCCCTCTTTCTCGGTCGCCACTGCTTTCACCCGCGCACTCGCTCGCGAAGAAAAGAGCCCGGCGCGCGGCGCGAGCGAGAGGGGCCGATCGATCGATTGATCGACCGGCAGAGACCGTTTGATGTTTTGCGATGCTTTGCCCGTGTACGCGAGCAGCCTCCGAGATCCTGCGCGCTCTGATAATTTTCCGCGGTCGAATTCCTGGCTCGGCCTCCCGTTTAATATGAGAACGGGAACTCCGCAATGCTAACTTCGAGTCGCGCCGAAAGAATTCCACCGTTTTTTGCTGCTTTTTTGCTATCAGATCGAATACCAGCGACTTATCTTCCGAAAAAGAAATCGTTGAGCAATATCGACTTCTTGTTACCCTCCTCTGTAATGCGACGCTTAAGGACTCGTGTCAAGGGAAGAACTCTCTCGGCGCTCGGATGCAAAGAACAAAGTCACGAGACGAAAAGAAACGCGTGGTACATGAAAAAAACGCGAAGAAAAAGGCGAAGCTGTCGCGTCGGCAAACGAGGCGAGACACTTTGTCGGTGAATTTCCCTTTCAGGCGTCGGAGCGCGGCGACATTAGAGCGCCGAAACGCGTGCGAGCCACCCGGCGCGGGCATTTGTCGCCCGGATTTCACTTTTCACGCCGGATCTGCGGCAACGATCGCGAGAGAGCAGCCGCTCGAAAGTTCGGCCGTGCGAGCGCCGCTCTCGATCGGGGGCTTTTCGCGGCGCCGCGCATTAGCATTCCGGTCGCGCGCGCGGGCGTGCACTTTTCCCTTCCTCGGAGTTTGTTTTGCTTTCCACCGGGCGAGCCTGCGCAAACCCGCGGTCGTCGGGAGATTAGCCGGAGATAACGCGGGGGCATTCCCGTGCGTACGCCGGCGCCGTCGCACGCGGAATTTTCAATCAGGGACAGCGAATGCCATCGCTGACGGATGAACGAAAGCGGGGTCCGGAGATCGGCGATTTTTGATTGGAGCGGAGCGTTTTTCACTTTTCACCTTCCTAATTCGCGAGAATTTCGTACGAACGAGTGGCATCGAAGAGGGGACGTATCCACCGACCGGGCGCAACGGGGCTGGCCGAGTCCGCCGATCGGCGTGCATCCACCGGCGCGACCCAGCGCAGCGGTGCGCGAGCGGTTACCGATCTCCGCGGCGGCGGGGCAGAGAGCGTCGGGTAGGGGTTGACTCGGTGGGCGGCGCGCGTGACTCAGGCGAACTGGCCGCCGTTGCGCAGGAATTGGTCGATCTGGCCGGCGCTCAGCTGGCTAGCCTGCTGGGACGGGCCCTGGGCCGCGATGTAGTAGAAGTTCTGCGGGTCGCGCTGCGCGTCCTGCAGCAGCTGGATCCTCTGGGGCGGCGCCGACTGCTGCTGCCTGCGCTGCTGCTGCGCGTACAGCTGCTGCGACTGCTGCAGCAGCTGGCTCTGCTGCTTCCTGTAGACGGCCTCCTGCGGCTGCTGCGGCCTGGGCGCGGGCTGCTGGGCCGGCTGCGGCACCGAGGCGGACGAGCGGTAGATGGGGCTCTGCTGGAGGCCGACCAGCGGCTGCTGTTGCTGGGCTACGAATGGTTGGAGCTTGTGACTGAGGCTGAAATCGCCGAGGGTTTGCGGCAAGGTCTGATAGAGCTGAGTGTTGTACTGACCGGTCGAGGGATCGTAAACGAGCTCGGACTGGTAGAGGGGTTCGGGGCGGCCGGGGGCCTGGGCCGCCTTCGCGTACTTGGGCGACTGGACTACCTGGGGCCTGGGGGTCGAGCTGCCCACCGAGTTGACGTAGCGCTCGAGCTCGGCGGCGAAGTCGAGGTGCTGGCTGGGCGGTGTGGCGGTAGTGGTCGAGTGCACGGGCGAGGCGGTGCGTGGGGCGAACACGACGCCGGGTCTCTCGGTGCTGCTGGGCGAGCCGTACTGGGCTGCCACCTGGGCTACGTGCGGTCTGGGGGTGATAGCGACGGACTGGGGACGAGCGCGGGTTACGGGGACGGCGCGGGTGCTGGTTTCGATGGGCTGGTAGTAGGTGGAGGAGACGCTGGAAGACCGAGCGGGCGCAGGGGTCGTGGGGGAGTTGTAGCGGGAGGCGGTCGCGGTCGAAGCGAGTCGGTAAAGCGTCGGACTAGTCGTGGGCGCGGGTTGGTAAAGCGGGGAGGAGGGCTCGGCGGCTACTTGAACGTATTGGGGTCTGCGAAAAGCGGAGGGTCGCAGGATCTGCGGCTTGGCTTCTTCTTCGAGCTCCTGGCTGGCGTCGTCGTCGAGCTGGTACTCGGTCTGGAAGATGGTGGTGGGCGCTCTGGCGGTGGTGGAGGGGGAGGGGTAGTTGGGTCGTGGCGACGGTCGGGGGACCGGTCGCACGGACGGGTAGTTGGCTGGCCCGGAGACGTCGTCGGGCTCCTGCTTCTTGGACAGGTCGTCGTCGTCGTCGTCCTTGGGCGCGTTCGGGTCGCAGGGGTTGCCCGAGACGTAGGTGAACTCTCGCTTGTTGCCGTCGGGGTCGACGTAGCCGTACTTGCCGCGCACGACGCAGTCGGTGCCGCGCGTCTCCTCCTTGAAGGAGCCGTCGGCAGCCTCGTAGCCGAAAGTGAACGAGCCGTCGTCGTTCACCTTGTTGTAGTTTCTGATCGTCTGCACTGGAGGAGGCTTAGAGCCGCCCAGGTTTTCCTTGGAGCGGTGAGACGGGAGTGCCCTTGTGCGAGGCTGGTAGGCGATCTGCGAGGCATAGTCGTCGGCTTCAGCGGGCTGAGCCTCTTCCTCTTCTTCGTAGTAGATTTGGGGCTCTACTCGGGGCCGAAGCTGGACTCTTCGAGCCTCTGCGAGGATGAGCAAGAATGCTGGGATCACCTAAAATTACAAAAATTTATGTAATGATGAATTATAAAATTATGCACGTGCTTAATTGTTAAGGTGGCGTTGATGCTTTAAAAATTAAAATGACAAAGGTTTTCGCAAAAATAATCGCGAAAATGAATGTTCGTGCGTGTCTCCTAACTACTTTTAGTGAGAACAAAAGTCTCCATAAAGTAGACGAAAATACAAGTGTATAGTTAAGAAAACTTCATTGTTCGCAAAAGATAAATCTCCGCGGCAAGTTTTTCGTAGCTCGAGACACAATTATAAGAGTGCCACAATGCATCATTACATTATATACACGTAATACAGTGGGCTGAGAGCAGAAAAGCATTTACAGCGTCGAAGTCGACGTTAATTTTCGCAAGAGATTAATGGCCATTCGTAATTAACAGGCTGAAATCGGCGGGTGCCGAGGGACGCGGGAGTCAACCTGATGGTATTGCCCAAGATCCATAAAAGTCCATTCTATTCATCCCTCGTCATCGCGACGGGCCACCGACGTCCGTCGACCTCCTTCGACAGTCTCAAATGAGCCGCCGGATAATTCCAGTCTGAAAGAATGGGCCGGCCGTTTGCCCGTATATTACGCACTCGCGACACATTTCTGCTTTTAGACATCGCCCAGACCGCGACTCGACTGACAACTCGCGACTAAAAGCGACTTATGGGCTCGCTTACGATTTTACACAATTGGCTAAAACACATTTGTACAACCTTTCTTTCCCCGCTAATTGAGCGGTATAAATGTTGCATTTACCACTCCCTAAGCGAAGAATTAAAATTTTATACGAGCTCCGTTCCCCGGCCTGCCGTAACATTCGAAAACAAAGTATCTCGGCTCGGAAAATAGTTGGCGGCGGCGAGTCCGATAAATAAAATTCCTGCTTCGGAATTCATCGGTATTTCCCCTCAGCCGCGCCAGCCTCCGGCGCGGCTTAACGGCCGCGAGTACGAGCCGGGGCACGCAACGGGCGGCGTGTCCGCTCTCCGCGCAAATCACGCGAGCGACTTTTCGCGCGGCGAGAGTGAGAGTGTTTCGCGGATCGGTGAACTCGCGCGCCGCGGCCCAGCCTACATAATGCGTCCCACCCGCGCTCGCTCGCCCCTCGGCGAAACGTGAGAGCGAGAGCCGGAGCCGTGCCCCCGCGAATCGGAAGTTCCGGCTCCAGCAAGCGCGCGCAGCCTTGGAGCCGGCTAATCGGCCCGAATCAATTTCGCGCGATCCTATCGGGTTAGCGCGCAGCCCGGCCAATACGTAACTGGGCCCGCGCTTGTGACATTCGCGTTATTGGTTTTGAATTTCAGGAAATGAGAAGGTCGCTTTCTGCCGTTATTGCGGGCTATCGATTTGTTTGCCATGGGAGCCGTAATAGCGGCTGGGCATGCCTCGCACGCTTCCGATAGCTCGGTAATTGCGCGTTTCAGCCTTTTCACCGCAATTGTGAAAGATTTTGTATAATTGGATTCGTATTCCGCGGGGAAAAACAAACGAGTATCGATTTGGAAGTGCACTTAATGCCCGCCCGGATCACTACGAACTAGGGACATTTTCTACTCGTAATAATAAGTAGAACTCGCTGTACTTGTTTTCTTCGCATTCGCGTGTACTTTTGTAACGAGACATTAATTTACGAGATAACGCAATTTTAACGCCAAATTCTAGGGTTTAAATATTACGTAATTTGAGGATTGATGTGAAATATGGCGTTCGAAAGTGAAACAAGTGAATCGTGCAATCTGGGAATGAGACTGCCGAAAAAAGTGTTTCAAGGATGCAAGTAGCCCCGTAATTGATGACTTCGGGGAAAGTGTATAATTGCATTATCATCAATCTTTTAACTGGAGGTTAATCAATTGAGAAAAAATTACCTCCATTTAACACACTACTGCAATTTTTGCGACAGGATTTTTTCGAAAAACATCAAGATCAATTCAAGTAAACAATTTTCTCCGGCTCTAAAAATGACACTGTCAGATGCAGGGTACACGCGCTCGCGCGTGGCACACAAAAGGATAAAAAATCGTAGCGGTGAAAAACGCGAGACTCCCACGAGCGGCTGCGCGCTCGGCGCTACCGGCGCGCACGAAAAGGCCAATTATCAGCGTCAATCACGATCGGCGATCGCGATTTTCCATCACCCGATCCCGCGGCCGCCTTCGGCCTCGGCGCAGGAAAATTCCATTATGTTCGCGCTCGCGCGCTTTTCCCCTTCGTTTGCATTTCGAAATTGTCGAGGTCCAGCCCCGGCGCGGACGTCGGCGCGGACGTCGGCGCGGACGTCGGCGCGGCGGCTCCTACGCGCGGCCGCCCCGAGACTTCCGGTAAAATGGACGGTGGGAACGCCTCGCTCGATCGGCCCCTTGCGTAACCCCCGCGCCGAGCGCGCGCGGCTGACCCGAATCCGCCGCGCTCACGCGTGCATGCATGTATACACGGACACACGGCGCGCCGAGGCGGCAGGCTTACCGTGAGATTCAGATTCAGGCCGCCGTAACTCGGGCCGACGCGGCCCGGATCTCCTTGAACCGCGCGCGCCGCTGGACGACCGGCCGCAAGAAACTCTAGCACCGCCGCGTGCCCGAGGAGCCTGTTTACTTTCGAGCGCGTGCCGAGGATGCGCCCGGCCGCGAGTCGAGGCGGCGCGTTAGCTTGATCGATAAGCATCGATTGCCGAGATGCACGCGAGATGTTACGAGATACCCGCGGCTCTTATGAGATGTGTGTATAGCCGGCTTAATGGCTACTGTTGTTTCAACAATTCAAAATAATGGATATTAATGCTTACGTTTATCTTCGTTATTGCGGATTAATGGATTTTTACATTTTAATTACTTCATTTTTCTGCTTTTTTAATTTACGGCCCATTATCGTCATTCCCTTATGATTAAAAATTCAGATTTTTAATAAAAGTCTAGGGTTATCTTCTCAAATAAGAAAGTTTTGAAATGATTTTAAATTTTTCGTTGCATTCAAATCACGGATCCTGAAATACAATCTGAAACTACATTTGATTTTGCTTAAAACGCAAAATTCCACATACATTTTGTTTTCTATTCCGTAAAGGCACTTTGATGAAATCAGCTTATTTCGCCTCTGCAGCTATAATCTTACATGCATGAGCATTTCAAATTCTAATTTCGACAGTATCCTCAAATCATGAATTTGTGAGTTGAAAGGCTTTAAAATATAATAATAATAATACACATACTGTGCATTTAAGAATTTCTTCGTGGAAATATGAATCACGATGACAGTATCTAAAATCTATAAAATACGCAGAAGGTAATTATTTATGTTTTCCTTCGAATAAATCTTTATTTTATCTGTCTTATAATAATAAGAATAAGAACGATAAGAATCTAATAATCAGGGCTTAATAATAATATTAATAAATGCAAGTTTATTACTAATTATGGTGTTAATAGCCTTTCTCAGCGAGCCATGAAAAATATCGAACGATTTATTCGTTCAACCAGCCATCAATTTTAAAGCCGAACAACCCAACGAAAGCGAAAGACAAAACAGACGTCAACACCTTAAAAGGCACCCCATCGCCTCAACACCTCTCTAGGACTCTAATACATTCGTCATCTCGGCCTCGCCTAAAGCATCACCGGGCGAAAAAAATTCATCGTTATAAGAAAACATCGGCAGATCGCAGCCGATAGTGCGCTGGATCATGGCGTCTGTTCCAGGCTGCGAAAGAAATGAAATACGACATGCGAGCAAAAGGTGGGTACAGAGACGAAGTCGCGCGATACTCACGGCGACGTCGCAGCCGCCGACGCCGCGCCATCGAGGCGAAATATCACCGCAAGATCCGAGCGCGATTGCGAGCTCGCGGCGCCCACTCCCCCGGAAACCCAGCCGATTTTCTAACCCTCTCTCCGGTTCCCGCGCGCCAGCTAATAACTTTACGGCCTGGAAAATCGTGACGCTCAAGGCAGCTGCCGCCGCGTTTATACATATATAATGAAGTGTGTGTTGCCGTTGCCAGCTGAGCCGGAGTGTACACTGCGGCTGAAAAGTTCCACCGAGCACCGAATTTCGGTGAGTTTGTTTTACCGACGCTGTGGAAATTGATGAAATGGATTTTCGTTTATTTTTATCGATGCACTTTTCAAAACACACCATCAAATTTATACGGTGGAAATTGTACCGAAAAGGCAGTGAAAAGTCGTGGAAGTAGAAACAGACAGATATGTTCAGACATCAGCGTTCGTTATTATTTATTTGTTCTTCGATCGAACTCCTCGGCTTAAGTACACATCAACATTATGACAATAACTGAGTGTACTGTAAAATAGTAATAAAACATCGGTAATAAAAAATATAATTTCGAAAATGCATAGAATGTCCTAATATTTTTCCTCCCCGCGTATCAACACCTCGGAACAATCGAACGGTCATTACAGCGGTCTGAAACGACTCTCCGGTACTTTTGACCGGTAGTGTAAGCGCGGCAGTGAGAGGCGCGAGTTGGCGCGAAGTGCCGCGAGCCACGGGCCGCGGATAGACAGGCCACCACGCCTGTCGCCGTGCGCTCGTGCCGGTGCGAGCGCGAGAGCGAGAGCTCGACCACCGGCTGCTCGGGACGGCGTGTATACGCGGCTCGTTACACGCGCGGCGAAAAATGAGAGACTTCGTTATACCGCGGAGCCGCGAATTAATTGGTAGCGCGCTTTTATGGCCGCCGCGGCCGATCGAACTCCGGCGGAATGTTGCGGGCATAATGCCGAATAATGCGGCTGCGCGCCGTTTCCTCGCGACGATTAGATTGAGAAACCCCGGGCGCCCTGCCTCCGCGGTGAATTTCGCCGGGCCTTTATGGGAGAGTGTGCGGTCGGACCTTAATGTTAATATCATTTGTTTCGCCGGAGATCTCATTGTGTTCCGTTGATTTTGCCCGCAGATAAAAAACATATTTCAATTTCTTGAATGCGCCCGCGCTGGATTTATCCCATTTTTTTTCGTAGCTTAATTGTTATTTACCGTGTGTTCCGATTTATGGCGAAAGATCGCCGAGATTGCAAAGTTATTTTAACGGACAATTACGATTAATGTTAGTTTATTAAAATTAATTTCGACAATAATTTAGAAAGTTATTATACTAGATAAGTACGTCATTATCTCTGAGGTTTTCTGCATTTTTTTTAGTTTTATATTAAAATATGATTCTAATTACATCTGCTGCGAAGTAGAAAATAACCGCGTCTTGTCAGACATACATCATTCAATTTTAGATACTTTCGCAATTTTCTCCGTATAGTTACTCGCAATACCCTTTAAACTTAAGTCATATCTTATCACACTCTTCGCGTCTTAACGAAGTCAAACTTCATTCTCAATCACGTTTCTCAACCTAATTAGATGAAAAAAGAAGGCAAAACTTCGACCGGTCGATCTCTCGAGCAAATAAGCTTCCTCCTTTCTACTGCCTCTCCTCGAAAGTCCTCCGCCCACGTAAAGCAAAAACAAAAGGACCATTCTTCAAAAATCGCAAACTCACTCGTCTCCGAGCAAAGCAACGACGATAAGAGCGTAGGAAAGCGAAACCGGTCCGCGGCTCGTCGAAAAATCGCGCGTCCCAGCCTCCCGCGTGGAATTAACGCCGATAGCAGTCGTCGGGGAGAAACGCGCGTGTGCACTCGCGATTTAATATTCGCGCGCGGCCGAGCCATTAGCGGCGGGAGCGCGCGCGTGATACGGCGCGCCCGTTTTCCTGCTGGCTGCGCGCTCGCTGGCTCGCGCTCGCGCGCGCGGCAACCTTGCCGGGAGAGAGTAATGACCTTCGCGAAATCAAGGATCATAAGGAGAGCGCGGCGCGAGCTCTAAATTGCGCGGCGCGGAAGTGGAAATCGCGCGAGCGAGCGCTCATTTTTCGCTCCCGAGAAGCGATTTGCCCGGCGATCGGCTCGTTTAACTATCGGCGAAGGGAAAGTGCCGCGGCGGCCTTTCGATTTCCTCGCCGATGACTTTATACGCGCGCGAGAGTTGGCGATCGCGAGCAGCTTGCGCCGCGGGAGAGTGGAATTACCGGCGGTATGCGGCCAAGCGCAAGCACCGGCCAGTGCGAGCGCGGAGGCATCCGGAAAACCGATAATGAGAATGGGTAATGTCGCTGACAGGGGCGCGACTAACTCGTTCCTCTATTTTTCACCGGGAACTGGACGGCGGTTGACCGAATTACGCTCTATTAATTTTTTATCCGGGCATTCACGGTTAACACTCGTAGAGAAAAGCGTTAAAACAGAGCGAGAAGGATAACTACGTGAAAACTAAATATTTTAAAGGCAGTTTTTTTCGCTCTCGAAGTAATTACGAGTTTAAGCGTATGCGAACATTAAACTACCAGAGATAATTTAAGGCAGCGTACTTTACACTCGGGAGATGTCATTATCGATGCCAAGAAACGCTGCGTCGGCCAATTAATCTTTCACCGTTATGGCTGCGGACACATCATGACGCACAATTATGAAAATAAATACGCTCGGTAAAAAATGAGTATTCACGCTCGGCTTAAGCGTTGGGACTCTGCCAGGCGCACGTAAAATCATTGCTCAAGCGCTCCCCAGCTGAGAATTCAAAACGTTCGGCGAGCTTGAAGTTCAGCCACACCAACGTCACTGAAAATGAAGTAATGAAAAAAAAGTGAAACGGAACGGCCGGAGAATAGCACTATAACATTGCAAATTGAAACCGCAGCCATTGAACCCGTTGAAAGGTGCGGGGCTACTAGAATACGAGCGTCCGCGCGCACAAAAGCGTCTACGACTTTTCTTTTGCTCCGAGATGACGAAAGTTCTCGGATATTCATGAGCTGGGAGAAATGCGGGGATTCGTTGTCGCGCACGCAACGGCGCCTACGGTCGCTCAAAAAAGGGAACAAGAAAGCGAGAAAGGGGAAGAAAATAATTTGCCTGATAAAGTGTCACTTTCAGTTTCTTTACACTAATTCCCTTTCATCTGTTCCAAAGCACCAATTTTACAATTATCCACGATCCTTTCACAATGTACAATTTATTTCGAAAAAATTTTTTTAAAAAGTTAAACATCCATTTAAGCGTGTACTGAAATATTCAAAGTTAATGTTCATGGTGATTTTGAAATCTATACCGTGTTTAGATTGGTTACTTTACATAAAATGATCATAAGTTTAGTTAATTAAGGCTTTCTTGTACATCCATATTGCTCGGAATTTTAATATTTGAGCAAGTTCATAAAAGTTTTAATGATTTAAAAAATGGAACATGGGAAAGAGACTACTCATTGATTTCAAGATTTGTAATTACGTCTTTCTAGATTTTTATGAAAGGAAAATATTAATTCATTGAAGAAACTTTCTGATATAAAACGATTCAGATTGCAACGTTAGGTACAGTTTTCTACAAAATTAATATGATTTACCATGTGAAATCTCCTATTTCTTTATTAAACTATTCTATTCATTGTACAAATAATGTTTTATCAAATTAGCCATAAAAATTGAAACAAGGGCAACGCCTTTCAGTAAAACACTGCACTGGAGAGGATTAGCGTGTAATGTAGAAGAAAAACTGCCGGTGCGACACCTCTCAGCAGAATAGGAGTCGCTCGGGAAAAAGACAAAGGAGCGAGAAAACCGGGATCCAAACGCGCACAGAAAAGTCTCGGCAAGAGGGCCGCCGATCCCGTGAGACCGGGCATTATAAGACTGCTCTTCGCTCATTGTCCTCGGGCCCATCGAGAGTGAAAAGAAGAAGATTCCCTGGCGCCCGCGCGACCGCCCGTCGGAGTGAGAAATTTCGTCGCTCGCGCGACCGAACCCGAGAAAGTCGCGCTCGTCTCCCGACGGGCTTTATAATGCGATTTCCCATGACGATTGCCTCCGCGCTAACCTCCAAGTTCCTGTGTGTCGCGGCTTAATTCGCGAATGGGAAAATCATTCTCCCCCTTTTTTTATCCCTCCGACACCGCCGGCGAGAGATCCGATCGTTTCTCGTCACTTTCGCTCGATTCGGCCAGAGGCGCTTCGCTCGCCTTCTTTTTTCGCACGCTTCCGCCTTTTTGCCCAGTTTTCTGTGCAGAGGCCGAGTTTTTTTCCGCGTGCTTTGTTCGGGCCTAAGGTGGGCGGGGAAAGTGCGCTGGGAAATGTACGCGAGGAAAACCGGCGCGATCATCGCCGCGCGACGTAACGTAACTGCACCAAAAATGTACATTTAACAGCGAGCCGTGAATCATGGGGGGAGCGTTATCTCGACAGCGTAATGCAAACGCTTCTAAGTAGTGATAAAAATTACGTAAAACTTTTTTTAAATAAATAACACATAAAGTAGACGAGTTTTCTTTTACGTGCTAGAGTTAACTACGCATTTTTTATGCACTTTTATGTAATTAAATTGAATTTAAAATCGAAATTATACAATTCCGTGAACGCGTGATATATTCAGTGAAAAAAATAATCTAATTGGGGAAATAAAATCGTAAAATTATTTGATTAGGGCGTTATGTACTACTGGGAAGTAGAAGAACTTTTTGTATTCGTTAAGAGGAATTATTTCTCCGAATTTCATTTCACACAGATTTACATATTCATCAAAAGTCGTTGCGCGAAATCGTTTTCACCCGGAAAAAAAGGCTGTAGACACGACTAGGAAGCGAAGAAAAAAAAGGAATACGACCTACAGCGCTGAGAAATTTCACGCTCACCATCGACCAAAGTTGGAAAAAACGCGTCGCAGGAATTCGCTCGGTGATTGCGAAAAGCGCGTTTAGTCCGGGAGTCCGCAGCCACGCGCAAAAGGCGCACGCGGAATTCGAGCGGTGCGCCTAATTAGGGCCGATGCGGAGGAGCAGCGCCCGCGGGCGCGAGCCGCTTCTAACGAGTGTGCGATTGTGAGTCACACGAGAAGTTCAAGAAACTTATCGGCACGCGGCTGCGGAATCCGCGTCGCCAGACACCTGCTCTTGCGATGAGTCGCTTGGAATCCCCGCGAGGACAGACAGACAGTTTCGCCCGAACGGGAAGACAATGGGAAGAGCGGAGAGGATGTTTCGCGCGCCGTTTTTTTTCGACGCCGTGTTTTTCGCGGAAAGTGCCGGTCGACATTTTTACACCTCTCGTTCGCGCAATTCCCCGTGCGTTCGACAATTAAATAGCCCCGGTTCGCCATTACGAAGTTACGGTCGAGCACAATTTGCGGCAGGTCGTGTGTCTTTTTTCGGGATACGGCGGAGATAATTGCTGCGGACTATGCCGTTTCGTAAATAATAGATGCATTATTTACGAACTCGGGCACGCGCGCCCGGAACGGACAAGTTTGGAAGTCGTAAACTTTAGCTGCACCTGCTATGGAATCTTAATTTTTATTACCCACGTTACTGTAACGCCTTGCACTTTACTCTTACTATTACTTTCCTGGCTAATCACGCCTTTCTAACGAGGTATAAACAGCGTTAATCTTGGCTGAAATTAAAGCTAACTCGCGGGGTTGGACCGCTGCGCAGTGACAACAGTAATCAAAGAACCGCAATAAGTAGGTAACAACCGGCACTGCTCAGACGTCAATTTAAAAAAGTTATGTTTTGAAGTTGATTGTAAACTGCAAATTGGATGAAAAGAATGAAACAGAATGCGTTTAATTCGATCGCATCAACACTCGACGGGCAATGAATCAATCAAACGAAAGCGTGGATTCAATTAGCGCTCGCATCAAAATCAATCAACTCGCAAAAAAGGCAGCACCGCTCCTGCGCCCAGGGCACTCTCCGTTCGAATCAAAAAGCCATTAAGTCCTGGGCGCCCTCGAAAATTTACGAGCGAACCCGGCTCGTAAAGCCCGGCAGCGCTCTCAAAAAAATCCGAAACAGCGCAAAATTTTCCCAACGTCGCTCGGGTGAGAACCGAGAGCAGCCGCGCGATAGGAAAAGCCTGCGCAATTAGGTCGATCGGGGAGCCTCATCTGGTATATGGGCGAGAGAAAAGAGGAGAGCGGTCGAATTCCACGGGGCCTCGGATCGCGAGAAAATCGAGGGGTGATAGGTGTTCGCGGCGGCGCGACACACCTCTTCCTCGCGAGTAGACGACGAGCGACACATTACGTACTTTGCCGGCGCGCACAAGTGTCGTAACGGTGCGGCCGCCTATATGCATGTGTGTACGTGGATCCGTGTACTCGCGCGCGCCCGCGCTCTTGATCAATGCCCCGGCTCCGCCGCCGGGATAACGTATTGTATCTGCCGATTGTACAGAGGCGAACAAAAGTTTTTCGCGGCGGGTCGCCGTGCGTGAGAACAGAGGCCCGGCTTACTCGGCGTCGAGCTTTTCTTAATCGACTTTCATACAATATATTTTAATTGAAAACGCCTTTTTTCATCGAGCCGAGGCTCCGCGATCGCTTTTACTTTATTGCGCCGAGCGATCGGGGCTCGATGGCGATAATCGCGCTGTAAACGTGTAAATCAAGTGTCATCTATTCTGGCACCGGTTACAATGAGAAATATTATATTATTGTGCCGCTTGATTGCTCTATCGTCGTCATTACACTCGCATTAGTCTTAGTCTGAATAAGTTGTCCGACTGTGAGTCGTAGATCGGGGATCTGCGATGTGTGAAAAATATTTCTCACAGGTATCGATGCCAGCCTGGCGTGACGAAAAAATTCGAAAATGAAAATCAATATTTGCTTTCTACACGTAACGAGCGTAATGAAAAAGGATTGCGGAACGAAATAATGATAAAAGCAAGTTCCAGCGCTGTTACCAAATGCGAACGAAGCAAACCGATAAATCGTCTTTTTTTCTTCCCATGATGCGAAATAAAAGAAACGTCGACACTTTTGAATATTATCGCGCGAATCTCGCAATTGGGAAAACGGTAAATTTTCAGGAACACGGCGCCGATTTTCCAGCATCTTTCTAGCTTATGCAAAACTTTTAGCCACCACTGTATACCCCGGCGCACACTCATACACGTCAGATTTTATACAGTCCGCATATATAGGCGGGCTCGCCGTTCAATGAGATAGGCCGCCGGTTCCCACGGTGCACGACACTATAAACACCCACGAGGCGGTTCGCGGCCGCTTGCCGGTATTACGAATGTACACCCGAGACGGCGCGAGAGCGATTCGTTCTCAATGCGTAGAGCGGAGACTGGGAAAACGCGTATGCGGGCGACGCCGGCCGGTAGAAAAAAATCGCCCGTCGAAGAAAAGCCGCCGGTGTGGAGGTGCGCGTACACGTGTATATGACGGGCTGCGAGTAGTGTTTCATGCACCCAGAGGCGCATAATGCGATCCGGGCGTCAAGTAGATTTGGCGCGCGCTTTATTTATGCGTGCCTCGCTCTTGTCTCTAGCGAGATTGACAAAGCGTACAATTTAAATTAGAGATAATCGACGCGCTTTTCTTTTTCAAACTGCGCTTGCGCTTTTAGTTAGCTATATATTTTAGACGGACGATAAATTATTAATCGGATTAGTATGATTGCCTCATGCAACAGCACTGCGTTCGTAGAGGGAAAAATATGAGTCGGCGGTATACAATTTAATGACGAATATTTTGTAATTTTCTATGGACTATATGTTTTTCGATGTAATGCATTGCCACCGGGGGTGTGCAAATACGGGCTTTTATTTAGTTCCGATGAAAAACGGCAATTGTGGCTGTTATGCACTTTTGCGCTCGGCTCTGTTTAGAGCACAAAGAATTTCGTCAAAGGTCTAAATTGAAAGCGAACAATGAGCATTTGCCGACTGCGAAGATAAATAACGAACACTGCATGGCAAGCTAAGTAAATTTGTGTACTTTTTTATCGAACCATGAATTGCCGTATTTTCTAATTAGTACTTTATTAAAAATGTACATTAACCGGTTATTAGGAAGAAAAACTAGCCCACGAGCTTTTGGTCAACCACTTCCGCATTCGGAATTCAAGTGGTCTAGTTTCTCGAAGAAAGTGATACCTGTACAGTCGATACTTAAAAAGCTGTAAAGTGAACTTAAAATAGAGCCTAACCCATTTATTTAAGCACCAACGAACGGGAACGACCGAGAGTACTGAAGTAACGGTTTCGTTCGACTTTTTATTCTGTGCGGTGGCCGAAATTTCTTATAAAAATTTTGCCATTTTTCTTGCGAAGTTGCGTATAACTAATATTATAATTTTGAATTTTTTTCAAGTACTCAAATATTCAAATATTTCATAATCTAATGAAATATAAATATCATCACGTGAAATAAAATGACAAACCTTTAGATTAATGATATAAAACTTGAAAAATTTTTCCTAGTATAAATTATTAATCTTTGCACATGTGCATTTTATTAGTTTTTAATGAATGTACGCGTCCTTAGTTTTGATTGCTCGATCGTTTTTTCCTCGGACCATTAAATTGACATTAAGTCGCAAAAGATTTACAAACATAAATTTAAATGAGAAATGCCTTTACATCAATTTCATAAGAATTTTCATATTTGCTTTTAAACTCAATAGCCCAACGTAGAAAAAAAAAATTTTTTTTAATTTTAAGAACTAGTGAAAGTTATTGAGTTTATTTCAAATCCTTCAATTTTATTCGACAAGTACCTTTCTCAAATATTTATTCTTCTCAAGCAGATCACTGCGAAGTTATCGAAATATTGTCACAAATTTATTTCGATCCCTTCAAAACGCGGCGAACAAAGAGAAAAATTTTCTTCCGGCCGTATTGGCGGTGCAGAACGTAGAAACTGTCTGCGAGCAGCGGCATTCGAAAGCAGAAAATTTCGTCCGTCCACACCCCCGTATCCTCGGCGCCTTAAGTCGAGGCGATTCTCGGTAGGGACTTTGTATCTGGGCCGTCGGGTGAACGGGCTCTCGTTGTTTCTCCGGGGCCCGTGGGCCCGACGGCTTGGGGCCGGACACGGTTGTTACGGCATTGTGTTCGCGCAACGTCCTTGAACGCAATAGGCCTCTTTCTCTGGGTGGCCCGCGCCCCGCGGTCATCCGCTCGCTCTTATCGCGATCGGTACTCGCCTGCCGGCCCCCTCCCACTATAATTGTATAACTTTTTGAATGACCGCCGGTGCGATATGACATCACGTACGTAAGGATCGACCGCGCAGATGACTCGGGGAGATTGGCGGCGTAAAAGCGTAAGAGCCGATTCGATCGCGTTTGAATTTATAGACGACTTGCTTACGAAATTGTTCTAGCTCCGACGACCATTGTGAGCGGTGGCCTCTTTTTTCGACTTTTCGACCAGCGGACCCTCGGACCCGTGAATCTACCTCTGTTTTTGCTACGCGGACAGAATTCGCGGGAGGTACGACTCGTCAATTTCTTGACGTGATCTTAAGTGTTGCGAAAGCACCATATGTAGATTTTAAATCAACAAGGTCTGAAATAAAATGATTTTATCTTGTTATTAAGAACATCAGGTTTAAATTCAAGTTAGAATAAATAAAATCAAATAATGTAAGTATAATTTTTTTTACACGACGATTGAATTACTTTTCAATTGTAGCAAAGATTGTACAAATTAAAGTGATATCGTGAGCATTAAAATCATAAATGTCCCGTGGAAAATTTAGCGTGCGATTCTAAGATTTCAGCGTGAAATTTAATGCAGGGCATGTCTATATTTGTACACGTATTTCGCGGCTTGCGACATGTATAACATACTCCACTTTAATAATACAGTTTATATAGCGAACGTGTAGCGCGCGTGTGTATGCATACCGCCATTTAGCGCCACTAGATCATTTAGCAGATTAGAACCAATTAAAATCCCTTACAGCTGGACACAATGGTCCACTCATTAATGTGCAAGAGTGCTGCGAGTTGACACGAAAATTCTTCTCGGTTAGTCGACCAATTAAACCGCTGCCCGCACTGTGTACTAAAGGGTATTGATTCGCCCATGAATCATCGACCTGGTATTTAATCGGCCAGAAATCTCTGTTATGAAATGACAATATTTAAGGCTTTTCTGACTCTATTTTTTTAGCTTCTCACTTCGCATTACGAAAATGCGGAGGCGCGTATTATGATTTCGTATATCATTAACCGTTTTTTCCGTCCATTGTCCAGCGAGAGTAGTCGGAGAAACCGATAGATTTCATTCACCGTGAGCCGTCTGGAAGAATGAAAAAGGAACAACAATCGAATTCGAGTGCAATGGATTGCTGTAATGAACTTATGTCACTTGATGCTTGTGTTACTTTTAAATAACATGTATAACGTTATATAACGAATAATTAGAGCCTAAAAATAATATTTTTCCGAATTTCCCTCCACGGATAAATATTGCTTTCAGACGAGTCGGAGTAATTGACAGCAGAAGCCGGGAAATTTACAAAGTACATATTGGTAATAACGAAGAAGAAGAAATGGTGCTTTCCACGAAGCATTTCGGGTCCTCGCGCTGCAGCCAGACCTTTTTCCGCATTTTTCTCGTTCATTTATTCACTTACACAATATTTATATTATGAAACAAGATAAACGATGCCTCGTCGCAGTAATAATTACAATTCACCCGGGGGAGCCCGGAGTGCTCGAGAAAGAGACCCGGCGCTCGAAGGAACAAAATCATCAAGCCGAATGTGCGCGCGCCACTGGAAAAGTGGCGCCGATTCCCAAACGACCTCGACATCTATATATTCGAAAGGCAAGCAGGCAGCGTGCAGGCATTCCCGCCAGCTCTGAAAAAGGAAGATCTTCCAACATCTCATTAACCAGCGCGCGGACCAATTAAAACGTGTATAACATCGCGGCGCGTCGTCCTCTCTACTGCAGTCCTCTCGCTCGCTCTCTTTCTCTCTCTTTCGCCCAACCGCGAACCTTTGAGCTTTAACTGCCTTTTCACCGCCGATTTTCCGCGCGACTTTTATGAGAGGAGGATGGTCGTCGATCGTGACATTCGCCGGCTACGTGATCCTCGAATCCGCGGCTTCGAAGCGGATAGTCGAAGAAAGTGCGCCGCCGCCGCCGCGCCGACTCGGCTGAACACGCTCTCTCACCTCTATTATGTGTATTAGCTTCGCTTTCGCAATCCCCCCAGTTATAGACAGGGACGTGCACTCGACTCCGAGTTTTGTTTCCATCGTTTGGACTCTACTTCACGTGAACGGAATGAGAGTCGATCATGAGGCTTTACTGCGCTCGCTACTAAAAATACTTTAGCAGATGAACCTTTGCTTTAATTTCTCCAACTTAAAGACTAACTTTCCAAGTCGAACTGAAACGAATGTAAATTCTACGAAAATTATTTCATAAAGATTTATAAAGATATCCAGACGCGCTGCTCAAATTATAAGTGTATTGACTTAGCGGTTTACGCGCGGAAGAAGTAGAAACAGGTCTGGCTATGATCAGACAATGTGTGATTCATTCTCCTCTCTGTTTATTACTTCGCTCAGGCAAGATGCGCCGGGAGAGCACAATGGTACTCGCATTTTTCAAGATTCTGATAACAAGAAACATTAATAACAAATAACAAGTTCAATCTTCAAAAACATTGTCTAATATACAATGCCCCGGAGTCTACCAGTATTGTCTGTATATTTATTTTCGTTCGTCTATTATACTTTTTTATTCAAAGACTTTTTTTTAACCATCA
Organism: Eurytoma adleriae; assembly: GCA_900480045.1. Taxonomy (NCBI): domain Eukaryota; kingdom Metazoa; phylum Arthropoda; class Insecta; order Hymenoptera; family Eurytomidae; genus Eurytoma; species Eurytoma adleriae. The sequence continues at coordinate 112,494 of UXGC01000225.1, forward strand.
ATCACACGCGAATCGTAAAGTAATTTTCTGATGGATTACACTATGAGAGGCCTGACTCATCTTATACTAATCTCTCACTCTCCCAAATTCAATCGTTTAGCTCCTAATTAACCGAACGAAAACTCTAACAAGCGCCCATGTAAATTCTACTTAGAATTGATTAGATGATGGATTAGGTGTTGATGTACGAATCTGCTTATATATGATTGGTTATCAATTCCGAATAATCTTATTGAATTTAATAATAACTCATTGAACGAGTTTTATCAGATTTTTAAATCGCCAACAGCATTCGCTCTATTCAAACGGCTATTTTCATTTATGTTTAACCGTGCTTAAACATCTAATCCATTATAAACTTTCTCAAGTAAAATTTGCAACTCTAAAGTAAAATTATCCGATAAAAACTTTCGACCTTATTCAATTATTTAAATTAAAAGCATCATTAAATGCTAAGGTGTAAAAAATGTAATCAAAAAAACTGGTGCGCTATAATTGAGATATTTTATTTTGTCAAAACAAGCAGATTCACGGTATTACAGTGCAGCTTTTTCGTGTCGGCAGATCGCGTCAGCAGCTCGAGAGGCATTAATCATTGCGACACTTTCCTAAATCGCGCCAGGACTGAAAGAAAGTGACAGTTGACGCGGACCAATTTCTCGTTTGGTCGATTAAGCCGCGGATAGTGTAAGCAGCTGTAGACAGTGAAACTGGTCTTTTACGCGTCCTTTGGGTCGCTCGAGAATGGATGACCCTAATGTGGAGCGATACTGATCCAGACTCGAGCTCCAGATACATTGTGTGGGGTATAGTTTTCGATAGAAAGTCATTCGAGATTGAAAGTAGATTCCGGATTCGAGATATTTCCGGATCGGTGAAAAGTCTCTAACGCGTTAAAACCTTGTTGAATTTCGAGATGATATTCGATGATTAACAAGTGAAACTTTCTGGTGATTAGATTACGAGTACTGTCTTTAAGGATCAAAAGATTGAAAGTACAAGGAACTGCTCGATATCGAATGTAGGCGCAACCGTTCATTTTTATAATTACACTTGATGAAAACAAATGTAGCAGGCCGAACCCACTGAACGCATGATGTCAAACTAAATCATGATGTAACAATATGAATCAGCCATCGTTAATAGTTTGTTAATTACATAAAGCGGTATTGGCTGAGATAGATATTTTTACGCGAATGACGAACATTGAAAGTATGGCAATTCTAACGTGTTCACACGCTGCTAACCTGAATACTTATTACACTGCTGTTTTCACTCGATTTTTCATCAAAGTACTTGAATAATTATCGAGGCCAACTTTATAATTACGTTATATAATGTGACTCGAGTGATACTAGTTTTTGAATTTCACATTAAAAATATTTATTGGAAAATATCTGAAAATAAATTTTCAATTGCGTAACTCGATCGAAACTCGAAATCAAATAGAGAGCTTCAAAATATTAATGAACTTTCTTTTGGATAAAATCGGTTATCACTCCAACATGAAATCTCCAAGTTTTAAAATCCCCTAAACAATGAATTAATTTAACACCTAAATCGATCTTCCGGTAATTTCCGTTAGCCAATGATTCTTCAAAATCAACGAGCGCTTAATTCAATTTCCAGTTCCGAAGCTATTACACGAGTACTCTAATTAATACATTTCCCCGGCGGCGCACGAAGCGCTTCGCTCTCCTGGCGGCCGATCGAAAAAACGGAAGCGCGCGCCATATAAGCGATCGTCTTTAAATCGGCTCGACTCTGCTCAGAGACTTCCTCGTGAGCGGCTAATCGGAAGCTCAAATCTTCCCTCGGCCGTTTCCTGCCGTTTCCGGCGGCTCACGCAATTAGCGCGCAAATTAATTTCGCGTCATAACTCGCTTTCTATGCCCGCACGCCGAATAAATAATTAATGAGCCGGCGAGCTTTTCTCGCTTTTTATTTCGCCGCGCATTTTCGTCACCGGCCCCCGCGCACACCGTGGAAGAGGAGGGAAGAGAGGTGGGGGTAGAAAATTGTAGATTAAAAAGTGGGACAGGCGCGGATTACGTAAGATTTCACGGCCGGTCACGTACTTACTTATGTCGCTCTCTTCGACCGCGAGTACTCTCACGAAGAAATGCGGCCGGTATTTTTAGCTCGACTGTGTCCAAAGGCTTTCGTAGCCGCTTTGCCCGATATGACGGGAATGACAATGGAACGACCACTTTTGCTAAGTACTCCCGGTGCTGCGGGTGTTGCTCGAAAGCGTGAAAGTCCACGGTGTTTACTTTGCGCCTATAAAAACTGACGCAATTTGCCTTTACGCCTGTCTTATTTTCGATTTTATGAATTTCTTTTCCCGCGAGCCAAGTGAGCGTACAACTAGAGTTTAAATTCATTTTTTTACGTAAATACGGAATAATTCGATTAGTGAAGAAAGGCCGGACTTTTTAACTTTCGGAGAGATTAAGAGATTGATAAATTTCTCCGAGGATATTTGGGAGCACATTAATTTCACTTGCGGCCGATATGAAAAATAAAGCACAATTCTTGCGTAAGCGACACTTGTACGAAATTTCACAAAATAAATGCCCAGCGTAAAAAAAAATTACGAGGAAGAATATTAATGCAAATTTTTAAATAAAAAGAAATGCGTATTATTACTTGCGCAACGCAGTGGACATAAATGTCAAACGTTTCTTCAACGTCGTGCTCCAAAATTGAAAAATTCTTTCTCCGCATGCATAAACCATTGGAGCATAATCGAATCCAATATTAAATCCAAGTAAATTGTTTTCTCGGCATATAAACACGCGAGCGACTCTCCATTATTCATCAAAATGAATTTTTCATAATAAAGAGTCACAAATCAACCTACCGAGTCTCCTTAGAGCCGGCGCGAGCGACGCAACAATAGGTCCACGGCTAATCCAAGGCGGTCGACACGGCGCGACATCAATCAGCGATTCGAGGCGTCGGAATGCCTGCAACCCACTTCTGTCACCTGGTCGCACAAAATTCCCGAGTCCCGCGCGGGTGGAATTTCGTGTCGCGTGACGAAACCCCGGCGGTGCGTTTCGGAAGGGAAGCGGCGGCGGCGGCAGAAGAGGTCTAGATTTCTTACGAAAGTGTGCACGCTGCGAGACATCCGGCGGCGCGGGAGGCCATATGAGAAAATTACGCGAAACCCGGGCCCGGGCGAGACAACGAGAAATTTTTCCCCGGCGTGTTGCGCACCGCGCGAGAGAAGAATGAGCCGAGCAATCATCTCGCCCCCTGCTTAATCGATTATATAAGGCCCCGCGATAATCATGCGAAGAATGGGTAATTAGGGTATACAGCGCGCAAGCGTCAATCCCCTGAGAAAGTGTCGCTACGTGCTATTATGCTTCATTTTAATTTCGAGGAATTTTGTATCGGCACTTTTTTCGCCGTTGCAAGAGCGCCGCGTCGATTCGGGCTGGATAAGGGGGCTTTAATTTAATTAGTTTACGTTCGATTACTGTTATTATCGAGTGCACAAAAATTCCGCTTCAAAGAAACGAACAAGTTATTTTAGATCGCTGTAGGATGTTGGTCGGCTGGATTATCCTGCGAATATACGCGGTAAAAGTTGCAGCTATGCAAACTATCGACAGCAATAAACATTCCTTTCCGATGCAGTTTTTTATTCTAGCTGCACACATTCGAGTGGAACGAGTACCTTTACCTAAGTGCCAAGACTGGAGAATGATGTTATGGAAATTTTGTAAAAATTGGAGCAGTAAATCACTCCAAGTTGATCGGGCAAAGAGAACTTTAATTTACGATTGCAACTGGAAAATAATAAGAAAAATCTTAATCGGTTTAAGATTAATTTACTACCAGCTATGAATTGCTATTTATTGTGAGCATCTATTCAAGTATAGCGTCAAAAGCGAAAGAAGCGCGCGTCTTTTACTTCCGTCGAGCCCAAGCAGGCGCAACAAGTAGCCGGGCGCTAATCGACGAAAGTGGACGTTGACAAATTGGACGCTCGTGGAATATTGAAAACTCGCCACTCGGCGGCCGAGCGCTCTTACACTCGGGTGTCACGACAATACGTGGAAGCGCCGGTCGATTTGTCGCGCGATACCCCGTTTTCACTCTCGAAGTCAAAACCGGTACGTGTCCGAAACGTCCACTTTTCGCGGGGAGCAGAGAGGGAAAGGCAGAGAGGAGCGATGAAAATGCGCCTGTCCAAGAAAAGCCCCCGTCGTAAAATTCCCAGCGGTTATTGTGGTACGTGGATGAGTCGCGGCTTCTTGGTCGGAGTGTTTTCGCGAAAAACGAGCGGCTTAATGGATCATCGCCGGGCTCATCCTCATCATGCTAATTTCCCCGCAGACAGTAACACACATTAGCCGTGGCATTTACGATGGAAAATGACACGCGCAAAGTTTGCCGACGACTTTCGTCCTTCCAGACGTTGCCGCGGGTAAATCATCCCGCCGCTTACGAGGCTTATGAGGCAAGGAGAGAAATTGGAAAATGCTCAGTCGACTGTTTAATAACCTTAGTAATGCTAAAATTGAAACGAAAACGCCGCGCGCACAGCTGTGCGCAGACGAGAGAGAGCGGCGAATCGTAAAGTGCGATTCCGGAAGACAAGGGGTTCTGGGAGCTGCAGGGTTAGCGCGGGTCGCGACTCGAGCGTTATAGTGCAATCGATGCGGGAGACGATGATCCCCGTGCACTTTGACCGAACGCGTTATAAAACCGACGAATCCCACGGAACGGAGTCTCGCTCGCGCTCGCTCCGAGTCACGCGAGGAGCGGAGGGCTCCGCGGTCTCCGTCGCTCGTGTATACACGTGAAACACTTAGAGGCGACGCGACTGTGCAATTATGAACGAGCGCGCGCACACACAAAAATCCGCGGCGGAATTTCGCAAAGACGATAGTTTGCGTAACTCGAGCCCGTGCGCACGATGCGCGCCTCGCATGCACGGCGCAAGACGCCGTGTTCATCCGTAAAAACGCGTGCGCCGACGAGGAAAAAACGCGGGGGAGAGACGAGCGGAGCACATGCACGGGAGCGAGCGAGCCTCGTCGATCGGAAAAAAAGGATCGGAGAATTCGCGTGAAAGTAGGAGATCGAGCCTGTATGCCTGCACAAGCTGCACTCGCACTCGCACTCACACATGCGCACGCAACATAATAGCGCTTTTTGTTCAAAGCTGCGATGTTACGTGTCTGGGAGTCTAATGGCCCTTCCATGTAAAAGATGCTGCGCCACGGGGAAGATGATACGAGGGACTCGGAAGCCAATTAAAATTTCCCGTCGGGCTTGGGAAAAATGCGAGCTTCGCAATCACAGCTCCCCCCTCCGATTGAAACTATTTTCGCGCGAGCCGAGCGATTTAATTAATCGGAGAATTCGAGAAAAAAAAAGTTCACACTCTCGTTACCCCGCGCGCCGTTCGGCCCGAGCGCTATTTCTCCGAGTAATTTATGCGATTCCGTTCACCATTCCTCCGATCGCAGCTGAAAGCACCAAGGCGCATAAACGACTTTCTCGAAACTTCAAAGGCTCGATCTTCGATCGAGGCAGACGATCGAGGCAGAGGGAACTCCGGAGCACACTGCCCGGGCCCCCGGGGGTCACAGCACACAGGAGTCACTTTGAACGGCAAAAGAGTAGATAGGGTGCAGACGTACCAGCAGAATGATCCTCATGGTGCGTCGGGGGAGGGTCGGCGCGGGCGCGCGCTGATCGGGCCGCAGAAATTCGGGGCGAAGAGGAGCGGAGCGAGCCGGCCTGAGCGAGGGAGCCGAGCCGTGCCGAGTTGCTGCTGGTGGGGTGAGAGTCGCTGCTCGTCGTCGCGTGCGAGAGTGCAAGTGACGTTGAAGAACGATCCTCCGTGAGTTTCACTGGGAGAGTGCAGCCGGCTAGGAGCCGCCACGGTCCTTTATAACCTATACGACACGCTTTTGCCAATAGTGGGGGCTTTCTTTTCATTCTCGCGCGCGCGGCGGCGGCGGCGGCGGCGGCGGCAGCGGCGAATACGCGGCCCCGTGTTCTTTCTCTCGCGCGTACGTACGTGTGCCCGCGAGTCCGTTTCCCTGGCCGCGTGTGTGTGGGTGCGCGCGCCTGCCGCGGGCTCGAGAAAGAGTCCGGCCGAATTTCCTCCGAGCCGCCGGGGAACTTGACACTTTTGCCCGCCGGAGATCGAGAGCGTTCCACATTCGCCGGGCTTTTCCTCCTCGCCTAGTCTTTTCTTCGCGGGACTTTTTTCATTGTTGCGGGAGGCGGACGGCGAGCGCGTATCGACGTAGCGCGGACGGGAGACTTTTGTCCAAGGTCGTTCGCAACCGTGGCGTAGGTCGTATAGGCTGCGGCGAAGCGGTATGAATTATCCACTCGATGGCTGTACCGGCGATATTTTATAAGAAAACTTTTTGGATTGGCACGGGTTCGGTGTAAGACAGCTTCGACATTTGTTCGCAGGAATTGATTGCTCGTCATATTTTTTTCCATTTTACAATCTGCACTATAGCGACGCATTGCGAGATACCTTTGCATGCAAGAAAAAATTATCCTTATGGTTCAGTTAAATATTTTATATGCCATAAAATATAAACAAATTTTATAGAATTTTTAATGCAATCCCTTGATTGTCTACAAGAAAGAGATAATATTCTATAGAAGGAAAGGATTATTATCCTTTTTCCACGACTTTACTTAATTAGGTAAATATGAAATGATTTAAATTACAAATTTATCATTTTGGTCTGCATAAAAGTGTTCTATAATTGAAGTGCGCACTACAATGGGTAATAAAATTATAATATTTGAATTACAAAAATGAAGGAAAGAGAGATTGTAAGTACTTTCAATGTGTACCTATTTTGAAAAGGTGAGTGAAAGTGAAAGAATAAAATAATATTTCTAGTTTTCTCTTTGTGGGTATATTTAATTTTACACATTTCTGTGACATAATTGGTCATTTTCATGCAAACCACGAATTCGCATTTTCTTTTTCGTAAGATTTTTTTGAAGATTACAATTTTAATTCAGTAATTAATTCGGTAATTAATGATTAAGCCTTCTGCTTAGTTATATATTGAAGAATGAAATTGAAGTTTTTGTCTAGACTACTATTAAACTTTTACTTTTGCAAAATAATAGAGTTAGGTAGCGACAGAAAATTGAAAAAACAAATTATCGCATATGCATTTTTCATAATTTAATTAAAGAGGGATTTGTATTAAGTGGGGAACTTATACAGACGTAAATTATTTTTAACAAATTAAAAATAAATTTAACGACGCAAAGTAATTTATGTTTTAAACCAATATAATTTTAATAAAAAATTTGAACGCATATTGCGTATTTCACCTAACAATCAGTAATAAACGTATTTAGCAGGAGTTAAAAGTAATATATAAAAAATGATTCAACGCTCATGCGCTCATACTCTAAATGTGTAGCTCTAAAGGTACATTCATTACATAGCAGAAAATGTTCACGAAATTCCAAAGACTTAGAGGTTCGAAGGAGCCAATTTGAAGCGGAATACCTTTTATTCAGGCGTACAACACACGCGCGGCTTATACCGGGATCGAGCCTCTAATTTCACGTTCAACGATCCCTGTCAGTAATTTTGGGTTTCCCGATGTCTATCTCGGCTGATTTCCCCCGAGTAAAAGTAAAAGAGAGCGCTCCCGCGCACAGCGCCGCGCGCGCGCGCCAGCGCCGGGAAAAATACGTATATACACTCTCGCTCTCGATAATTAGCACGGCCATTGCCAAATCCCATTGGCCGCGTCCCGAGGCATTGCCAAACGGCCCGCTCGCTCGACCTTTTTTCGCGCGCGCCCGCCCGTAAGATCGCCTGCGCGACTGTCGCCAACGTCAAAAAGGATATCGCGCCGAGCCGCCCCGTGCGCGAATTATCGATTGCGCAACCGGCCGCTTTTTGCCGCGCAAAAAGCGAGCACCCGAATCGCGACTTGACTTTAGCGACGTTGGTCAACGCGGATGCACCGCGCCGGGGTCGCTCCTGATTTCCCCTCTGATTACCGGCTTCGTTAACGACAGCGAATGTTTTGCTGGTTCAAAGTTGGAACGGAGTTTTGGAGGCTAAATGAGAAATCGCAAGTGGAGTTTTGGCGAAAAAATTGTTTGTCAGTATTGGAATTGGCGCTTCGATGTGAAAATACTTTTTACAGGAAATAGTTTGTTCTGGAGGCTTTAAAATATTGATTTCACTTTCTAAACACTGCTCTACGTCGACAGCTAAAATTTAGAATTACGGCTGACTTTGCTTGTGACCGTAAAAACTTTATGCTGAAGTTGGCCTGCTTCGGGGCTATATTTCGAATGTATCAATCCATCTGGATAAAAAGAGAAAAAAAGAATAATGTACAGCTATAAAAAAGCACATTTTAATAAATGACCGAGATATTTGTCTCGCCAACATGTGTCGATTTAATAAGTCAAAAGATTTTGAATACGTAATGTTCCTTCTGGGTGGGTCCTATACTATTAACAACACTTATATGCTTTTACAAATTGTTTCTATAAATTTTGAAAGTTTATGTAACAGTATGATCTGAATGAAAAAATTGACTAGTTGATTTTAGATGCAGGAATAGGACTTTCGGTATTTTTAAATATTTTCTTAAATTACAACATCAAATTCTTTACGTAAATTAATAACGTCAATTACGCCGTTGGTCATTTCAAGCAAAAATTGAAGTTATAAAAAATAAAAATTAATCAATATCAACAAAATTTCAAATAATAAAACCCAAACATTAATATTCTACCAAAGCTGTGCACGATGCACTTCGAAATCCTTAATTTAGAATGAAAAGAAACCTGATCTACAAGATATGCTCGATAGAATTTATTAAACATTATTATTTATCACTGAATAAACTTGTAACCCAATTACGTAAAGCGTGCAAAATATCAGTAAAAAATGATTCTTTAAAATAAAAATAAAGAAGCCGCAATTTGTCGAAAAATCTTGAATTCAGGCTTCCTCGTCTGCAGCGCGCTCATTTGAATGACTCCACGGTAGCCGCGCAGGCGAAATCTGTTACAAGCGAAGGAGGCGGATGCGCATTGGCTAACGCGCGTCAACGCTCGCGGGCCGTGAGAAGAATCGCATGGCGAGCGCTCGCATCGGGGCGTGCACGCGCATGCATCGCCGAGCGACGAGACTCCTTTTCGATATAGAAACGCGATCGAGCCTATGCTAATTGGCGACGCATCGCAATGGCGCAATCGCCGATCGATCTCTGGGATACGCAGCTTTTTATGCAATTTGCCACTTGATTCTAAGCAGGCCGGATCCTTTGTCATAGTCTGCGATTCCCTTGAATATCCGACGGAGCAAAAAATAGATCAGTCTGGACGTTACGCGCGATACACCGTGCAATAAATATCGATGGCGTGCTTTTTGCCAAGCAAGACGATGCTACGTGTAAATACTTTATAGATCGCATTGGGAAACATAAGAAATCTCACGAGATATTTATGTACGTCAATTTTTTATGCGCTGACTCATTAGTTTATTTTAGAGCAGCAAACGAGCAATAAAAACGTTTACTTACGATGAAGGTTCCAGTAGCTCAGGATTTTGCATTGCGTTACTTTTATAAAACAAAAAATTATCCATAACTTTTACTAAATTACAGTACGAGAAAAAATGAAAAATGCTTAAATAAATGACTTCGGTTGAATCTGAAAAAAGAGTTATTAAAATTTTTTTCATAGCTATCGATGAAGTAATGATGAATTAGTACTCACGAAATATTTAAATCGTGATCCTTAAATGATTTTTTGAAGATGGAAAAAAGGTCTTTAATTAACTCGAATTAGTGATAAGCAGACTATAATATGACATGTAAATGATATCCTACAAAAAAATATTATTGATAAGATACTAAATATTTTGGGTGTTTATTAAAAAAAAAGTTAACCCATTTATTAAAGCGCACTCAAGATCTTAATCTATTCCTAATCATCTTCACACTAATCTCTGCTCATAGTACCTAATCACGCGCGCATTCATGCAGCATGCGCGCAGATCGTTCGAAACGGGCAACAATTTTCGATTTTATCATTTATAATATTATCTCGTAAACAAAATTATTTAGCATTTTCACTCGGCGAGAAACGCGTGCTTCATAGCCACTTTCGCTGTCAATGAAAAAGCCGTAAATTGAATGTCGTGCGCGAAATTCATTATGCACGCCTAAACGTTACGTATTATCTTACCGGCGCGACGGTAATTCATTGCTAACCGCGGAGAATCGAAAATTGCTAATCGCCGAGCGCGCATCCAGATGACAAACGATTCAGCGGCCGCTAACGGCGGTAATTACGAGGCCTGCCGGTCGTCAGCTGTTGCGCGCGCGCGCACGGCCGCCTCTCGTTCGCGCCTCATCAATGAAGACGCCGCCGCCGCGTGAATGAGACGAGCGCCACGCGCTCTACGCGCCTTGCGGGCTTATACTGCCGATGCTGCGCGTAGTCACGGAACGGGTTTGGTCAGACGCGCAACCAACGCGATAAAGCTGTTAGGGGAAATAACGACGGCTCAGCTGTGACTTCTTTCCTTTTGTTTTCTTTAACGACAAGTACTGGATGAGATGATGCGCATGCAACACGGAGATGCGTTACTGTTGTGAAAACACGGAGAATGTTTTGATTCATTTTCTTTAAAAAAAAGGTATAAGAAAGCAAAACATGCTTAAAGTATTCGAGCAAAAAAATTTCTGCCTACCTCATTTACATTACACAAGTCAGTAATTATGGTTGATTTAAATCAATGAACTCTCCAAAACCTGCTTATTTTAAATGGAATCCGATGACCTTCATCTGATAAGGTATGTCATAATAAAAATTATTAATTTGATAGAAATTTAGACATTAGCTATTATAATAAATAATTCCGCAAATAGGGGCACAGTACCTTGACCCCTAAATTTTAAACTGGTTTGTATTATACGACAGTGAAAGTTGTAAATTGGCATTCTGTATTAAATCGGTATTTTCTTTTATTGCTAAAACTGCTTTAACTGCAGATTCCAAACATTGATTTAATGTTATTTACGTTAGATAATAAAGTACATTTTCCTCTATTTATCCCATAACAATATTATAAAATTTATTATGCAAAATAATGTTTTAAACATAACGACGTTATTAACATGTTGTGTAATAAAATCTTATGCTTTTGACCTTGCATACTTAACATTATATAATCCAGTACCAGCGAACATCATCCCAGTGGTATTGAATTTAACAAAAATTGAACTGATCATTGATAAAGTCAAGTGCAATGGTATCATGTATATAATATTTCGACCATTAAAAACACTCTTTAAATCTGTTTTGTACTGAAATTTACGACTATTCTATAAAAACTCAAAACTTTAATGAAGCCAAGGAAGCAATTATAAAAACAAGTTTTTTAATTAATTAAAATCAATGACATAATGATTGCGAAAGAATTATAATAAACAAAATAATTATATGTTTATAAATTCGAACTTCAATGAAAAGGTAGTAAAAAAGTGCTTAAGGTTTTTGCGTGACACATAAGCATACAAAATAACATCTTCCATGGTGTGAAATTTTAACTATGTCAATTCAGCTGACGATAAATAAAAATTTCTACATTTATTATGCAAAAGCAGATCTCCGATAAATCACGGAAAATATCTTCCACGAATCGTTGTAGGCGATTTCAAAGTACCGTGCGGTACAAATTTACATTTTATTCGCCGGAGCGAGGTGTCAAAAAATCTTAGATAAAGTGTTTTATAATTCACAATTTCCTACGCCCAGCGACTGGCCGTCGCTCTCTTTCTCTCCCGGCGAATGGCAACGCTCGGAAAATTGACTTCCCATCGCTTTCGGCGTCTCTGCTCCGAGCGAGCCGCGAACCGGGGAAAGTTCGCAGGAGGAAACCAGGAACGAAATTCGCGATTTGACCGTAATGCAGCTCGACTCGCGGCCGATAACGATGGTTCAGTCCCGAGATGATTTAAAGGGCGGCGGAAGGAGGCAGGAGGGAAAAAGAGCCGGCGACCCGCCGGTGCAGCCCGCGAGCCTCGACTTGTATGGCCAAATGGAATTCAATGCCTTCCGCGAAGGCCGCTATTCCGATTACCTTATTTCCTGTGAACAAAGTGCTCGCACGTGCGCGGGTGGGATTTTACCTTTCTCGTGCATTTCGGAATAATGGACGGAGATGTGTGCAAGCCAGCGGCTGGGGAATTTTCTTGCTCCCCTTTGGACTTGGCTTTTATTCGGTAAAAAAGGGTTTCAATGAAAATGCATTAGCTTTTTGTTTGGAAATAAAAGTGAGGCAATTTTGTAAAGAATGAAAATTTTCTTAAATTCAATTAAAAAAATCTACGGAGCGCGTGATTTATATCTTCGCATTATATAATAAATATAAATACAACGAGTATTACGCTAATCCAGGGACTGGACTTACAATAAAAGTGACTTGATTTAATACTGAGAATGAAATTGTTGACGTAATTGCCCATTTGCCTAGAAAATCCCAACAAAAGAACGAAAAGAGCCGTAATGAAACGAGGGCTTTTATTGTGCGCCGCTAAACCGTGAGCGCAAAAAAAATCAGATGAGACAAGCGTTAAGAAACGGAGCGACCTCCTCCTGTACGTGTATTTCGCGCTCCGCGCTCCTTCCCGAAGCGCCGATAAGATCGCGCTCGGCTAAAATCCAACACCGCCTTTTGATTTTTGCTTTAACCAGATACGCCAAGTGCAAAAAGACGCGTGATTCATCGACACGCTGCACCGGGCACTTCCGCGTCGCCCGGCGGGGTCGCGTCACGGGTCAAAATATCGCGTTATGCGCGCAACAATGCCGGACGCTAGTCGCGGATATTCCGACCCTGTCGCCTCGGACTTTTCTCTCCTTTTTGTCTGGCCGCCTCCCGTGCGAGTGCCTGACGTCACCGCGGCCGGGAGACAAGGAGTTACAACAGCGCGACGCGGCGCGTGAGCCGAAAATTGGGATTAGGTAAACGGAACTCCGTCGCCGTCTATTGTTGCTGCTGCTTGCTCCTTTTGTGTTTTGGAGAATGTTGTGGAGCAGCCCGGGGCTACTCTCCGGGCTAATTCACGAGCTCGTCGCTCGTGCGTTGAAGGGTATGCCGAGCATAATTGATTACTACTTTTTTTTCGGGGCCACTCGATTGGCTATGATAATTGACGTATTAGGATCTATTTATCTTTGCTTTTTTTACCCGCGCGTACAAAATTGATTTTTAACACAGCTGAGTGGTTGTCTAATCGCTGCTATAATCTAGAATTAATTTAGCCTCTGAGGGTCAAATTTTTGACACTTTCACGATTTTTTTATCACATCTATGAACTTGAGCTACAAGACTATCGATATAATTATTCAATAAAGTGATAAAAAATATTTTTTGTGGGGTTTTAGTTTCGTTTATCAATACAACTGCATTGATAATATTCAAATAACTAGTTATCGCGTTTGGGGGACAGGATACAAATTATCGGTGTAGCGGAAAAAGATCGAGCTAGTATTCCAACGACTAGTTTTCAAAGCCTTACAAAATTATATACTAGGGTATCGAAAAAAATTTGCATACAGTAAAAGAGAAATAATTTTGTGATACGGAAAATGTTCCCATACCGCGCTTGCTTAAACTCTTTTTTAGTAAATTTATCACTGATGCAACAAAGTACCAAAGTGCAACAAGATAAGTTATTTCTCATTGCTAAACAATTGATAATTAAAAGTATAATAACAGTTTTTAATGTGTTGAACGTTATCAAAATTTTTTTGCAAACTGACCATATATCGCAAGTACAAAGAAAGGAAATTTTTTTCATCCAACTATAAAGCTGGGCGTTATTCTCATGTTACAATGTTCGTTTGTCTTATTTATTAAGGGAAATGCGGACAGTAAAATATACTTGTAATTACATACATGACCAACTCAGCTGAACAACTTCATTCGTTTAAGAACAACCTTGACTTCTATACGGAAAATTATTTCAAAATATTTTATATAATAAAATGTTTTAAAAAATTTGTTTATTACATACTTTTACGATTTTTAAGAATATAAATAGCAGGACGTAAAAGTGGAACAGGCCATGACCTTCCAAGGTTCCTGGGAGTTAAGGGCTTCAGCGAGCTCTTTGTCTGAGGTTACTAAAGAATTTCCATGGCTACTGTTTCGCAGCTAATCTCCATAATTTCTACGCAACGAAGAAATATAAAATTTCGTTGTGCTCAAAAACACTTTCACACATATGTGATTCATTCACGGCGGACATATTGCAAATTATAAAGTAAGTTCACGTACGAACAAGGCATTTAATTCACAAGGTTTCGTACTCTTCCTAGCGATACTTAGAAATCTGTACATAAAATTGACCTTGCGTAACTAGCGCCGATAGCGGATTTCTTTACGTGACCAGACAGCGTGATGATAGTCGTCATCGATATTTTATAGCCCCGAGAACCGCGCACGCGTACTTCCCACTAGAAACCTTATTTTTCCCGTTTCAATCACCCCATCGACGATGTTTAATAATACTTCTCAGTTATGGGATTCATGCCTCGTTTGATGCGCCAGTTCAGAAAGGAAGACGGCACCAGCTGCATCCGAGGATTATGTTATTAAGATGTAAGTACTCCCGAAGAACTTTCCTCGCCTCGGTGGGCTCGCTATGATCCGATGCATAAATGTCTTCCTGAAAAATTTATGCAATCAATTTCTAATCTCGTATCGCGAAGTTTATCTTTATTACGGCAAAACGTAGAATGTCCGATCTTCTTGATAAGTCGGGGTTACGATCTCATTTTTTCGCTCGATAGAAATTTTAATCGGAGAAATTTATCTAAGAAATTCATTTTTACTATTAGCTACGAAAAACAGATCTGATATTTTTGGAGCGGAAATTTTAAAAATACCAAAATTTTTTTTTCAAATTTAACCAAAAGAAGATCGTTCGTCGAGCATGAAGCAAATGTACACCAAGGATAGCAAGATTAAAAGCACTTAACATAATCTCAAGATTCATTCACTAGTAAATTACTTTTTGAATTTTAAATCAAATCAGCATCTCATATTCACAAATAGATCTTTACGCGCCGAGAAAACCATATTAAATTTCATAAATATTTATTTCTAAAAAAATAGTTGAAACGTCGCACGTAAAAAGACGAAAATAGCAAAAGCCAGGTGAACCTTCGGAGCTGCCAATGCACCCATTTGTTTATCCCACTACAATCCGCATATTGAGCGAGTCCCGAGTGCAGCGGGTCGTTGTATCGACTAGCGATCGTTCGTCCCCGATTCGCAGGTGCATACACGTCGGCGGCGCATGCACCCTCGCGAAGAATGCACCGAGCCGGCGAGGGAGCGGCATTGAAGCTGCGCTCGCGGTGTCAATGTTATCCGGTGCGCGCCGAGCCATCTCGGACCGGTCGCGCTCCCCGGCTCGGCGGTTGCGAAAGCACCAGCGGCGAATCCTGGAGCCGCCGGTGTGGGTGGCTCCGCGCGCGAAGGCCTCGCCGGAGCTAAAATTTTCCAGCGGACAAATTGGGCTTAAAGTCCCGTCTTTACGAGGGCCGGCCCGACGCATATTTACGCCGGCCCCCGGGAATTGCAGCCGCTCGGCCGCGGACGCTTGACCTTGAACATAAATTTCAAGAAGATGGAACACCGCGCTCGCTTGTAAATCAAGCTTTAAGAAGCCAGCCGAGGGAGTGCTCTTTAAATTCTTTTGTTCTCGAAATCTCCGTCGTTGTATCGCGATTTTTTTTCGCCTTAGCTTCTACACTTCGTTCTTGGAATTTTTTACGTCTGCAAAAAAACGACGTTTCATCGCGATGCAAATCTTGTGCGGCCGATTTTCGAAAAAAAACTAGTTTACTTTTTTCGCGTGTTACACTGCACAGAAACGAGTAATTTTTCGCGTTCCTTTCCTCGCGTATTTCCGCTC
This sequence comes from Eurytoma adleriae, assembly GCA_900480045.1. Lineage (NCBI taxonomy): Eukaryota > Metazoa > Arthropoda > Insecta > Hymenoptera > Eurytomidae > Eurytoma > Eurytoma adleriae. The sequence goes on from UXGC01000225.1 coordinate 128,477, forward strand.
GCATTTAAAAATTGTAATTTACACGTTTCTCGCAGAACTAGGGGCACTCGGCAAAAGTACGACTCGGTTAAAAAAAAGCAGCGCCAACGGTGAAAAAAGGCTCGAGCGAGAGTGAGCCCCGGCTGAAAAGTCATTTGAAAAGGCTGCGAGTGTGGTGTGCGCGCAAAAAAGAGAAGCGCGCGGCGGGAATCGTGCAGAGGTGCGCATTATGACACGCGGGCGCGTTTGTCGTCGAACCTTGGTCTCTTGCGCCGCTGCAAGCGGGCTGTCTGCCAAGAGTCTTTACCACACGCCCGACCTGTAATTCCATGGTGCGTAACGTCCATGCCAATTCTCTGATTTATCAAAGGAGGCGGTGAAATTTTTGTTTGTTTCGTCAATTTTCGTAAGGAGAATTTCGATTGTATCTTCAGTGGGTGAGAGAAATTCTGTAATTTAGTCATTGCTGGGCGTTAAAAGATCGAGAAGAAAGTGGAAAAGAAATCGATTTAATTTTGGAGAAAATTGAATTATTATTACGTTTTGTGACGTAAGTATTCTAATTTATTATTATCATTCTTAACACGTAATAAAATAATTTATACATCAGTATAGTAATTTTGCATAGTAAAAGAATCTCTAAAATTTTTAGATTTTACTATTTTTAACTTAAAAAAACCTTATTTGAATATCAAATATTTTTATAATATTTTAAATAAAAAATTAAAAATTATGTATATATATTTAAATATAAATTTACATATTTGTATACACATTATTATTTACATTAATATTTTAGTAGCCAGTTGGATAATGTTACCAATGCAAAAATCGGTTGACCGTATTAATATCAATAGAATTTGCCTCGCCATCAGTAGCAGCGATCGAAGCATTTACCGTGAAAGCTGAAATGTCCGATGACAGGCTTTGCTTCGCTGCTTGAGTTGGAGCTTTACAACTTTGTTCGTGATATTACGACATAAAACCAGTTTCAGTCTGACCAGCAGAAATTCGGTGCAGTTTAAATAGAGAAAGAAAGTTGAAAGAAAGTTAAAAAATTTGATAATCTTTTGTAGACTAACAAACTTTTACTTTTAATAAGGAAAATTTTCTTATTAATCTTACAATCGACAATAGAATGTGTATCATGTAAAACAGCGTGCAACTTTATATTTAGAGGCTACAATAGAAAAGTCAGTTTACTTCGTAGGAAAAATCCGTTTTTTAATTTAACGAGATTGAAAGGGTAAGTATTAATAAAAAGTGAAGTGAAAAATTTGACTGATAATAGGTTAGCTGTTCACCTATACACTTAATTTTCTTTGATAAATCTACTGCATGGTATTGGAAACAATGAGCAAAATTACTAGTTTAAGTAAAGTGCTACAAAATTATCAAATCGAGATATTAGGTTTTCACTGAATTTATTTTTATTTAAAAGATATATTTCTATACTGTAAAAGTATTTTGTCAATGCATATGTATTTATTTATATTTTACTTATCATTTTTATATAATTTTAATATAATGTAATTTTCGATTTTAATTTGTTACATCTTTATATTACGTCTATTTTCTACTGTTTCTACTATTTAATTAGATAAAAAAAGTCTCTTCCTTAAAAGAAAGTATAGTTTTTTTCAAATAATGCGGGTGTATGAATATCATAATTATGAAAAATTTGTTCTCACTAGGTGTTATGAGTTTTCATTTAATTAAATGACATAAGTTACGCTTAATGCAGGTTAAAAATCGAAGTTATTTATCTATTTATACGTTCCCATACAAAGAATTGAAAATTTCCAAAAGATCGGTTTTAGTAAACCTGCATAATTTGCTTGCCTTGGAGAAATCGCAAAACAATAAATAAATAAATCTGTGCAGGATTGGCGCAAGCAAGTAAATTTTTCACATGGCACTTGGAGTCGTTTGTTTGCATGAAAGTTTACGTCTTGCCTAAAACCTCAAGCCAATGTTGGCAACAATAATCCGCAGGATGTAAATTTTGGTACGTTACGTTTCACAATTATTAGAATACAATAATGTGAAAAGTGAAGAAGATAAAGAAAGCGTCAAATAAAAATCAAGCAAATTTAATTAGCAGTTAATCAGAGATGTAACGTAATGCCGTTCACACAAGTCTGGGGAAAGAGCAATCGGAACGGCTGAATAAGTTGCACGCACCGCTGGCTTCATTCATAATCCGCGGGCGGGGGCGTGTAGGAGGCTTCGCGCGGGGATTCCTCGACAATTTCTCTTTTTTCCCTCCCTTTTCGTTCCGTCGAAGAATTTGGCCGCCAAAAAGACGATCAAGATATCAGTGCGCGCGGAGAGCCGGCGGAATTGTAAACGTTATGCAACGACGATGTATCTCGTGAGAACACTTGATCTCGCGCTCGCGAACGAAACGCTGGCTCCTTTGACTCTCCATCCTCGTCCAATGTGTTCTATGCATATTACATCAGAGTGTCGCAATCGACACAAAGGATAATAACCTTGCTTGCGGGTCGCGCCGACGCAACGCCACTTGCAGGCGTGCATCGCGGGTTGCCGTTGCTCTGGCGGCTGCTTGTTTAGCATTACGCTTTTAATCAAATGTTTCGAGCAATTTTTTTCCAAATTATATCGAGGTTTACTTACAATTTTTTTGTTACTATGTGCGAAAGGTTATAGAAAAAATTAACTATATTAGATAACTTTATAAATTCAAATTAAATAGTCAAGAAATAGAATCACTATTTTTTATGATTTGATTTCGTAAAAATATTTAATGAAAAGACATACATAATTATTGGTTGGTTCAAAATCGATTACAGCTTGCAAGTAATCAGCATTTATTATTGACTTAATCATTATCTCGAAGTGAAAGGTCTGCATAATGACGGAAAAGTAAGTTAGATGTCACTTTATTTTATGAACTGTATTTTAAATCATAATATCATAAGCAATTTGATACTAATCGATTATTTTCGTTTTTTCGTAATTTATAGGAAGTATTTCCGGAAGCCATATAATCATGAACGAAAATATATTCGCTTACATATTTTCAAGATAATCAACGTTTTAAAATCAGTTATCATTGTACTTCCGTAAATTGAAATAATAATTTAATATTAATTGTTTATTGTTACAGCGAGAAATTCATCAAACTTCGTTTCGTAACAAACTATAAAACGTTACAGTTTTGAACGCAAGTTCTACATAGCTAGCTAATATGCAACGCGCTATAGTATCCTCTTTCTTTTTACATCACTGACTTTATGGATGAATGAGCGAAAAAAATAGCGAGGACTTTTGCATTTCGCAGCGCTGTTTAGAAAGTTTGAGCTGTTTGTGCGTTACGAATGCAGGCGAGTACGTGATCGCTACCGTCGTTGGTAACAACCAGACCACACCCTGCTTTCTTCCTCGAAAAGACTTGCTGTATCGAACGTTTCGCACTGTGCAAACGTACCACTGCTTTAAATTTTAATTCAAATTAAGTTTCAAACTTTTTTTTCAATTTAACAATCATTACAATTTTAAAAATTCTGTGATTGATTAAGAATCAATTAAAATATTTTATTTTTATTATTTACATAAATTATGAGGGGTTCGGTTGTAGGAAAATAAAAAGCGGATAAATTATATTTTCTTTTTATTATGAGCACACGTTACTTAGCAAACATTCAATAATGGTCTAGATAAACGACAGCTTCAAAAATAAAACGCTTAGATATACAAAAACTTAAAATTTACAACTAATCAAATTTTACAATAACATATACATTAGTACGCCTTGACATTATAAAAAAAGAATCATAAAATAATTAAACGTATCTCATGAATTTGCCGTGAAAATTTAGCGACTTTTACGGGCTATCGGTTCGATAATTTCGCGTGAAACCGCGCCGAACGTTAAAAAAAAAGAAATGGAGAACCGAGGACGCCTCCTCTCTCGCGCTCGCGCGTCACAGAAACTCAGCCGAAATAATAAGCGCGATTCGCATCTTCCGTCATTACGCCCGGCGATTACGAACCCGTTGCGTCACGCTCGCGCGGCCCCGCATCTCGCATCGGCAATAATCAATCCGCCGATAAAGCGCGGTGGCCGCGCTCGCCGGGGACTCGCGTGCACCGGTCCGAGTGAAAGTGCGCGCGAGCTGCGACGACCAAGTCAATTTCGCGCCGCGAGCCCGAGAGACGTCGGGGACACAATAAAACACCCGCCTCCTGCGCGCATGTGTGAATAGGTTACATACTAGACTCGATAATCCCATGAATAGAAACGATAGTGACAGAAACAAAGAGCTTGGCAGAAAGAGAAGAAGACAGAGAGAGTAGAAGAGAGCGAGGGTGAGAGAGAGAGAGAGAGAGAGAATGGGATGAGAAAGAAAGAATGAGAAGGAAGGAGTTGGGCGGAAATGCCAAAGTCCGCGCTAGTCTTCCTTTTACCTTCTACGAGTGCTCGTCGTTCGTATGGGTGGTGAAACAGCTAGTCGATAGTAGAATGAAATAATAAAGGAGTTTTTTCTCTCCCACCCTCTCTTTCTTTCTTGCGTCATATGTGACGTTTTGAATTTTTCCTCTGGTACGACGATGCTTCTTCGACGATGCACGGCGCATCGCATCGCTGAATCTTAAGAGTAGGTTGGCATCGCGAAATCCTTCCTCAACCTTATCAGCATCTCGACATGACTTCACTTCAAGGGCTATTTTTACCTGAAAACACAAAAGGTTGCTTGAGTAAATTTACTTGTTAATTTAAGTGAGTTTTGCTGTAGTCCGATTACTTGTCTACCCGGATACGTCCTTTTTCTACTGACAATGCATAAAGTAGTACTTTGAATAAGACAACAATAAAATATCGTTAAAATGAAGTAAAAATGCATATAGAGAAAAGTCAACTATTTTGAACGACTGATCGGAGCAACTCTAAAAAAATAGCATCCTCACCCCTTAAAGACTCGAACGAAGGACTTAGTAGTAGCCGAAGCTGATATCGTGGAGGGGCGCAGCGCCACCCTGGGGTAAAGCGTAGTCCCTGGCGAGCTGATCGAGGATACCACCGCCGCTACGCGCCTGAGGCTGGGCTCGGGGCTGCTGAGCTTCGTTCACCGGCGCTGGGGCGAACTGCACAGGTCCATTCTTGTAGGGGTTGAGACGCGGTGCGGATGCCTGCTCCTCGTACTGCTGGTACAGCTGGGAGCGGCTAGGTTGTTCGGCAGGGGTGAAGATGGGTTGCTTCGGTGCCAGACGCGGCTGCTGAGGCGCCGAGGGGTAGAGAGCCTGAGTGTGCTGCTGTGTCGCGAATTGTGGCGTGTACTGCGGCTGGTACGCTGGTGCCGGAGGGCGAGCTGCTGGAGCAGGCCTGAGGAAAGAAATCTTTTTAGCATCTAATTCTATTGTTCTTTTTACGCCCAGTGTATCACTTGCAAAAACATTTTCAAGTGTTTATAACTTTTTATCAGTTTCTAAATTCACCTCGGCTGAGGTGCTGGTCTCGCGGCAGCCTGTTGTTGTTGTTGTTGGTACTCTTGGTACTCCTGAATCCGGGCGGCTTCAAGAGCTTCTTTGCTGGTGGTTTCATCGACCAGAGTTGGGGGTGCGACGGTGATTCCCTCGCCGGACGGCTGGAAACCGTATTGGTCCGCTCCGTACTCAACTACTCGCACTTTGCCACCGTCGTCAACGAAACCGTACTTTCCCTTGACTTCTCCGTTGGCTTGTTTGGTTTCGATCTTAAATTAAAACAAAAGAATTAAAAAAGAGGTTAAAAATAATTATTTCAAAAAAATCATAGAGCGGTAGAGTAAGTGCAGTTATGTCACCAAATGTTGAGTCAATTAAAAAAATATGCAAAATTAAAATGAATTTTCTCTTATCCAACGAGGCGAAGTAAATAAATAAGAAAAACCGGTATGCCTCTGTAAAAGGCGGTCAGCAAGCGATAAGTCTCGCATACCTTAAAGGAGCCGTCGGCGCCCTCAAAGCCGTAAGTGTAGGAGCCGTCCTCATTGTGCCTGTTGATCTGCTTGAGGATGGCGACGGGCGTGGGCTTGGGCGCGGCCGGCTGCTGCTGCTGGTCCGGCGCCGAGTTGTAGCTCCGGGGCGTCGGGTGAACCGGTCGCTGGGCCGGCTGATCGTAGTCCGCGTACACCTCGCCGTTGATGTAATTCCCGTCCTGAGCCGCGGCCGAAGCCGCCAGCACCGCCAGCGCAGCCACGATCTGCGATCATTAAAAAAAACGACCTAATGAGATTTGGCGCTCCAGCAGGTATGTTCGCCGAATTGCCATATCGAGAGGCTGGGTCGCCTTAATTTTTTTTTATTTCGACCGGCTAATTTAGCGGAGAAAAGTGCGCGCGAGTTTTTCATCGGCTGTATTGAGTCACTACAGCGCGGATGGAATTCCGAAATCGGCGCCGAGCGAGTTTATGGGTCAGCTGTTATTAATGCCTTCGGGAGGAGGTTTCAAGGGGACGAGGTTAAAGATAATATTGCATCAGGTTTTTCGCTCGATTACTCGGTAGCGAATTTAATTCAAGGATTTTTCGGTATCGATGGATTGCCTGCCGTAGCGCGGAATCCCTTTTAAGAGAATGCCCATTCGTCCCTGAAAGTGCAAACTTTCTTAACGTGATGCAATCGGGCTCGCGATAGCGATAATAATACTCGCTTTCCATGTGAACCAACGGTGTAATAATAATGAAACGATTGCACTTTTATCAATTGTAAACCTACATATATTGTGAAAATCTTTCGTTCTTTTAAATGAATTACCTCTACTGTTCGTTACGAAACCGTCTATTTTTACATTCTCAAAATGTAGCTGTAATTACATGCAAATCTTTTAATTATTTAAATTCCTCGTTAAACGTTTTAAAATATATATTCAATAGGGAAGGTATTTAGATCCCGCTAGTCGCTGTCTAACCTACAAAATCAGAAAATCGCAAAATACAATCAGTACCTTTTAACAAAAAAGTTCTAAGTATTTATTTAGCATCACAGTATTTCAAGCTGCAGGCTCATAATTAGTGCAGTATCTCAATGAACTGCGCTCGCTCCCGCAGCTCTTCTGGTCCATCTGCGATCTCAAGGACGACGACTGCTCCCCGTAATCGTAATACTGGTTCCTAACGTAATCCAGATCCTCGAAGCAGAGCTCGCGAATGCCCTTCAGCACCACGTAAAATATTAGCAGCTGCGCGGCATTCGATAGGATTCTGGGCGGATAGAGAAAGGCCCAAAGCGACAACAGACCCGAGCTGCGCGGCTGGCAAAAACCCGTGATCATTTCGACTACCGGTGCAGCTTGCGTTTCGCGTGCGGGAGGCGTGTCTCGTTTTCACGCGCGATTTTGAAAATTCACTTTGCAATTTTGTATGGGCTCGATCATCGTCTTGCTCCCTTTTTATAACCTCGGTGCACCGAGGTGGCCGAAAAATCCAAGTATCGAAGGGGAGAGGAAAAAAGCGAGTGTGTCACTTTACGTAAGTCTTTTGTTCGTTGCGATCAAACGTAGTTTTCCGAACCGGTTGTGACAGGCACTGCGTGCATTGCGTAATCTAAGTCACTCGTTTCCAGCTGGGGTGATCCAATTTCTTTAGTTCGGGTTTTTTTTTTATAGACATATATGACTTTTTTAATAAAGTTAATTTTCAACTTTTATCGAGTCGAATGTTACTTTTTATGTACTCTGCTGTAATCAATGCTTTAACGGTATTACGTGAATGAATTCAATGATTATAAACTTGTATATAGTCTTTATCAAAAACCAAGTTAACGATCTTACTTATACTGCTATATATATATTAAAGTTAAAGTGCCATAAAAGTAAGTATTTTCATCACTAATTTAATAAGAATAAATGTCAGTTTTATATTAAATTGATCGTAAAACTAATGTTTAATGATAATTTATTGCCGAGTTTATTTTAATGCATGAAATTCTTACACAGATCTAACGTAGAAAAGAATCTCTTATAATTAGGTAAATGAAAAATAAATTACGGCAGAACACATAAAATTTTATGCAAACAGTATTTTTAAGAAAATTAAGAGTAGACATTCTAGGCGTTTAATGTATCTTTCACAAGTAGTAAAAGAAATTTCTAAAACTTACTATTAAAAGAAAATTTAAACAAGCATTTAAAACAAAATTGAAAAAATGAGATAAAAATGTTATATAATCCAATCAAATTTTCAACCTCAAACCATTTCCATATGTTTTAGAAACTAACTTATTTCTAATTAATTTAGTAATTAGAAATTAAAGTTTAGAAAATATCTTAGTTGCTTAAAAAAGAAATCGAAAAAACAATCCTAGGAAAAACAATAACGTTTCCAAACACTCTGTGCTAATCTCACAATGTTTCATTGGCGTATTGTAACATTTAAAGTTGCTGTGCGGTTGACTTGCACGAAGGACACGAAATTTTTGTGGACCAAGTTAGCAGCTGAAACGAAGAAACGGGCATGCAAAAAAAATCGTTTATCCTAAGTACTTAGTAACTTGAACCGTGATCATTTTTATAATTTCCCATTTAAAATCGATTGTAAATTTGCACCGTATAGTTCTCCATATAAATTGCACTTGCCCGAAACAATGTATTGAAATTCTTTTAAGTACCTACACTATAAAAGTAATAAGTAAATTCTTATTAACGCAAGGTTTGCATAACTTAAATCGAAATTCCTTAAAAGTCAGTCAGAATAAATCGTATGCAAATGCATTCGACGAAAATAATAAATTATGAAACATTAGAAAGTTTATTAGCTGAAACGAGTTTAAACCGCGAAAAAAAAAGTGGACAGGAGCGATATCTAAAAATACTCTTATCCCGCCAATTAAAGAGCGAATTCGACGGTGGCCCGAATCGCGGGAGCGCCCACGCGGATTGGAGCGCGCCGCTCGTTAACGCATGACTCGGCCGTTGGAACGCGCTCGCGCGGGCACACACGTATGGCTGGAAGCGACTTCCGCGCACTTTTACCGGAACGGCGCGCGGGGCGCGCGCCACTTCCTGATCGCGCGTCTCCTTTTTTTCAGCGCGATCCGGTTCTAACGCAGGCGCCCGACAATTATGATCGGCGATTCCCTCTCGCGGTGGAAACTGTCTCTCGTTGCACAACCGCCTTGCACTGGATAAAAGTTTGATTAACGTCCTGTCGCCCGCGCCTCGGGACTCGTTTGGCTTTTACGCTCTTTCTTTAATTATCGATATTTTCGGTATGTTAATAAGCGGATAATTTATTACATGTATTACGTAAATTAAGTAATAGGCCAATTTTATATGCGCTTTCTTATACAGGTTGTGTATATGCATTGGTTCTATTATACATAATTGACGAATGATTATTTAACGGCTAGTAATTAAAATTATGATCTATTTATGATGGAATTTGTAGACTTACATCAGTTGCACAATATTTTTAGTAACGAATCTATTATGACAGAAATCTATTTCATTCGTATTTTAATTATAATTCTCAGTAAATCAATAACGATAATAATAATGAGAGCACTTTAAAGGTAGCATGCGTACTGCATCACTAAAAATAAGGCACTAATAGATAACGATAAAGAAACTCATAAGTGGATCATAATTTTACTAGTAAATTGTCGTCGCAGCAAATGTTACTGAATGGCGCGTAAAGATTCCCAGACAGTCCTCGTTATATCCTCGAGGACGAGAGGAGCGTGGGATTCACGCTTGGCGCAGTCACTGCATAAGATCACAAGGAAGCACGTGTCACACGCGGCGGCGATTCGCACTCTACGTACCGTCACGACTGGGCGCATCCTAGCCTCCTTCTCGTTCGTTAAAGTGGTGAAAAGCTCGGCAACCCCTAGGAGGAATCCGTCGCGTCCTCCTCTGCTCCGTATGGGCTCTCTCGGTCGCGTGTGACGGCTGCGCACGTGTGCTGATCTCTCGAGTGCGTGTGAGTGGGCAGCAGCTTTTAGCTAGAGTACCGGCGTCGCCGCGAACTGGGGCCCTCATATACCTTAGCGGGGCTCGGCCCCCGTTCCCCCGGCGCCTGCCCCCCCTTGGCCACGTTGCATCCCCTACACGCGCCCGCCCGGCACTCGGAGGACTTTCACTGTCTATGCGGCCCGCGCTCTCTCGCCCCCTCTCCCTGCCCCTCTCTCCGCCGGGCCGGGCCGCGGCGCGCGAAGGCCCAAGCGCCGCCGGTAACTATATAGCGGCTCCTTCGCGCCAGCCGCATTCGTCCGCACTCTCCCCTAAGCCTCAAGGCCCGAACTTTTGCCACCATTTTTTGCGCGCTCTTGTTGACTAGCGATTTTTACATTTTTTTCCGGGATATCTCCAAAAGGTAGAGGACGAGCTGGAATTGGAAACGTGCTCAAAGTGAGTGGGCTTTAGAGAAAATGAACGGATTTAGTGGAAGAATTTGCAAAATAATTTTATTTATTTTTTTAGCCAGTTTTATATCTTATCGAATTAACATAAATTTATAAAGTTGTCCTGCGCCAATTACATTGCTGTTAAACTTTTATAAAATACAAAAAATGTCGCACAACTTGTTTGTTCATTGACTGGTTTACCCGAATTCAAAGTAGTTTTAATCAGATCGAAATGTTACATAAGCTACAAGTAAGGGATTCTTTTAATACTAAATTCAGATTAGTGATTCAATTTTATAAAAGTTTAAATAAAATTTTTCTAAAATATTGTATAATCGCCATTTTATTTATTCAGTAACTTGAAATTAAATCACGATTTTGCGCAATTTTAAAATAATGTTTTATTTAATTATAGAAAATAATCAATTGTTAAAAAACACAATCGACCTTTTATTTAAACGTTGGGAAAACGGATACATTTTATCTATGTGTATTATATTCATTGAAGAATTGCGAAAATTAAAAAGCAATAAATCGTATTTGCATTTGAAAAAATTGATACCAGGGACACTGCATTTAGAAAGTAGAAAAGTTGATGGAGAAGCAACTTTAAAATGAAACATTAGAAGATTATAATATATGTTTCTTATGACGATTATGAAATTATCAGGTTACTATTGCAATATGGATATGAATATTTCCATACTACAGGTACGAACTGCTTTTTATAAACAGTCATCTTTCTACAGCGATCTAGAGAAAATGAGACAGTCAAAATTGTAGTAGAGCAACTATTACGAGATTATTATAATGCTATAACAACACATGCTTTCGGCCTTTTTTCTCTAGTGCATTATATAACCAGCTTTTGAAAATTTTACGAGGAATAAATTTGTCTGTTTTCTTAAAAACATAATAATGCAATCATCTTTAATAAACACTGCATAAAAATAAGTATACCGGGCATAAATAATAAATAGAGTCAAATGATAACTATGGAACAGAATAAAAATTATTCAAATAGGTATGCTGAACGAGCAGAAATTGCAAAACTCTAAAGTATTCCAAAAATCTAATTAGATGTGCGTTGGTGCAAAGGAACTAGTTTGCAAGTAAACAGTGGAAATTCAGCGGCCAGTCCTACAAAAAAAGTAGCCGATTTTCTAGTGAAAAGTCGACTTACATTCACAAGTATAACACCTTTAATTGCGCGGTGCGAGCCACGAGATAAAATGTTAACGGTCACTCGTACAGCGCCGGCCGTTGACTCGATTTAGCAAGTCAAATATTACTGACAACTGTTGGTCTCACAAGTAAGATGAATTGGGATTCGGAATTAAGGGTATCCGACTGGTACGGAATAAAAAAGTAGCTATACCCAAACGATTGCGAAAAGATTTCACACTTCTGCGGAAGTCTCAGGAATGTGCGTTATTTACCAATTTACAAGTATCACTGTCTAAGTGGAAATAACCATTAAAAGTAATCATTATTGAAATTAACCCAACAAGATTCCTGCGGTGTAAATTGTTTTGCCTTCACGTCGATAATCTGATCTTTATTAACGTTATTATTACGTGAGGATCATATTAATTCAATGATGTACTATGAAAATTGAGTCAGTTACCATATCAAGTATCTTAATTCATGTAAATTAGCATTAGCCATTTTTCTAGTAGGCAAATCCTTTTGACTTATCACTGTAGTATTAGACACTGTTTTTGAAAATAGTACTTTTTAGAAAAACTGAATTTGCTTAATATAGAGAATTTAAAAAATTAAGTTTTCTAGTGTTTTGAAAGAACATAATTCTATATTAACCGAAACATATTGCCAAATATATTGTAAGCATTAAGTTTTGGTAAAAACGATTTAAAAAATTCCCAAGTCAAACTACCTTAATAACTGCCATTTACTTGATTACTTAAAATATTTTGTAACAAAAAACGAAATTAAAGCATTCTTCATACTTTCCATTACATTTTTAAGTTCTTTCGTCGAGGCTTCCCCGTACTCTCCCCCGGCGAATAAGCATTCACCTTCACATGTTGCGCGCTCATTACGCTAAACGGGATAGCCGGTCGCCAAACCCCGCTCTCACATTGACTGGGTCATTATAGGCGCGGGCAGCTGACTTCCGAGCATGTAAGAATCGTTACGCGCTCGTGAATAACCTTTATATAATTATCCACCGTTCTAACGTTAAAACTGGTCCATTCTCACTTTCCGTTTCAATACTCTGACGATGCGGTAAGTAACTCTGCGCTGTTGTTTTGTTTTTTTTTTCGACTAATTTGTCGGGATAGCGCGTTCGGCTTGGTTTCATCGCGTTTTTTTCTTTAATGAACCAGATTCTCCGGAACCCGAGGCGAGATCCCGAGACGCGGCAGCGCAGGTGGTCCATGAGTCGATGCTTTTCTGTCGAGCTAAGCCTCTAGATTTATAGATAGGGCGATTTGTATTAAATTATATTAAATTCTATTTTTCGTTTTGCGTAGTTGCGCGAATTATGTAACTAAAATTTTCAAGCAATTTCTTATTTTAAAATCGTAATCGGCAAGGGCGTTAAAATAATTATCAAATCAAATTCTTATTGAAAATATAACGTCAATTTCTTTATTACGACTTCCTGAAACGATAGATTCAGATATAACCTACGGTATCAGTTCGTACGTCATCGTAAAAAAGCAGACAAAAAAGAATTCTCATTAATTTTTTCAATCGAAAGTTTTGTCGACTTGTCTGCTCCGGACAAACGTCAGTGCAGCGGCTGTGAATGAAGAATAATTTATCCTTCGGTAACCTGCTGATTTATTCCCCTAATTCAGCTAATTAACAAGGTATCAAGGTACAAGGTATCCGTTAAGACTGGCGTAAAAGAGAGGGTACCTTTAAACCTGAGCCGATAACATCGATCAATCCTCAATTTCCTCCTCGGACCTGACGAATGTCGCGTTTAAAAGGCGCAGTCTCCGTCACGTTCCTTTAGCGATTGCGCGCCTATCAAAAGCGACTCTCGCGCTCGTTTCACGGTCCGCAGTCAACGTCGGGAATACGGAAATGCGGCCTCAGCCTCTCAATAGATAAACTCCTCGGTCGCGAGTCGAACGTGCAGCCGCGCGCGCGAATACACGACCAAGCGCACGGAGGCTCGGTGCACAGGGATGACGTAAGCTCGGAGTCGTGAACGGGATATGAACTCCGGCTAACTGGGAAATTATTAATTACATTATACGTTTCGTTGACGCTAGCCTTTATGAATGTTTAATATAGATGAGCCTGCTTCTTGCTCCTTAAGTGAGGTAATTTTTCTTTTCTTTAATGGGATACTTGACTTCATTAGTGTGTCTGAATAATAAAGTGATTTGATCATACAGATGAGAAATTATAGTTTTATTTTTTTGTTACTTCCAAATCGATCATAAACTGCAAATATCAATCGTAATTAGATTTCAGAAATAAATTAGCCGCGCGATTAATTCGTTAAATAAAATTTAATTCTTTTTTCAAAGCGAATAAAATTTTGACTGATAAGATAAATTATCAGTACAAGTATACCTGTTCCTATAAAGCGAAGTAAAACATCTAGAAGTTTCACTAAATTAAGTAAATTAGCGTTAATTTAAATGAGCGAATATGAAATAATTTTTTTCGAAATCGTAAATATTATATAAAACAATACGAATTTCCACATATAGGAAAATAGATGTTTAAAAGCTATCGAGGAAACGGAAGTAGACATGCATGCATAGGTAAATGCAAACGACAACGGGCAAGAACTTTCAAGGCTGTAAAGTTTAACGTAATATGTCGATGGCCGCTCTTAGGAACTGGCTTATGTACCTAGGAAAAGCGCGCTTTTGTGCAATAAATCGATACCAGCTTGGATAAAGCGTTTTATGTAATAAATGGAATCGTCGCATTGCTTCAGTTTGATTGCATTTATAGCGTGCACTCGGTTCAACTCGACTGAAAAATTAAATCGTCAATTTTTTTTAACAACTAGAGCGCTCGAAAGTTTGAGTTCCTAATTTCGTCGTATTTTTAGAATGTAAAACATGCTCGCGTTTAAACTATTTTTCAGCTCGTTTATTCATTATTTTGCAAATCAAGTAGAACTTGTTTGTTGCGTTCGAAATTCCCGTGCAAGTGGTGAACCTTCAAATGAAAAGTGCAAAATTCGCCCGTTCAAAAGGGAAATGTATAGCTGCAGGCCTTGGAGGAGATGGGATTGTCGTGGGATGCTGTATTGAAGAAGCATAAAAAACAGAAAATAAAGGGAGACAAGGACGTGGGGAGAAGAATCAGCCATCGCTAAAGTTACTTTCTCCTCGAATTTTTAAAGATAACTTATAATGCACACTGCAATTTATTTACCACTAATTTTCAACAAGAGATTCAATTACTTCGAAATTTATATTTAAATCACGGTATGGGTTCACTTGAAAAATGACGTTACTTTTTAAAAGATTGAAATTTACCCGACGGTATTCAATTTTGAGGTCGGATGCATGTAGGTTAATGTGTCATTAAATACCGATTTTGAGACGATTTTGCATCATCTTTTATCATTCTCTTTTCAACACAGTTACAATTTAAAAGTGCTAAAAATTTTATCTGGGTCATTTTGTTCAATAACAAGGATTTGTCCGCTTGCAATAAAGTACTTATATCAGTGAATGGACTGCCTAGAAATTAAAAATCGATATTAGCAACTCGGAAAAGAGCGTGAAATACTTTAAACTAAAAAAATGGCTATCTGCAGTGTCCCGAGCCGATCACAATCGATCTACATTATTGTCGGCAACACAAACCCCGACGTTGAAGCCGCAATCTATAGCCAGCCATTATAATAACCTCACGCCCTCGGTCTACGCATAAAGATCGCTCGTATGTAAATGCCGGCTGAATAATGCATCGTATCCGGAGGTGAGCGCAACCGAGAAGCCCGGGAATATGGCGTGCTCCTAAGACGAAAGTACCTGGTGGCGGTGCGCGGGTGGCCTTGCGCGTTATTTCATCGAGAAAATGGTGAAAGTCGATCAGCGAGTGCGACATTATGTCACTGCGTGGATTTCGGCCCGCGCGAGGCACGCCCGCGTGTCTCTCCTTTATAAAATCCTTCATCGACCTTGCGAAATTCGGTCAGCGCTCCGGTTTCTAGCGGCTCGCGACGCCCAATCTCCTCCGGCTGCAGCGGCAGCTCGCCTCTTGTTACAAAATTATCATTTTTCTGCCCGACCGCGAGCTCCGGCGCGTATTCACTTACGCTCGGAGCTGACCGTCGAGCTCCGCGGCTGGCTTTAAACTTTATTTTCTGCGAAATTGCCCTTTAGATCCATGGTAAATCACCGTTTGCGGGTTAATGAAAGTGACATATTAATTAATTAAGGCGTATTTTTAGGCTTTTTTAATTTCGCGCCAATTTCGAAATTATTTTATTAAGAGCATGGCCTACATCAGGAGGTGAAATAAAGTTTCAAGGCTTTGAAGATGCAATTACGTTCCGGACACCCGAGAGTATGAATTATTACTTATTGACACCACTTATGTTGCTTAATTTTTATTTACAAAATGCCAGCTTTATTGCACTATTCGCACTTATAAAAGTTACACATTCACTTTTTTGCGCGTTGTTTAGTTCAACATCACTGTTTTTAAGTAATATTACACATTATCGAAACTTTTAATAGCCACAATCGGCAAATACTTTACGGTTACATAAGAAGACACTTGAGGCGTAAAGCTTGCAGTGGCAAGGTAATAAATAAATTTAGTTCCACATGAAATATTTACGTGCTCCTTGCACCGGAGGCAAAAAGTGTACCGCGCACACGGGATAATGCACATTTGCCGGCCTATCCGCTTTCATCGGCAAACTTTTCCGAAGCGCATAGTTGGGCGATGCTCTACTCCTTTGCTCGCGAGCCGCGCCAAATGCATCTAATGGACTGTGCGGCCAGATCGGAGGGGCGATTGCTCGCGCCGGGGATCGCGTTACAAAGGAAATTCGCGTGCATTCCAGCGAGTGTCGACATTTCACCGGAAATCGCTTTTTACTTTCCTATTGGAAGTTAGTATCGGGTTGGCGAGCGCGCCGCGGGGATCTCCGGGGGGCCGCGCGCTAAAGCGAATTTCGCGGGATCTCGGGCGCGAGCGGTTGTCGCGGCGGCGAGCGCATTGTTCGCAGCCGGCAGGTATGCAAGGTCTCCGTCTTTCTCTGGGCGCGCGTGCGAAACGCGAAATGACCACGCGAGAAAAAGTTCCTGCCTTTCACGCGTCGCGCCAGATCGGCTAATGCGGGCTCGCGTGTACGCCCGTTCGAGTAAAGGTCTCCTGAGAAACGTTCATTCGACGTTTTATTGCCGCTAATATTCGCAGCTATTTTTAATAGAATACGATTTTTAAACATTTTAATTTTCCTTCTTTACAGTT
The DNA here is from genome assembly GCA_900480045.1 of Eurytoma adleriae. NCBI lineage: Eukaryota > Metazoa > Arthropoda > Insecta > Hymenoptera > Eurytomidae > Eurytoma > Eurytoma adleriae. The sequence goes on from UXGC01000225.1 coordinate 145,241, forward strand.
TTCATTATGTAATTTTCCACCGAATGGAGGTGGAAATTTCTGATTGTAAGAAGCAAAATAATTATTTGACGATAAACTTCATACTTTAGCTCATAAACAACACTCGTAAAAGAAGTACAGCATTTCTGGGTATCAATCTTCTTTGGAATTGCTGAACATTAATTTGATTTAAAAAATTTTATTTTTTCGTAATTGTTTTTAACTGTGAGAAGTCAATGGTAATAGAGATATACCACGCTATGTAATTTCGACGGATTCTTTCACCCCGAGGTTGTACGTACTGCCCTTGTCAGATTATTTCATTCTAGAATCTCATTCATCCTGACTATAATTTCATGCCTATCGAGTGCAGGTTAAAATAATTTACAAGTAATACTTTGTTGACACGTGTATTGCAAACACAGAGAAAAAGTCAGAAAGCATATGAAAGCCTTGACGTATATTAAATTGGAACGTTTCGTGTGGTATTAGTTCACTTGAAGCAGCTCCTGTGCATAATTTAGCTGCAACTGTCGGAGCTCCGTCTTCGTGGGCGTCAGCTATCACTTGCACGTATACAGGCTACGTTACATCTGCTCCCTTTTGATGAAAACGTGGCGTTACTTCCATGTAATCGGCGTTACGCCACTTTCTACTTTTTATGCGGCTACTTATGTATACCGTGGGGCGTGACGCCATCTTTCAAACTTCCTATCGTTGAACCAGTGAAGAATAGAAAAGACACTCGCCGTTGCTTTCTTTTTATTTCAGAATCGACAGAATTTCCTAGATGTCTGGCGCGCTTCAGCAAACTTTTATAAAGGATTATGTAAATGAGAGCTTTGGCCGAGGCTTTGGCAATAAAAAATGTGCATTGAATTGACGCACAAAGGAATGCGTCATTTGCACGCCTGCCGGAAGACTTTTCTTCACTTCATCCAACAGCCAATTTTCAGCATATTTATATTGTTGCCAAATAAACAATGGAAATTGATGTTTTACTAAATACCCTCAATGTAAGCGTAATAATTTATGTATTTATGAGTACAGTATAATGAACGGGATTTCAAAAAATTTTAGATAAACATTTATTACGGTCCGTGAATAATTCGAATAAAAAAATTCATTCTAATTGGTAACACATGCGTTATTGCGCTAGAGATTTTGTGGTCAATCTACTGACTGAAATTCGCAAAAACAATCTTAATAATATACATTCAATCTTATAATAATATACCACATCTGATGCAAACTCGACGTTAAAAAACTTTATGGAAATCCATTCTCTAACGTATTTCGTTCGCATCACGGCACTGCTGCGGGGCATATCAATACTTAGCGCAACAGCGACTTCCGCTCGTAATACTTTTCGTATCAACAAGAATCGCATCCAAATTCTCGCTTACCCACCCACGCGCCCACGCGCAAGGGGAATTGACCAAATTCGAAAGAAAAATACTGTTTTCACTTTGTTTCTTTTAATTTCTTCGGGTGCTCGACTTGGCGCCTCTGAATGATAAGAGGATGAAAGTGTCGTTTGTCAAGAGGGCGATAGATCGCGTACGCTCCCCGCGGGAAACGTGCGCGCTCTCTTGTTCAGCTCGCCCACTACACGCTCACCACGCCTCTTGCGAGAATGCCCGCATTATCGTGAGCACGTATTAGCATGCAGCGAGGAATCATCGAAGTACCTGGGAATAATTCGAGACGAAGAATTCGTGTGGGGTGCTCTCGCAGTAGTTCCGCGAAATCACTTTTCATTTTATTCATTTATTTTTCAATGTAACTTACAAATTAGCTTAAATAATTGTACAGCTTTGCGGATGCTTGTAAAAGGCTTTTTTCGAGAGCGAATAGTGATTGTCATTGTCGGCTGACGTATCGTTTCTTTTGCCCACGCGTCTGTTGAACGTGATCGGTAGCGGTACTAGCGGTGGTGTTGACACAAATGCAACGCTGTACATGACGGAGTGTTTTTTAATTAGAATGAGTATGTATGGGTGTATGCAAATCTATGTATTATTCATTATATGTGACATAAGTGTCGTTATTAACGATGTTTGTTTAGGGTAATTATACATTTGAGATCCACACGGCAATAAGGAAGGAAATAGTTAGGATTCTTGTTGCATTGCTCGTCAGAGAAATCGACAGGAAATGCGATATTCTCACCTTTTTGTAAATACTTGTCGCTTTTTTGTACTATTATGTCTGGATAGTTTCCTTTCCTCCTATCTTTTATTTGTTTTCACATCAGTGCAAGATCAAAATAAGTATACACTTACAAAGTTTACTATGTATTACACTCCTAATATTTTGCGATTGAATAATATGGAAGTTCGTTATATAAATCAATTTAAATAGTGTCAATCATTTGAGCTGACATTAATTATAGGGTATCACCGAATCGAGTGTTACGTATGTAAAATCAGATAATCAAAATAGTTTGATCACATTACCATTGCTCTTTTAATTAACAGAAAGCTCATTATAAAAGTCACATCAGCATATTGTATAAATATTCTGCAATGAAATTGCATAATAAATTTGTTTTCTTCGGTAAAAAATTGCCAAAAAATAGAACAAATCATATGCAGAAACCATTGTAGGTAAAAAATTGAAATTCAATCTTTCATACCACACAAACATGTAAGGGGTTTGCAATATGTTAAGTGTAAGCTCAGAGAAAGCAGTTATATAAAATGAATTGTATAAATAATATTTGATAGCGTATGTTTTGAAAATAGATCACTGAGGATTTACAAATTTTGGCCTAAATGTTGCGTTAGTGAGATTGTCTGTTCAAATCATTAACTGTAAAAAATATGACATCTACTTATTTAACATTTGAACAATAATTTTTTAAATCTATTTAATGGATTAAATGAATGCAAGCGCTAATAAATAAAATAAGTGAATATTCATAGAGCTGACAGTACTATTATAACTTAAATTATTAACATTATAAAAAAACAAAGAAATCCAATTTATTAATCCTTAGAAAAGTAATGGCAAAATTTAAACGAGTCATCGCTAGAAAATTCAATAATTCCGGGATCTTTGTATGCTTCTCTACTTTGTCGACTCGTGTGCAATTCGCACTCCATTGTGAAAGGTGCAACAGCAGTAAGCAGTGGTCCATGACCAGAGTCCACAAAGGAGTATTATGAGTGATAAACCTGTTCGGACATACGTCCGTGTGAGCACTACCGGAGCAAAAGAGAAAGATTGGATAGCGACCTCCAGCTTCATTTTTCGCAGTCTCCTCTGAATGACATTGTACTGCTCATATTTATGCGTGCGTAACTTTCGGCTCGATAGTCGAGTATTTCTCTGGCTTCTCGTTACCTTCCTTGCAGTTTGGTTCGCGGTTGCCAGCAGGCCCTGTCTAGATAGTGCATGTTTTTCACTTACCGATGCACGGTAAATGAAAGTTTCCGAATTAAATAATTCATATCGGAAATATTACAACTGTTTAATAAACAATATTTTATCATTAAAGAGAACTTATTTACAGTGTAAATAAAAAGTATAACTGGTTGCCTTTTAATTTAGATGCGTTGTTCGCAGAAAGCGAAAAATGTAAAATATTTCTTTCCATTATTCATCAAAACAAAGAGCCATCGAAAAGGACAAAAATATAAAAAGTATATTGCGCCAAAACAAAGAGCTACCGAAGCTATACAACTTTGAATCTGCATTTTTCTCTCTTCGACAATTCCACTTCTGCGCAGCAATCAGATAGGAACAATCTGGCAAAGACAATAAGTAGTAAAACTCTATCTCTGCCGAACCGCGCAGATTCCAAATACCCTCCGCGATCGAACGAAAGTTCGCCGATCGAAGGAATAATGGGCAATAGCCCGGCGGAGATTGCATAAGAGCGCGGATTACTCATCAGCCCTCGAGGCTGGAAAAGGCCGCACTTCCGTAAAGGGGCAAGGATCGCAAGACAATGAGGACTGATCCCGATATACTCGGGGCACGCGAGGCGGACACGCAGGATAGCCGACGGAGTGCGCCTGCGAAATTCCAGGGTGTGGTCGGTCCGACGGCCTGGCGCCGATCTCCTTGGACCTTCTCTTTGTCGAGCGGCTTTATAAACGAGCGCGCGGGCTCCACTTGCCGCGTCGGCGAGCAGGATGTCTTTGAAGGTAGCCGGAGGCAAGGTCGCAGAACCGCCCGCGCCGGATTCTTTTTTTCCTCCGCCGCCTCGCGGGCTCTTACGCCCGTCCACGACGCTTTTTCCCTTTCTTCTCCTTTTGTGCGCCGCGCGAAATCCGCTTTTCTATATATATCGGGAATATTTTATCGATCGTGATGAAATACCAATGCTGCTCGTTTGTCTACGTAGCTGCCGCGAACGAGGAGGCGCGTGCCTACAGTGGCTTTGAAATTTTAATGGAGTCGTTATACCCTTGCATGCTAATACATATTTTACCTCCTTATCGCCGTTACCTATCTCTAATGAATTGTTACCTGTATTCTAATAAAAATTGCATCACGAATAAGTGTTTTCATTTTATTACGTCTTGTAAAATAAGCAATATTTAATTTCGACGCAGAAAACATCGTTTTCTGAGATGTACTAATGTATGGAATTCTTTAATTACTCGTACCAGCTTGTTTTAATAGCGCGATTCTACTATATAAAATCTTCGATTAATTTGAAAAATTCAAGTTTTTAAAGCATCATTCGCCAAACCATATAATACTCTGCTGTTGCTGCTGAAAAATACGTTGCAAAACGTAATCGCAAAATAAAAGTGTACCAGGATTTTTTCAACAACTCCCTCATCTGCATAATCGGCTGCGAAGGTTGGGTACACGCTCTGATCAGTTACATTAAACTCGGCATTGCATTCTAGAGGAGAAGTTCGTTTTTATTAGGATCTCATTTCGTGATCGGTGAGGTAGGTGTAATACAGACTTTGAGAGGTATATGTATAAAAGAGATTTTTCTCGTTACGGAGCCTCTCGCCGTGAACTTTAGAGACGCGGGGCTCGTCCGTGCCGCCGGGATCTTGTGCGAATCCATCGCTGGCGATGAAAGGGCGACTCGACGCAAAAGGTGAAACGTACAGATCGATTAGAAAATTTTTCGTTTCACTGCCCGTTCACAGCGGAATTCTGCGCGTTGCAGTTTGGTGGTTGCAAAATTTTTTTGGCGGACTTCTTTTTCTCACTATGTAGTGGTATCAAAATAAAAATAACGTTATAGAACGAATTTACTTAACCCTTGCTAAATTTAAGCTCGCTAATACATGAACTCGAGTAATTCGTAATACAAATGATAAAAATATACTTGCCCTTACATAATCATTAATGCCTACTACGTGTTCTCGATTTCCCATTTTTCTCCCGTCTTACAAATAATTGAGAAAAAGAACAGTCAACGTAGAAAAAAAGTTTCAAATATTTGCTCCCTCTACGACAAAATAGCGTGACAAATGTCCGATTGACGCTGCCGATGAATTTGCAGACGAGTGCGATAATATAAATAAGTGAGCGAAGTCTATGTACAAGAAGTCTTGCCGAAAGGCTGAGAGGGCGCGAAATAAAAAGGGGGTTAGCGCGAAGCGGGATGCGGTCGACTATTGCCCTTTCATCGCCTGTACTTCACGCTGTAGGAGGCGTAGTTGGGATCGGCCTGAGCCCCGTAGTACTGCTGCGGCGCTGGAGCCGATCTGTAAGGTGCTGGAGCTGGCTGTTGCTGACGCTGGTACTGTGTCCTGTATGTAGGTTGGTACTCTGGCTGGTATTGTTGAGGGGCAACGGGTTGAGGCCTGCGGTAAGCCGATGCTACGGATTTTCTGAAAATGAAAAATATTCGAATTATTTCTTTAAACAGAGAATAATAAATGAAATTCTAAAATAATTATACTCTATGTGTGATAATTGTTCTTATAAATACCAACGAAATTTATCCTTTTAGATTAAAAATTAAGCAAAAATGTAATTGCACGTTCTCTTGGATTAACCCTGTAATTTATTATAAATCAAAAGGTTAAAATATGAACGGATTGGCGAATCTAAACAGAAATACTTTTAAAGAAAATAAATTGCAAGGCTTCTTTAGCCAAACAAATTTACTTATCTGCCGCGGCAAATAAATCTGAGAAGCGAGAGATAGTATCGAGTATCGCGGCTAATCGTGGATTCCCACGGAGCGTCGAGGTGCATTCTCTGACATTAGGTTTGTTAGAGAATCGCTTGTACCGAATCACGAAGTACAGTCTCACGGAGAAGTTCGAATTGACGAGAAATTTTATTTTGAGTAATGGGTTCGCATACATTATTTATGACTTATTTCCAAAGCCCCTTATGGGTCTCAGAAGCGCATTTATCGGTTTCTGCAGTTTTACTGCACTTTTAGTACGTACAGAAAGGGAGCGGTACTTTAATGCTCGTTCAAAAAATCTTTGCAATTCTATAAGGGCATCGAGTTACTTTAACCTTCATGTTGATCTATATTTACGTTTTACTGATCTAGTTTTATTGCAAAAAATATCAGTCTTTTGTAATTACCGTGACCGTTAACAGTGCTTCTGTCTTTAATTATAGACGAATTTAAAAAAAGACGCTTAAGGGATTGCAAAACGAACGTGAACCCATAAATAATGTCAATAGTTTTTGTCTGATAATAGTAGGCCTAGAAAAGCAATGACCTCTAAGTTTGCGCAAGGCATGCAACTAGATGTTTTCTTACGTTCGATCCCGAAGTAATCTTGATTTATAAAAATTCATTGTTATTCCAAACTTGGGAACCTTATAAATTGTTATACTTCAAAACTTTTGAAAAAATGTTGACTAATGAAACAAAGTAGTAATTGCAACATAGCAATCCTTCTAACAGCACTGGAAACAATAAGAAATTAATTAAATGGAGAAAAAATCTGTAATTGATAGATCAATCCAATGGTAGATAATGAGAAAGTGGATTCTCGAATCCACACGATCCCGATCGTAATTACTGAAATAATGAAATAGCGAAAAAAATCGTAATGAATTCTTACGTCGGCGCGGCGTTGTAAGTGATAGGGCGTTGCTGCAACTGATGGTTTTGAATGGGGAACCTCTTGGGCACTGGATCGTATCTCTCGCCATTGGTGTATCTCGGATCGGTGTAATAGATGGACGGATCCTCTCTGTACTGTCCGTCATCGTCGGGCTCGTTTTTCCCGTCTCCAATTCTGTTATCGTTCACCGTCGGTGGCGGCACGTTGATGCCAGTGCCGGCGGGCTCGAAGCCGCGACGCGACGCTCCGTACTCGATTTCTCTCACGTTACCGGTGTCGTCGACGAAGCCGTACTTGCCGTAGACCTCGCCGGTCGGGTACTTTGACTCGATCTTGTAGCTTCCGTCGGCCGCTTCATAGCCGTAGCTGTAGCTGCCGTCCTCGTTGTGTCTGTGGAGTAGAGTGGAAACGACTTAGATATTTGATATCGAAGGGAAGGGCATTTCGAAAAAAGTGAAAAATTGGGAAGGATTAGGTAACTGTGTTGTTGATTTAATTATAAGCAAAAATGATAAAATTGCCTGTTACAAAAGTTGAATGAATCGGGAATTAAAATGAATTATATCTTATCTAAGAATTCAGGGATTTCATGACGTAACCCGGTCGATTTCATTTTTTAAGTAATAGAACAAGCTACTTATTGTGTCACTCGTCAAATAATAATAATGAAAGAAAATAGAAAATTCGAAGATAAAGATTTCAATAAAAAGTCCAAGCTAACCATCCATAAATAATTCATTGGAGTGTGCATATCCTATGAAATATTTAAAGACTTGCGCAACGAGCATCCCATAAAATCACGGTGAGACAATAAAAAAAGAGTTTTTACCGGCGACAAATACGTCGAATGTTCCGACTAAGACTCGTAACGCAGCCTATTGTTTCGGCGTGCAACAATGGGCAAAATTATCCTAACGGCGTAATTGCAATTGGGCGGCATTACGTGTCCAGCTCTCACCTGTTTATCTGTTTCAAAATCGGCACCGGCGTGGTCGTTGGCGCGTACTGGGCCAGCGTAACGCCGACGCACAGCGAGGCTATCAGCACCTGGAACACGCCGAACGAAAATTACCGGGCGCTTTAGAGATCTGCCCCTCGGTCCGCTGCTCGGTCGCCCGTTGCGGCTGCACCGTCATGTGCGGCGCATCCGCGCGCGCTCCGCATTGTCGCAGGAAGTTTAGAAAGTCATTACACGAGCAGGTGCTTACGCGGACGGATCGATTGGAATCGCGAGCAAGGGGTACGTTTCACTGCCGTTATTAATCTCTTATCCGCCGCATTTGTTGTCCTTACCACGCCTTCCTGCACTGCGTCGGTTGTTTATCGATTGACTGATTAAATTCCGGAGTAATGCTTTGTTGAAATAAAAAAAATTAACAGCAGTTTATCATTCGACCGAGGTGTTCAAATTTATGTAAGTTAGAAAAGTGTTTCATTTTTTGTAGACAGAACTAACAACATTTCACTTATAAGTTATTTTTATTTACATTTAATAAGTGAAAAAGCTTTAAACCTATTTCTAAATGCCATCGACTCGTTTAATAAAATTGAAAATTATAAGATTTTAAATTTGAATTTATAAATAATTACGAAATATTAATAAACAAAGATAAAATTGAATTTTTATTTCATTATTTTAAAATAAATCATTTTAAAATAACGGATGTTTTTTTGTACAATTTCACTATTGCACATGTTTATTTTATGATTGTTCTGCATATAATGCAAGAAAATCATAAAATAAAAAAGTTCTAACAATCGTATTATTCCTTTTGAAATTTCTTTGCCCAATGGACCGAAATTTGGAAAAAGTTAAAACTGCACTGCACACTTAAACTGTTCACAAACTCGAGCCGAAAAAAAGAACTCGCGAAGCGCGCTTCTTACTTTCTTTTAAAATAACGCGTAAATAGTAGCGACATTTCACTGAAAATTTCACCAACAATAAAAGAAACACGCGACGCATCCGACGGAGCCGATAGCGAATAAATTGAATGGGGGACTCACTAGAAAACGCATCGTCTCGGTCTCGGCGGCTCGTCGTGGAGAGGCGATGGCGATTGTGCTTTATAAGATCGCCTTACGCGGCACGGTGTACGTCTTATATAGGTCCCCTTCGGGAGCGGCGGGCTGGCGGACTGGGGGCCCGCCCATGGGCCCGACCACCACCTCGGTCACCACTTGAAGCACGATCCTGGCGGCTCGCGCGCTACCTCGGCCGCATTGTGCGCGCGGGGGCCGACTTTGAAAATGCGCCTGACTATCGAAACCGCTGCAGTTATTTCGGATTTTTTCATCTTGTACGCATCGTAAATCTTAAATTATGAAATTTCTGCCATTAACAAATTTTTTAAACGTAATGTTAATTTATTGCATTATAGTTAGACACATTTTTTAGTAAATATTTGATCAATTTTTTTATGCTCTAAATTCAAAACAGGAAGTTAAAATAATTTTAAGAATTTCGCAGTGCAATAAAAAATTTTCACTCGGCATAAAAGCTTAAAGGCTTTTTTGGTAGCTTGAAGATATTTCGCTTACATCATACCAAACGAAAAAGGATAGGAAGAAAATAAAGTCGTTGCATTTTCTCGACTCATAGCTAGATAATGTCGCACATAGTTCCTGCTAGTGTATGGCTCATGCAAGAAACTAAATTCTTCGTAAGCTACTTCGGACATTTCATCTCTGGCGGAATGTAAATATTCCGCAACTGTATTATTTATACAGAATGCAATAAAATTCATTTAAAAGATCTCACTGGACATAAAAAAAATGTCGACTTGTCACATTGTTGCATTACATTCTTAGGACACGCTTTAAGGAGCTAAATTTTATTCGAGCATCCTTTTTTCTATGTCCCACGTGTCCGAATAAATTGAGTGTCTAACATCGTATTTTTTGCATCGTACGCAAGTTTCGCCTGTTGCCTTTGGAATAATGAATATATCTGATATCCGATGGCGATGACACCATTCAGACGTACGTGATTTTAATATGAAAAAAAGTGATAGTCATTATTGTTTATGTAAAAAAGAAGCGGATCCTTTTCTAGGATTTTTCGAAATTTCTAAAAGGCTTCTAAGAAAAGAAGAGAAAATAGTTTACTGTGCCAAATAAATTATGAATGCACAACGTGTTACTAAAATTTTTTTCATTTTGAAATTGATTTATCGTCGTTGAAGTTATTCAACGATTTCAATTTCTTTTTTAATTTTCATTTTTCGACAAATATTATTGTAAAAGAAAACCGTGCACCTATTCTGCAGGTTTGTACAAAGAAAAGTATACAATTACGTAAAATGTTTGAAGCAATACAAAAAGATTTATCTTAACTTTTCCTGCCATCTACATTGCATAAAAATAACAAAGCTTAATCCCTTATATAAGTGGTTAAAATCTAAATTTCAGATACTGGAATGTTCATTTGTTTAAAAAATGCATTACTTTATTTACTATTAAAGATCAACAAACATATTTTACAAAATATAAAAACCAAATTTTAATGTTTACACCACCAGTTTTCCTATACAAGGGTATAATTGTTTCCTTAACTCTATAAAACAAACACTTTTTGAACCTCGAACTGACGTCCAAATTACATCCGATTTCATGTAAAACCGAATATCCTTCGTCTCTGACGCTTTCTTTCTCTCATTTTTTATTTTCCAATAATCTTGAGCAAGGCAATCACCTGCCTCAAGTTGAACCACTTGCCTTAATTTCAAGGCCTGATCGCGCGCGCACGCATACTTTAAATTTCCTTGAGCATGTCCGCAGCCGTGTGAACCACATAAACGAGAAAAATCCAACAATTCAGCGCAAAAGTTATTGTTCTTATTGCTTCTCAGTACAAATGATTTTAAACTGCGAATTTATAGTATGATGAGTGTTAGAATGTGTATCATAGGCGGTTAGAATGATTAGAGGTCTTACGTATTTTCCCATTGGAAATTTCATTACTGGATAATTATTCCAAAGAATTATTTTCAACTTGTACGGTTACCTCAGTTTGAAAAAATAGATTTTTTAATGGTTATAGTTTTCTCTGTGAAATTTTTAATGAGTATTTCAAGCATAAAAGGTAGAGCTAGAATTAAAATCATTCTGGTGTTTCATCAACCGACTGTAATTTAAAAATTTTCAACATTGCAACATACTTTTTGATTTGCATAAAAAATCACAGAATGAACTGAACATAAATAAAACTCATTTAATAAAAATACTGAAAGGTATTAAATTAAATAGCAATAAATATATACGATTCGTACAAGATACCATTTCAGGCTGGAAGATCAAGGTAATTTGAAATATGAGTCCATGGCTACCGAAAAGAAAACAGCATTCACCAAAATTCATTCGAAAACTCCGTCAATCTCCACGAATTCATTTACGCCGGTGTCGCGATTCATCAAAGCACTCCGCGCCTTTCCTAAACACCTCTTCTTGTTCGGGCTTTTTCTATTCCGGTCCGATCCGTCGAAAAGCCACGAAGAGTCACGAATCAGCGAGCGCATGGCGAATCGCTGATGCAACTGCCACAATTACGCGAATTGCACGACGGGTTCTTCGGAGAACGAGAAAAATCGGCGAGGCGGCATTAGCCCAAGGGCCGGTGTGCCAGCCGCAGGTACCGCCGGCACGTGTGCAGTGCCGTAGCCGAGGCGGCGGGATCCCCGGGGGTCACCGGAGTCACCGCCGAGTGGAAAAGTGAAAGTGGCTCAAAAGCCGAGCTGCTTCGAGGATTTCTTCACGCGTCCCCTCGCGGATACGTACACAAACACCGGCTCCGAGTGGTAGGGCTCCGCGGGACGATGGATCGCTTTGCGAGAAAATTCTGCACGGTCAGGTGGCTGGCTAGGCAGGGCAAGCCGTGTAACGTAGCTTTTCGCTCTGATAGAAAATTAACGATGAGCTGGCTGCTGGCAATTTGCACAGGGATGCAAAGTTCAGTTGCATGAACTTTTGAGTGAAAAATTGTTTGTTTTAAATTCAACGGATTATTTTTATTAAATTAAAAAAGGGAGCTATCCAATTGGTAAAAATATTTCAGTTAAATATAACAGCATTGTTTGAAAAAAAAATCGATTGATTAAAACAACACTTTTTCGTTTGAAAAATAACAATCTAGAAAGTAAACTTGATTACTTTAAAAAAAATCATGAAAAAAGACGTAGTCATCATTTAAAGCTAGAAGTTCTGGAACATTGTTTCCGTTAATTACCAAAGCGCAACCAATTTAGCAAGAGCGCCTCAGTTTTCTCAAGTCTCGCGGCGATCCGCAGTGTAACCTCATCCCCGCCGCAGGCGTCCACCTGTCCAAATCCCACCGGACCGTCTCTCGTAAAATTGGATTTTTCGCGCCTTTCCGCGAGCGATAACGGCGCCGTTATTATTTTACGTAAGCGCGCGAGTTAGGCGTGCTGCCTGTGTGGCGCAACTGCGCAACGCGCCCCGGCCGATAGAGGGTTATCCCGCTGGTAAACGCGCGAGGACTTTCTCGCTGCCCCGACGTTCCACGAGCGAGCATTGAAATCGATTCGCATTTCGCCGGGCCGGCCACCTGGTGCACGCAGCTCGGGCCCGCCGCGCGGCGTCTCGCGTCGCTGCCGTTACGATTTACTGCCGACGATTACACGCGCTCGCCTTTTTTTACGCGCCGCCTTTTTTCCGGCGGTATAGATTTAAGCAAATTGGCGCTAAATGCAAGGATGGCGTAAAAGTTAACCGTTTCATTGGCGACATTGCTCGTTGAGATAATTGGCCTGTAATAAACACTTTTCTTTTATCACCCAATCATTGTATTTTCTGTAATGTCTTACTTACTTTTTCAATTGACACTTTCCGAGTATGCAATTATATTGTGTTTACTTTAATAAGACACGGGTTCTAATAATAATAGAATGCTCTTGTCTAGCGTGAGAGCTATAATTTTTTCTAATTTTAATCGCGCAAAAGATGGTTATAAGAAAAATTATACAATAGTACAAAGCATTTCCTTATATTCCATTTTGATTTCAAAAATTTTCTTACATTATACGATTTCAAAAAAAATTAGTTAAACACTGTATTTCTAGTACATGCATTATATCAAAGATCGTTATGGCATATGATTCTTAATCAAGAGAATGTAAAATTACAAAAATATTTTTGTTATAGCATGTAATAGTGAAATTGTACAAAAAAGGTTGGGATTATTTTAGTCTTAGAACATAAAATTTTGTATATGCAAATGGCTATCGAAAGTCAATTTCATAATTTAATTGGATCAATTTAAAAAAAATTTGAATTGTAAATTTTTTATTTCAATCTTATTCACCAAGATAGCTACAGCAGGCAGTAAAAAAATGTTGCCTAAGAAATTCTCAACGCATCGCAGCATTAGATTAATCTGTTTAGCATTCCACTTTTTTCATTGCACTAAAATTAATGCGATAAGAAGATTTGAACTCAATCCAAGAGCTAATAGAATTCAAATTGTTTTTGTAAACTTGCAGATATGACTAACGCTTCTGGTATAATTGTAAGTTAGAATTTACGCGGTAAGCAGTGCAAACAAGCAGCGAATCTCAAGGAAAGTAAGAAACTGCATAAATTTAAATATTCCCCCGAGAAATGCACTACGTTTATGTAAAAGAGCTTTTGACCTTTTTGCAACTGCAGCATTGATCAATCGACCAAATCAACGGAATGCATAATGGAACATAAGTATCGATAATGAAGAGTGAAATTGCGATTCCGCAACAGGAGGATTAAGGAAAATAAGTGTCGGGCGATCGGTAAAGTCTAATTAAGTACGTGGCGGCTGCATTGACAAGCTACTCTCTTCGAAAACTTTCACGGCAATGACATATCGTGAATTCGGATCAGCTTTCCAGATCATTCGGGATGCCTCATTGGTGCAACTGTTTATTTAATGTCAACTTTGTGATCTCTTCCTTCCTTTCCGTTTTCTCTTTTCACGAACTGCGTAGTTTTTGTGAAACTTGCTGCCGAGCTTGCTGCACTGTGAATACAAAATTAAATCAAACATTATTCTTTTAAACTTAGAGTGCATTAATAATTTTGAGTTTGACAAATAATTAAGAAAATATTTGTTAATTTTATTTCAAGTTAAAATTTTCGAAATTAAAACATTAAGGATCGAAAGCTTTCAACAAGGACTTTTTCAAATCATTGATTTTATTTCCAACGATTAAAACGCCATCTTTTATATTCTGTGTGAAATAAGATGATATTTATTGAAATTGAACATAGATGAACATATTATCAAAAGTATTTTTTTTTGTTTTTTAGATATAATTACAGTAACTTTTAATTATAAATTTAATACATTAAAGTATTGAATTTATTAAATTTTATATTTTTGAAGTAGCTTCATGGCGAGTAATTTACTTTATCGACAACAGGGCTCTGAAACAGTGAAAGGAGTGAAACCCATACCATAAGTCGGGGAATGACGTTCACTGCTTGTCCGCCAGGTGACTACTGAGTACAATGTGCATTTCATAATATGACTTTTAATTAATATTTTTAAATTAAATTATTACTATTTAATAATAAAATTAGTTTTAAGGAATCTCAGAATCGAATATTAAAATAATTCTCTCTTGTATGTAGATTTTAATTTTAATTGTTTATAGACTTTAATTTTGTATTCTGTTGTATAAGGATTCTGTTCGTAAATAAATAAAATAAAATATAATCGAAATAAAATTCATTCAGAATAAATTAGATAATACAGTCTCAAAAATAATTATATTCTGAACTTCTCTTTAATAGTCTTTAAAAATTGATTGGCTTTAGAGGTAATGCTATAATTCGTATAAAAAATTAAAATAACTTATTTCGTAACATAATCAGTTATCAAAATAAAACATGTAAGAAATTTCCGATGAAACTTTTGTTCTTTTATTAACGCCTTGCTATTAAATTGAATAGAATTGAATTTATTTCTAAATAGATCAAGATCATGCGTTTGGTTCTGATTAAAAACCGTTTGATCTTAAAAAAATCTCAGCTATTGTTTACACTAGTGTTTTATTTCCTTATTACAATTCATATGTCAGATCGTAAATAATAATATTGTCTATAGGTACCGAAGTACATGATGATAAAAAATGTACAAAAATTAATCCATCAAACAATTTTAACCTGTTGCTTATTCAATTTTGAATGCGATATCTACTATGCAAACAAAAAAATTGTATCACGATCTGACCCTCAGATTATGTCTGATTTTGTATATGGAAATGGATTTCATTGTATTGTATGTAAAATCTACTTTCAAAATTTTTATAACGGCTGTTTTTTCTCAAAATTATTAGGATTATCACGAAATTCCTGAAATGTTTGGAATAACGCATATCTCAAAATTAACAGGAACGATCGTAAAAAGCGAAATATACCCATTTTTTGTTTGCAAAAGCAGTAAAGCACCAAATGCGTATATAGACTATAAAAGAAAGCGTAAAATTCGCAACGCGGATGAAACAAAGTGAAGGAAGTTAAGGTCAAACACCTCAGGTCCTATCTTTTTTTCTCTCGTGCGCATATCAGCGTGCCCGGTAGGACAATAAAACGAAAATCCTCGGACCGAAAGAAATTGGCGAAACGACGCGATCTGCCGGGTCCCGCGAGATACGTCAGAGCGAGAAATTCGAGCGGCTCGTGGCACTAGTCGACCTTGTAAAAAATGCGGACGTTGCGCGGGCTTACGCGGCGCCGATCTCCGAGACGCCGCCGTTACATTGACAGTGACTTGATACGAATTAACCCTCGGATGACGGATCTCGCTCCGCCGCCGGCTGCCGGTGAGTCGCATTCAAGGCGAAGCAATTAAGAGCAAATGAAGACGACCGCTTTTTTATCGCTCGATATATTTTCGAATTTCGAACGGGAACAAAGATGAACAGGTTGTGTTTTATGGTTTATTCATAAGCGCCGCGATTTCTCACTTCGTCTCAATGTTGTTTTTGCTTTGCATTCCACCTTTTCATTTTATTTCGTCGACACGTGCTTATTATGGTAATTCATCACAAATTTATAAACACCGAATAATACTTGGTTTATTGTATTTTAATTAAAGTAAAAAACCCGCAGTAAATAAAGGAGTTGCACTTTTCATAATGATAAATGAACTAAAAATGTGACCCTGTATAAAAGTTTGGTTGGCAACAGTTTTGTCGATGCTAAAAATATTTAACTGTATATGCAAAATTCCGAACGACAATGGAATCTTCCGTTGTCAACTTTCTTGTTATCACTTCGTTAATGTTTAAACCGTTACTTAACATAAAAATCCAAAAGCCGAAGTATCACCTTACAAAAAGTTATCTACATCGGCAAGGAATTCTAACTTCAATGTTATTTTGTTTAAAAAATGAAGGTTCAGTCAAACATCAATTTCCTTAATTAATTCAAAATGCAATAACAACCAGTTCTGCGATCCCAATCCTCCGGGTACGGGCACTTAAGAGCGCAGTAACAGGCTTGTCGCCGAAATTTCGGTTTGCGGAAATTTGACAGAAAAAATTTACGGCGCGCGTAAAAGTGTCCGAAAAGCCCGGCGAAAATATCCAGCCGGCATACCGTACGGCGAAACAAGTTCGACGACATCGAGGAAAGCCGGGCGCGAGCCCGCGCCGAATGATTTACGCCGCTTTCAAATGGCGCCACCTCCGACGCGCATTATCGCTCGATGCAACATCTCGGAATGCGGCGCACTTTTTTTTCGCCGCGGACGTTTTATTCGCGGGCTAATCGCACCTCCGCCGAAAAGAGCCGATATCGCGAGGACGAAAATAGCTGCACGCGCGCGCGCACCTCCCTTAGAACAAGGCGCGCGCCGAAGTTCTTTATTCCGTGCAAATGAAAAGAATTCCAGGGGAATGAGGCTGCCGCTGCGCAAACACCAATATATCACGGGGAAAGAGTCGGCGGGAGCGCTGAAAAAACAGCGCCAAAAGCGCCGGGATGGCGTCGCACATTATCTTTCCGGACTTTTTTTCTGATTCTGCCAAATAGAATCTTAATGCGCTACTGTCTTACGTATTTACGACATTCATTTACATCGCTTCGATAGATTGTTGGAATTACTGATTTATTGACTTGTCGCTTTTTCTGCCTATTAAAGGTATATTTGTTTTGAATCCAGTGAAAAAACAGTGGGGGTTCTTTTTACGTTTCTCTAAGTCTAAATTGTTTGTAATAAATTTTTTACGGTATTTATCATTAATTTAAGTCACATTTATTATAAAATTTAAAGAAAGAAGAAGTATTTTTACTCTAAAGTTTATTAATCATTCAAAATATTTTCTATATTACACAACTAATGATAGGCCTATTATTTTTTTTTATTATTACTTTAAAAACATAATAATGCTCTATGGTAAATTGCATTACGATATTTAAAGAATAACGTAAATTTATGTATTAAAAAAGCTTATAGTGATTCATTAGATCTAAATTTATTCATTTAATCTTTGAAGATCATACGTGAACTTCCTTTTAAAATCGCCCAGACGTTTACATCAATTTAGTTAACAAGGTAGTTGCTTTAACGCTGATTACGAATGCGAATGACTAGGCAGCAACGAAATTATTATTTCCGAGAGCCATCTTTTCGCTCGTCATCACAAAATCGCTTTTTGCACGGCTAATAATAATGTCGGGGATATTGGTGAGTCAACTTCCGAATTCCTCTTAAGAGTTTAACGTTCTTACAAATCCAACGATTGCGTTTTGTGAATTTTGAGGAAACTTCAGGTCGATTCCTGGATTAAACTTATTCACTTATACCATTTTCTACGACCTTGACATAGATAAACTGACTACTTCCGAACTGCCGGTATCGTTGCGTATGAAACCTGTTCTCGAAATAGCGTTCGCACCTCGGAATTGCATTGCCATTAATTTTTATTGAAAACGTAAATTATAATTTTGCTATGCAATAAAATATTAAAATTATAAGTTGCAGATTACTTTCATTTGTTTAATTTAAAAAAATAAACTAAAAGTAGTTTTAAAAATATATCGACAAAAAAATTACAATGCATGTGTAGATCCGTTTTTAAGTTGATTTAAAAAAATGATTTCATTTAAGACTAATTTAATAAATGTGCAATATGATGGAAACACTGGGAAAAGTTATAAATAATATACAAATTCCAGAGATCGTGAGTTGGAAGACAAGATTCCCCAACTCGTGTTTTACCATTAAAAAACGAACTTGTATGACTACTTACCCCCATAAAGTAAACTTTGCAACACACGATCAGATCCTATTACCCAGCAATCAGTGTACATTTCCTTTGGAACATCAAGGTTCAACATCAAAAGAGCAAGTTTTGTCTTAATCTCCAAATAATTTTTCGGGATTTTTTTGCTTGAAAGAAACCTTTAAATTGTTAAATGAAAACTGCATGATGCGCAATATGCTTACGCAGTTGTCACAGAGTTTTTAGTGGAACGACTTTTCGCAATATAATAGAGATTCCACTGCATAGCTTTCGGACACTTTCAACTTGACCGGTGGGTCGCTCATTAAGTTTACATTCCGTCTGGTACTACAATGTGTGAAATCCTTACCTTATGTAGTTTATTTTAGACGTAACAAACTTGAATGTTGAAGTTAATTACGAGATGAAACTAAAATGCTGCTAACTTTCAAGTTTTCGGCAATTTGTTTACCCTTTAATTTTTAGTAATATTTTATGAGATTAACTTTGATGATTTGAAATTCTTGTATTTCTCTGCTGCAGTGACCTTATTTGTTCTACATCTTTCCAGCGCAATTTAAAATAGTCAATTTGAATAATCATAGTATTATCTAAATATTCTATCTAATTGTGCAGTATGTTAAGGCTGTGCAAGCCTTCCAATTGAATAAATGAATAAATGACCAGTTAGGGCGAAACTCGTGTTTTATCGGTACGACAAGGATAACATCCCGATGGCATTTCCTTTCCGATTCCCCTTGATTTCGAGCGCAAAGGAGCGAGACAAAGCTCGGGGCTTGGAACAAAGCCCCGGCGCCAAGTTCCATGGGCGCCATCGCACACGAGCATCGTCGGGGAATTCGCGCGAAGGCTTCTGCTTTGTTGCCGGGAGGAGCTTCGACGATGGGCGGCGCGCCTCGCGATCGATAAACCGGCGCAAACACCTCCGAACTGGTTATCCAGATCGGGGGAATACGAGCTCGACGCTGGAGATCCTATCGCGTCGGATGGTCAGTCACCTGGTTTAACCAATTTTTTGTCGCTCTGTTATTCAAATGCAGCTGAAATTAAAATTAAATCGGATCGTAGGAGTTTATCCGGCGTGGCGCCTTAAAAAAGGACCGTAAAACCGCTTTGCGAGCGAGGCATTCGCGATCGAATTACGTCTGGGATTTTGAGGTGCGAAAAATATTTATTGGAAGGCTACGCCGACCAAATAGTAATTTGACGCGACTGTAAAAACCGTTACCTTGTGAATTCTATTATGAAAGTAGAGTGCTTATTCTCGCTTAGCAAAGTACCTTTCCGTTTCGCACACAAAACAAGTTTGTACAATTCTTTCGGCGCACAATGTTTTAACTTAATTTTTTTAGTCCATCAAATAAAATTACAAGCTGAAATAGCAATTTAAGCAGAGTAAAAGTGCTTGATGAGCCATAAAACAACATAAAGCGCCCGCGAAACACGCCCGACGGACGAGTAAAAAGAATCAGTGACACGAGTTTCTTCCACATTAAACTTTATTCTATATATAATTTTGACAAAAAAGCAGAATAAACGAAACGAGCTTTACATAAGCCAGGTAAAACGCGGCGGCCGTTTCATAACTTGCGCATTCCGCGCTCGCGCGGGGCGAATTGCCGAAAGTCCCGGCGCATTCCCCGCGGCGCGGCGAAATCGGCCGGGGAAACGGTGCAACCGAATTTCCCCAAGATCAAGGTAAAACGGCTTCCGAGGTGCGCGCGTCCCCCGTGCGAAGCGCCGCGCGACGCCGCGACCTTCGGCGGACCGGACCGCCGGATGAGAAAGGCTTTCACGCGCCTACGCCGCGGCGCAAGGTCGCGGCGCTCCTCCGTTCCTTTTCTCACGTAAAGCGAGCGAGTCTAGGCGCACGCACGCCTCTTGCACAACGAGAGCGCGCAGCTTTGAGGAGGACCCGAGGATCGCACCTGCGGAGACGAGGCGTCGAAGGACTCGGTGTGCGAGGGACGCGAAGACGTAAGCGTCGAAAGTCGAGGTCCGAAGGTTCGACCGCGAGGATCTTGCTTATTATCTCGACAGGTAGATTTGGATCACTTTGAGAGGACGGCGAGAGGCTATTTTAGTGATCTAAAGTTTTACCTGTCGACGGTTTCGTGAGAGATGATTCGATACCGATTCCGTAGATCTGTTTTAGCGCTCTTAATTTAACTCGGCTAGAGTTGTTTTTTATTTGAACTTTAAATAGTAGAATGAAAATAAGAAAATTATTTTGTTTATTATCAAAAGCGTTTAATTTTGTTTAAGTGTTTATATTTAATTTAATTACATTGGCACTTAATTATAATTAATGTACAGCTGTACATTTACTTTCAAAAACAAGTGTCTAATGATTTGGATAGCTTTGACACGCGTAATACCATTCAAGTGTATAATAGCCTCACACGTATTTACCGCATCAGTTCCGGCTGCCAAGTTCAAATCGCTTCTTCCTCGTCTTCTCAGTCGGTACTTACAAAATTCATTAATTTTTTCATCTAACAAAATACCAGCCTATCCGAAGACGAGTATAAAAAGTCATCTATCAAGAGTATTGATTAAACATTTGAACACACCGACAAAAAAATGCTTATCCTTTATACATATTAAGTAGAACTCACATTTTGTACCGCTGAAATATAAACATTTCTTTTATTTTTTAATTCAAAGTATAGACGTCAAAAAATTATTCGAACCAATTTAAAATAAAAAAAGCAAAGCGACGTGTTGTATTAAAATATGTTTTTAACTATTCGTGAAAAAAATATTGTAGATCATTCTATAACAATGTTTTAATAAGAATTACTGATCTGTGACAGATCTGATAAAAAATGTCAAGACGTTCTAATCCGATTCCAATTTAAGAATCCCATCTTGAATCTATAAAAATTTTTAACAAGATCCTGATTACTGATTAAAACGGTACAGTGAGGTATAAAGGGACGCACTATAAACATGTTTTATGTTCAGTGAAAACCATGAGAGAAGATGTAAATTAAAAATATTTTGGAAGTTTTATTATTTATTTTTAAAACTTGTAAAAAAATCAAAACTTAAAACAACTGGGATCTGATTCGGAATCTAATCAGTCGAGCGTGCCAATTCCAACTCGGCGCAAGTAGGACCGGTAAATGCAAAGAAACCTTGGATAATTTCCACACGGGTGTCTATTATAATATAAATCACCGATCATTTCCAAAGTGCTAAGCAAAACTGGCACTAAAAGACGGTAAAAGATAAAATTTGCAGACTCGCCCGCAAGAATCCACACGGAGCCTAGAAAATCGGTGAGCGTGTCATCAACCTCTGCTCCCAGTGCATACCTCGGGCGAGTTCGCTCACGGCGTCGAGCTCGGCGTTCGTCTCCTAAACGCAATCGAGCGAGCCCCTCATGCAACAGGCCGCGGAACAATCGCGCCGATTAACCAGCGATGCGTTACTCACCGCCTCGCGATCGTAATGCTTCGCGGGAGAAAAGAGCCGGGTCTCCGGCGTCTCTCTCTCTCCCGCGCTGGCGCCCGAAGGTGAGGGTAAAGAGACGTACCCGACGCGCTCGCGCGATATCAGCTGTGCCGCGCGCTGGTTGGAGCGATGGAGCGAGCGGCGCGCTCGAGCGTGTGCGGCGCCTCGGCTCTGACCCGCTGTCAGTTGCCCGTGCCCTGTGCTACGGTTAGGACCGACGGACCCGCGCACAATAGCACCGGTCGCACGCCGCCGGCCCACCACGAGGACGGCCGACGCCGCTTCGGTGAGAGGAAGCTCGCGGAGGTATCCTTGAACGGCCGCCCGAGCCAGCCTCTAGTCCACCAAACGGACCGAGAGAGAAAGAGAGCTTTCGACGCGAAAAAACGCCCCTTCCGCCCTCCCCCGCGAGACGCCCAGAGGACTTTCGGCACAGTGATACGCTGGATTCTGCGTTCCCGTCCGATGATTGTGTGCTGAGTGAATTTTTTTTTTCAATCGCCGGCTCCGTGGATTCGCCAGTTCCAGCGGGCAGATCGAAAAATACTGCCGGGGACGTCGGTACAGAATGATCTGGTGAAACGGAACGAGAAAGAAAGAGAGCGAGCAGGTCAGTCGGGAGTCATGGCGTGCAGCGGCTTTTCCCTCGGACGAACCGTTATTAGCTCTGCCCTTGTCTTGTTGGTGAGTTTACCGAAAATAATTACGTTAACTGTTACGCTTACAAGCCGGATGTGTTGCGATGCATTATCTTAAGTGTTATAACAGTTACTGTATCATTCCTCCCATTGTATTGCACTTTTACCATCTTCACCTTTACACCTCCGGGTTCGCTCTTTGCTCACTCTATTTCGATATTATCGAATGTAACTTACTATTCTTCCCGAGGTGTTGCTTCGCGGCGCCTTATGCATATGCAAAATCTCAAGTTTTGTTAATGCTGAACATGGGGCAGACTTGATTGTGCGCTTTGTCAAATGCGCGCAACTGCCAGATTTGAATCTGATATCTTCTGGAAAATTTATCCAATTTGGCAAGAGATCGTTGGCTTGCACAATTTTCAACAGCGCGACATGATGTATTCTTTCCATTTACGATATTATTAATTTGCTGTCACTCCGTTTTGAATTGAAATCGTGTAAACTCTATACCAAACTTAATTATAGGAAAACACTAGGAATGTCTGGCTCAATTGGAACTTAAAACGTTATGACAGCCAGCTATTGTGACATTGCATACATTAAAGATTAAATATCGAACTGCACTCGAATATAATCTATTTAGAGTTACCGATGCGGGGTGAGATAACAAAAGTCTGTTAACCGATTTTACGATATAAACACGAGCAGCCCAAACAATCGCCAAGCCGGCGAACCGCCAAAAAACCTTGCGCCGCCTCGGCAAAATGAAAGAAACAAGAGGCGTGCCCCGAAAACCTGCAAAACCCATTAAAAATTGGGTCGCCGAGCGAGCTGGTCTTACGGTACTCCGGCGTAACCTGGTCGGTCGGCGCGCAAAAGTCTCGGCCGCTCGCCGCCGAAAGGAAACTCCGCAGCGCGGGCGCGCATCCGCCTTATCAGCCGCGGGATCGTGGAATGCCCGGCCGCTCGCGCGGGTACCGTTATAGGTATATTCGCGGCGTTTCGCCACACAATCGCAATGCGTGCGCGGGAGGGGGGCAACGAGCGCGCCGCGGGAACGCGTGCGCCGCGTGACAAGAGCCGCGTGCGAAGGAGTCAAGGATAATGCTCAAGTGGAAAAAGTCGCCGGGCGAAATCGACGACGCCGAGCGCCGAGCTCCCCGCTCGGAGATAAGATGCGGGTGCACTTAACTACCTATGAATTATCCATCTTGTTAGTGCTTACCCCTTTTTCCCTTGATTGCTCTTTGCCGGCCGCAACTGCTCAAACATTGCTTATTCCATTGTGCTGCCTCTGACACACGCACTTTTGCATCGTAAATTCTTGCCTGAATTATTAATCTTATTTTCAATGGAATAAATTGTTATTTGCCGAACGGTTATGACGGGGTAACACGTCGTCTTTAGGCACTTTACCGATAAATCGTTAAATAACCGAAAGTCTTGTTTTAATACTTGTAGCCAATTTTAATAATTATTATCAAATCCACCATTAAATGTTACATTAACATAAACGCTTCAGCAGTTGTACTACGCCGAGATAACCTTATAAATAATAAGTACATTTTTTAAAAGTCTAATTCGAATACAATAATAAAAGTTGCAAGGCGTGAAAGTAAAGGGGAATATTAAGAAACAGATTTTGCAACCTTTGACTATTCTCATTTTTAAAAAATACAGCGGTGCAAACTGTTCTATATGCAGATAAAAAAGCAAGGAATAAATTTATAAAAATTAATCGAGTCTATCGCTTCTTCATTACACCTAATTCGATGCAATAAATCTCTCTAATGGGAGACCATTTATCTTCATCCCATTCACATTCAGCGTCTAATTTCATTTGATTCCTCGAAATACAGGTCCAACGCATTAACATAACAATATAACACAAAGCGCGCGGCCGCGACGTTCAAAACCGAGCGGGAGAGAGAATAAGATGGAAGTATGCGAGTAAAAAAGGCGTCACTCCGCCTATCCTCGGCGCGGGACGTTGTCTCTCGCGCGTCCAGCCGTCGGCGCGTTATGCAAGCCGGCCGCGCGCGCACGAGCCGCAGCGCGTGCCCCGCCGCCGGGCAGTCGCCCCCGCCCGCCGCGATTTTTCTCCGTTAAGGATGTGAGATAAAGGACGACGACTTCATAATGCGAGCGACACGGCCGGCACCCGATCGACTCGCGCCTTTCGCGGGGCCCCGCGACTTTTCCTTTTCGCCACGCACGCGCCGTCTCCCATTACGGAGCTGCTCCTCTTTTTTATCCGCCGCGGTGACGCTGATAAGATAACGGCGTAACGCGCGCGAGCTGCCGTTGATCCTTCGCGCACCGGTTCCTATACGCCTCACTCGCGTTTTTGATTAACAGTTACGAGAAACTGCGGCGAGCTTCGTAAAAGCATTCGCATAAAAAACGTTATCCAGTGGATTCGCAGTTGCCGCTATAATTTATGAATAAATTTAAAAAACGGTATTACATACCTACATTGATTAACAAGTCTTTGCGAGTGAGCGTGTTATTTGTCAAAGCCACTCCTCTCGGCGATTATCTACACGTTAATAATCAATAAGAGACTGGGTCGCAAGTAGTCGTGGACGCGCGCGTTCGTCTGCTCGATTCATTTGAGATGCGAAATGCTCATTGGATTAGGTCGAGCCCGCTCGCTGCGCCGCGACAATGAGGCCGCCTCGAATGGATGCACCGCCGCCGCCGGGACAACGTCGCGCGCTCGCAACAGGCCTCGAAAGCTCGCTTGTGCGCTAATGCGGCCGCGATTTAATTAGCGATTTTTTGGTGTCTCGCTATACCCGCTCCTTTTGATTAACCTAAATTGCCTTGGTAACTTCGTTTTAATTCGCGATTTACCGCGATTTTATCCTTCTCAAAATCTGCTAAGAGGATTAAGTAAAAATAATCGTGATTTATGACTCAATTTTCAATTTAATAAAGACTTTTGTACTTAAACAAACTTACCGGCATGAAAGCAGCGTAATAAAGTAATAATAAATTTAATCCTTCGAAAAGTAATAAAAATACTTACTCCCCGTTGCCGTTACACGCGAAATGATTTTTCAGTATCCGAGCCTCAATTTAACGTTTATCGACACCGATAAAAATCGAGACGTAAAATAAAGCACGAAGATCGTGCGGATGATATATGCGGGCGGCGAGTGCAGGGTTGCATTAACCCTGGAGCACGGTGTACGTTCCACAGATCCGCGTGCCGGGCTGGCGCTGGATTTCCTTCACGCAAAGCTGAAAAATCTCACCTTTCCATAACGGCTCGACGCTGCACCAGTACCGGCGCGCCGGTAGAAATTGACGCATAAATCCTGCTGCGGCTAATATTAAGGATTTCAGGCACCGACACGCGGTAATCGAGGTGTAAGAGGGGCGGGGATCACTCGTACCATTCTCCTTTTAACATCGAATAGGATGTGGAAGATGTTGTGAGGACTTCACAATGCGATACCTCATCGTCAAATATTTCATTGGCAAGGTGAATTAGTATTTACACGCCCATATCGAAAATGAAACTTTAGACGTTTTACGATGTTTTAACACGTAATGACACTTGGCTACATCGTAAAATCGTGCGAACATGCTATTGGTGAAATGAGTGATGTCAAAAAGAAAGTTACATATACTTCTGTAGCCGAATCAGGATTAGTAATTGAAAAAACAGTTAAAGTTGGCTTACAATAAAATCAAAAGTTACAGAAGCGAAATGAAATGCAGAATTTTCCGTAAAGTCTTGATTTTGTTATAAAAAATATGATTAATAGTTTTCTAAAATACATTATTTTTCTTAAAAATTATTTATGCAATACCAAACAGGAATTACAAAACTTAAATTTAATTAAATTTCAATTTTCTCCACACTGCATATCAAATTATAATAACTTAAATAGCTTATTAATGTAATTGGCTTATTAAACATTTGATAAACTTCAATTGATTACCTTCAGTGAAGTAAATAAAAGTAAACTTACCAAAACTTTAAAGCATATAAAGGGTGAGAATTCCTTTAAATAATAAATTTAAATCATTATCTAGGACTGAAATCGATCAAGCCCGATAAGCTTGTTAAATGAATAATTAATCGAGGCTCCATCTTGGCCGCGCCAAAATCCAGGTCGTTTCACAAAGCCACGCAGCGTTTTGTCCTTTCAAAAATAATCGGCGGAATCGGCGCAATCGGCGCGTTACGCAGGCTCAAATTCTAAATCGCTCTAAATCAACGCGACGGATTATACAAGTACAGCGGTCGACATGCGGTGCAAACGGAAAAAGTCCGATGCCCGCTTTACATAATGCCGTGGAAAAGAGAGGCGGCTCGGTTTAAACAGCCATTAGAGCCACTTTAAATTTATTAATTGCTTCTCGCGCACCGTACATAGTCTTAACGAACGCGCCCCGATAATCGGATACGTACCGGCAGCACCTATCCGGGGCTCCCGCTTCTCGGCCTTTTTCACTTAATAATAGCCTCCACGCGTCTTGGCCTCACGGCTACGAGTTCACGCCGTAATTACGGACATCCCACGTTAGCTTCGTGTGACCGCGTGTAACTCCCGATAAAGGCACTAATGTCTTCATTTTTCTCCCGTCATGTTTAAATTCTATTTTGCTTCTTTAAAGTAGAACCTTTCTCCTCTGTGATACTACTGCTAATTGGCCGGCTTGAAATACTTTAATTTAATTGAGGCATTAGCTTATTGGGAACATTGGTATAAATTTGAATTTACGTTGTCACTTTTAAAAAATCTAAAATAGTAAATCGTGATAATTAAGGGTGCGGTAAAAAGTGTTCCACATATCAGACTTGTTTTCATAGTCGTTTAAGGGTCTCATCCCGTATTTCCTGCCTGTGCCAACGAGACATTTCCCGTCCACGGTATCAGCCGTTAGCCGGTCACATAGCAATCATTCAGAGTGATCCGGTCTTCCTACTTCCACGCACTTCTTGTTCCCTCGCTATCCAACATCAACGAATTAATTTATTATGACTGTAAATTAAAACGTTGTTTTGACATTTTACACTATTTGATTTTGTCTGAAAATAAATTAAAGTACCCGCATACTTACTTCAAAATAAATGCATAACAAATTAAATTTTATTTATAAACCATAACTAATTGTAAAAAAATCTTCAAACATTAAACTGTGCATAGCACCAGTTGCACAAAAAATGTTCTATCTAGGGATTTTATTACCTTGACTTTGAAAAAAATTCACGAAATCGAATTGTGAAGATGCTTATCTTTAACGTCACGCTTCATTACCTTTGATGTACCCGTGCTGTCACGTGCTTTTCGGCTGTGCACGAGAGGAGCAACTTTTTCTTGCATGATTGTCGTGGAATGGCACACTATATATACAGTGGATGCAAACGCTACAGGCAAAACTTGTCCCAACCCGATCCAGCACTCCCGTTGAAGGTCTTGCACTTTTACCCAGACGGACGTGCATCCCGTCTTTGTTTCTGCACGTATACGTCTTTGCTCGATCTCGTCCTTTTCTATAGTATTTTTGAGGCTTGGGGAACATCTCTGGGAAACCCCATCAGGCAATAAAGGTGCCCTGCAAAAAAGTTTACGAAAAACACTTGTTTATCTTGAATATAAAGCAAGGTAATTATTACTGACATGGAGCAGAGGAGATTATATAGTTTAAGTTATATCCCAATGCATGAGGCTCCTTTGTGATATTTTCTAGTCTGTTTATACTATTTGTAATGATATTTTTGGAACTTTCTGCAAGAAGCATTAATTATTTTTAGACTTTACGGAGTAGATTGAAGATTCGGTATTGATGACTATCTATATTATTTGGCTGCACGTAAAGAGAATTAAAAAATACCATACCTGTTTTACAAATTTTATTCTTAATCAATAAAAACTTATTTTTAAATTGTAGCAATTTCAGATAAAGTATTCACAGATAAGTTTCTATCGCATAAATATGAATCATAATTGACAATCGACCAAACCACGAAAATGAAAATTTAATTCTGATAAAACTGAATTCTAGGGATAAAAGCTTGAGTCAATTTACCTACTGCTTTCCTTTTTCAGGCAAAAATAGTCTGAAAAACAATGTTTTCACGGTAACCTTTGATTTTATAGAACCACAAAAATGGAAATGCAGTGCTTTAAAAGGAATTTTTATGTGACATTTTCACGACTCTTCCGATGTGATATTTTTGACATCTTAGCTTATATTATAAATTCTAACATTATTTTGGAATGTGTAAGTCGTCAAATCTTTCTAAATGGACAATTGTAGCTGTTTTTTTTCTTTATTGCATTTTTAAGACACTAACAGGAATTTAGAACTCAAGTAGGATTATTCACTTCTCTTAAAAACAAAATTAAAATTTTTTTTAATTAATTATGTTTTTACTACTTTGATGACCTTGACCTACACGTGAACCACGCAAACCCATTCAAAAGTACTAATTTTTATTCTGCAAATTTGAAATTAATTATCTAAATGAACGGTAATAATAGTTTTAAATTTTCTTTTTGAAAAGATATAGAATAGATAGATATGCTATTTTTGAAAGGAATGGTTTCTGATAAGAATAGATATAGCGTGCACAGTATCAAGGACATGGTAATCATTATACAAAATCTCACCTCTCTGCTTTATAATAAGTGACGATAAATTGAATTTTCTTCGATAGCAATAAGAGCACTTTCAGGTTATTCGATTACTTCAAACGTTTATATCAATTTTAGTATATCAAACAAAGTATTCCCTACAACCATTACTCCGATTAAAACAATGTTGTAATCAAATGCACAAAAATAAATTAGGATTCACTTTGACAGTAAAATATTTTTAATCAAAATTTTCATTTAATTACACTTTTTATCTATTCTATTTGTCAAGACTAAGTGAACTATTACTTAGAAAATGCAATTGAAGTTGCCGATTTACAAGTACAGTAGTGCAAGAGTAATGAAATTCTAGTGGTCTTTAAAGTAAGCAAATAACAAGCCAGTAAACATTCAACGGAAGTTCCACGATCTTACAAGCGTTGCGAATGCAAATGCGTACACCCTCGAGAATTTGAATGGCGTCATCATTGACAGAGGGTAGTCATCCTTACAGTTTTCTGTGGCTGTTTACTCGCTTCGGTTTGCGTCACACATTTTCGGGCCGTTGACGCTTTTACACCGGGTAGAAGACCTCGACAAGGACGAGGACATGAACCTCCACGAAATGATACGCGCTGGTATGCGGAGCTAAGGATTTTTTCGTTTTCGGACAACGGCGTCTCCACTTATTTTTTGCTCCTTGCCGCACGTGCCTTTCCCTCCGTTCTGCGTGCTTTCTTTCGGTTTTTGTTCTTGCTGTCTCACGTGAAAAGGTTTACTCTGGAACCAATTAACATCCACTTTCGCGGGCCTCTCCACTTTTTTCATATTTACCTTCTTCGCACTCTCACCTTTATCTTTCCTCTTGTTGCTGATAACGTGTTTCTGAATCATCCATTCGAAAATCTAATTAATTTGTTTTTTACTACATTTATTAAAATTATTTAAACTTAACTTCAACTTTCAATGTTCTTAATAACGAAAAGAAATTATTAAAAATAATCTCTTAAAATAATTGTTTAAATTATCCAAAATTACCCTTAGATTTTTAGCACTTCCGGAAGAAATAAAGGTACTAAAGTTAAGTGAAGTTAATATATTAATTATGACTTATGCTTAACCGATAATGCGCAATATTTATTATTACTTCAAGGTTTTACCGAATTGTAACTTTATTCCTTAAAAACCTGTATTATCGTGATGTAAGAAAATAAAGCCATCCGGTTTTTTATTGCATTCTTTTATGCGATTATTTGAAAAAATAGAAAAGCAATATAATTTCAGTATAGCAGTAGGTAAAAATTTCAGATTTTCGGTAGCACAGAAAATAACCAGTAACTTGGCATCGTTCATGGTAATAAAATTATTTTAAATATACGATATCAAAATTACCTTTGCTATTTTACGCACGGAAGGTACTAAAAAACTGTTAATTGCTTTTGTTATCAAAATGTACGCGTGTGTATATGAATATACATTTTTACATGTATATATAGATATTTTTTTCGCCATTCTTTCCTCTCACTGCCACCCTCATTGATTTTACCTGATCAGAAAAAAATACGCGGGTAGCGTAACAACAAAAATAACTCAATCGCGACAAAGTGAGAAAGCACGCTCGCTACTACTCGTCCTTGGTAATTTTCTCGATTTCACAATTGCGCGGTCTAAGGCGTACAAGCGCTCGTGCCGCCGCCGAGCGCAGCCCCGGCGCTATTGCCTGGGCCGGACGATGACCGATTTGATAGCGCGCTCGTTAGTTAAGACCGATTGCAATTTCGATAAATTTTATAAGACTACCAATGTTTAATCAACTTTATTAATTATTTTTGTTTACGGGTCGCGGTCCATTCTATATGCCTACGCACAATGCGCAGCTTTGATTAATATTCGGCGCACCGTTTGATCATGAATCTCGCTCGTAATTTATAACGAGCTAAACGATTTGTATATCTATAAATATTTATGTGAATACAAAATTGTGTTGAAAATTCGAAGAAATCAATCTTTTTAACAAACATTGATTTAATAACATTGACTTTCATTACTTTAATTAAAACCGTTAACGATTTATTAAAACAATCTTGTTTTATTTTTTTTAATCCCACACAGGGTTTAGTATATATATTTAAATGTCTAAGTAGTACACATATGAAAATGAATTATGAACATCATTTTCACCACGTGCCTTTCTAAATTATGATTGCTCTTCTGCTTATCTAGAAGATTAAAAATCGTTTACGAATAATTTGAATGTACTACTTTCGTTGATAAGACAGTTATATACTTAGTTTTAAATAATGAATAACTACGATTATTGAATTAGTGATTCGCTGGTGTTCTGCCATAATTTCAAATAAATTACATTAGAAACCTCCATGCGACTTTCCCGAGTATCAACTTTATAGGAACAAACAAATTGCCTATACTTTATGTCGCAATAGGAAATGCGTAAGTTAACATTTTTTTTGAAAAAAATCACTGGCGAAGTGATTCATATTTTAAGACAAGAAGGTTGCAAGCAATTCTATAGTAGGAGTGACTTGGTCGAAGCGGGTGTGTTAAGAAAAAGAAGTTTTTAACACTGTTTCTATGTATTGTACTGGCTTAGTCTCTGCTTGCAAGTTGATCTAACTTACTGAAACTTAATGGAAAAAATGTACAAGACATCGATAAGTTCGAAAATTTCAAACTGCAGTCTATTTCTAGCAAAAAGAAACTCCTGGCCACCTTAATCGCTAACTAAATGAAACAGTATATTAAATAAATCTGCGTGAAATTCCGTTGCGCCAAGCGTGCAACAAGGAACACTGGAAGCAAAATGCGGAAGATAGTAGGAAAACGCGTATCGCATTGCAGCTCGCGCGACAATCCGCGAAGATCAATGTAGGTACCGGCGAACGCAGGAGAGTGCACACATCGCGCGAGAACACAGCGACTTTCGAGGATAAAAGAGAAGGGGGGAAACGAGCGGGAGCGATCGCCGACGCCCGCGAGTCGTGAGCTCGCGCGCGCAAAGGGCCGCAATGCCGGCGTCGTCGCACGGCATTGAACGGCCTTCACGAATCGGTTCCCCTTGCCAGCGCGAGAGCGACACCATCGCCGCGCGTGCACGCCGCCTGTACCTGTGTATAGGCACCGCACAAGGGATACAAGCAGAGGCTGCGTCTTAAAAAAGCTCGCCGCCGCTCTGCGCAGCTCTTTCTTCGCGGAAGCCGATTTTCGGCCTTATTCGCCGCTTACTTTTAATATGCTTATTAAGTTTTTCTACAACTGAAGACCAAGCGCTGCCGCAAGAATTTAGGCGTGTCGCTGAATATATCAATCAATTTTGAAACTTGTCGATGAAAAAAACAAGAAAAAATGCTCCAGTGCAAGGTCGTGCGCTGCAGTAAATCTATTGATTTTCAATGAAATATTTTATCCTGTTGTACTGCGAGGATATTAGAGTATTCAAGATAAATGGGAAATTAATTTTCTCGTACGCACAAACTCTATTTTAATCTTCGGCAAACGATATTTTCTTCTCGTAAATTGATGGGCTTACTCAATATGCAAAATAATTTTTTGTACGTGCCAAAAAATATAGACGTAATTATCTCAAATGTAAATCTATAAATTGTAGCACGTGGACTATGTCTGGCGGAAGATAAATAAGTTCAAGTCTAAGGATAAGGAGGATGGAACAGGACCTGCAACTAGATATCTCGCGGCTTGCCACCATCGCTTTACAAGCTTTCTCCACCTTCAAAAGACTACGAACTGCCTTGCAACTGGTAGTCTACAGCAAGTTAGATGACGATACTTTAAAAGCTAGATGTGATCAATTTGCGGATTCATATTGAATTGCGTAAACAATTTGAAGGACATTTTATTGTAGAGTATAAGAATGTTGATTGCGATAATCTTCGGAAATTAGTACGACCTTCTGCTCGTAGAAAAAAGTGCAAGAGAATTTATACCGTACAACTTTCTAGGACATTTTTAATTTTAATCTTAATCGAACTACATGTAGTTGTACGTGTAATTTGCAATGGAACGAAATACAGAATTTTGTTGCGACAACATAATCTGTTAATCATGTTCGCAGCAGTCATTTTAAACTCTTTTCGAAATGTTCGATCAATTTTGTTACCGTTAAGATACAATACTTATGCCGTATTTACCTTTTCGCGAGTAATCATTCTTTTTGTAATAAGGCGATTTTAATCTCACCTTCTTGTACGTTCTACTTTTAGATTTGTACGTAAGTACATTACACCTATATAGTCCGAAACTGGAAATAATGCTGATATATAGCGTGCAAGTTGAAAAAAGTGAAGAAGCATTATTGTAATTTAAAGTAATAAGGAAAATGATAATTTCGGCTGACATTAATTGGTTTCAAAATTAAATTTAAAGTCGATAAAAAATAATTTGTAATACTTCGGCGCTATCGTCGAACATAAATTTTCAATAAGACCGCAAAGTTCAAAATGCAGCTTCAAGGTTCCTACAATTTCCCCTTAAAAAGAAACAATCGAGAAATCCCTCGCGTGGCAACAGGTTTACAGTTTCCAGTCTCCCCCAACAGCCGGTGCAGGTTAAATAAAGCGCACTCGATGCAAAATTCAAGTTCCTTTTGTCTTCGCGGTTTCGTCCGAAGTACTCGTGGTACGCTATAATAAAAAGAATCGATCCCTTCACTGCCACATGCACGTTCGTGCGCAATAAAACAAAAAATAATGGAATAATCAACGGATTACTTTTTTATTCTTCTGTCGTATACGTCATGGGAACTTACGCGGGTATATCTCCAATCCTGACAAGCAGTGCGATAAGCTGCGTTGATATTCCAAGTCGAGTATCGGTCAAGTTAATGCAGGGACGTCAAACACTTGCCATTAAAAGGGTAGAGTTGGATTATGCAAGTGGATTAAATCTAATTAAGGGATAATCCTTTTAATCGAAGCTTTTTAAAGTACAGAAGTACCGACTAATTTAGAGCTGGAATATTCAATGAGATTACGTACCATATCAGGGTTTTTAATTGATTATTTATAGCAATTCCTTCCATCGAGCGAATTTGTGATCAAAGGCCAAAACCGAACTAAATTATTGTCGACTGCATTAATGATTCAGTATTTTAATGCCAACCAGAGCATTAAATTATTCAATACTGACTTCCAATGCTCCTGCTGCCCAACCCCTTCAATTACTGCAGATCTATATGAATCCGAGTGTAAAAATAAGTCGCGGAATCCCAATGACTCGATCCCAGCCAAAAAGAGAACTCGCCGCGACTAAAAAAGAAAGCATGTACCTGCCTACATCGTTCGGTTTAATTGCCGGCGTCATTCCCAATGATGCATTAAACGGTGATATCCAGGCTGGGGATCGCGCGAGAGTGTCGCTGCTCGCCGGGCCGGGGGAGCTCGAATGAGTTACGGGGTACCGCGCTGAGAGAGCGAGCCGCGGCGCCAGGAGAGTCGCGATTTACAGGCGCGCGGGAGAGTGAGACGTCGGTCGGGAATTCGCGCCGCGTCGAAAACAAAGTCGTTCCCGTGATGGAGGAGCGATTTAACGGGACGATCGACGGGACGCCCGCGCCGTCCGGGCACATTTCACTTTTACGCCCTGCGATCGCTGCTTAGGAATCGAGGCGAAATTTGATATCTGGGAGCGGAGGAGGTTTGGCCGAACGGCTCGATGATTTTTCGAACTAGTTTTACGACGTTGCGATTTATTGTGTTACGGTGAGATTGAAAATTTTTCACTCTCTTTAAATTCTTACGTTTATCGCACTTGTTATAGTCTGGCGGTGCACCTAACGGGCGTAAAATTCAAGGTTGATTTGTTTAAGCACGCGGATTAACGTAAAATTTTAAATGCTTTGTATTGTCCATTATATCATTGTTAGAAAAACAATAGTCAGAGAAAATATTCCTTTCGTTTCCACGTGTCAAAAATTAATACCTATTTGAAGATTACAAAACGGCTCATTAAGCATCTTACCTCACCTTGACATACCACATTAATTCCGTTCACAAGCGGGGATCGTTAAATAAATAGAAATTGCATCAGCGAAAAAATTCGAGAATTTATTCACTTTGAAAAAGCGTAGTAATTTAAAATGTGGGTGCAAAGGGGGCTACTTGCGTCGCATATTCCGGATGCGGTGTTACGTCACACTTAGCGAAC
This sequence comes from Eurytoma adleriae, assembly GCA_900480045.1. Lineage (NCBI taxonomy): Eukaryota > Metazoa > Arthropoda > Insecta > Hymenoptera > Eurytomidae > Eurytoma > Eurytoma adleriae. The sequence goes on from UXGC01000225.1 coordinate 180,355, forward strand.
AAAAAGGCCGAAGGACGTGGATAAGCGAAGTTTGCCAATACGCAGGCGAACGGGTAGCCCGCTGCCGAGCCCGGGGGTCACATAACGAATTGATCGGCCGGCATAAAAAACTGCGCGGACAGATTTACGAACTGCGAGACGCGCGGGTGGAAGCGAGAGTCCCGATGAAGCTATAGTAGATCTCGAAATGCTCACATCGCGTGCGTATAAATTGCAGATCGGATACCAAGAAAATTTTTGTTATTTTGCAAGAAGATTTACGCTCTCCCCAATGCGATAACATTATTTATGATCAGGCATTATTTCGGGTTTCCTTATTTTTAAGGATAAATTTAACTTTTTAATCTTGTTTACTTTAACTAGGTCAATTACATTTATACATAAATTTGTTAAATGGTTAAATGAATATGCTTTTTATTTGAGGATCTTTTTATTCTTTAAAAATTATGCAAATTTTCTTTAAACGGTACACAATATACGTATAAATCAGAAAAGCCGGTGGTTAAAAGAAGATGCTAGAGTCTTGGTAAACCGCTCGAAAAGTCTATAAATCAAAAACTCAGCAGGCTTAAAGCTGAGTCTTTAACCCACATCTGCTGTTTACCCGCAAGAGTGCGAGGGTGAAACAGATAAATCTCAATGAACGACTGCGAAGAACAGCAGCGAAAATACTGAAAAATAAAAATCGCAAAAAATACAGAAAGACAGGAATAACAGTTATTAAAGGAAGCAAAACGTGCATATAGATCTGTGCGAGAATAGACCTGCCAAGACTTTAAGGCGAGGTCGTCAACTCATTGGAGCTGCATAATTCACGTGGATGTTCGATGAGGTATAATGGCTTTGGCCTGTCCTGCTGCCTTTGTTACGGTCAATTTAGGGGGCGGAGGCCATAATCGCAGCTTAGAAAATGATCTCGTTCAAAAAGTGCAGCAGCTTAACCGATCTGCTCCGCGTTCTTCAGCGCCCATAACTGCAACCGGAGAAATTTAAGATCTGTACTTTTCTAAACGATGCACTACAAAGTTTTGTCGTTGGCCGGGGAGGAAAAAATCGTTGTCAACCGGTGCACTCGTCGTGCAGACCAGCTCCCCGATGCAATGTAATTTGCGCAAGGCGTTTCGCGTTTACGATACACTCGGCGCGGGACGAAAATTAAGCGTCTTTACCGGCGCGGCTCATTTTTTATGCCGCGGTAATTTGTCATTCAAAATAAATCAAAGGTTATAACTCGAAGAGGCAGGGGGAAAAAACGTAAAGTCGCTATTAAGCGCTAGAGCAGACTCCGCTCGACAATTTATGACTCACGAAATGCACTTTTCTCAGGCTGCTCTTGCACTGGCCACACTCGAATCTCGTAACAAGAGTATATACGAGCTCCCCCTTGGCTTTTTTCTTTTACTATCTCATTATTTTTCCGTGTGACCTCGCGGCATCGATAAATACGGCATTTTTTAACGCCTTAATTAAAATTGTAATATATCGGAGGCGAGTTGCGCTCGATTTCCAGCCGCGACGTATATATAAAAAAGTGGAAAATGCGAAATCTCTGGGTAAAAGAGTGGATCGACGAAGGTCCCGACCCGCGGCTCCCGGAGCATTAAATCACAATTATCTCGAGGGAGCCTCCTTAGCACTGGCGCATAACTAATTCCACGCTGCCGCGATCTACCGCCTCTCCCCTGCCTTCTTCGCCGCGCGGCTGCGACGCACGCCCGTGCCGAGGCGGTAAAAGCACCGTGGACAAGTTACTTCGCTCGTAACTTTCCTAGCGCGACGGTCTCCCATTCATGGGAAGAATTTCAGTGAAAAGCTACGGTGTAAATATACAGCGCCGACGAGGCGATCTTGCCGAGCTGCTCGAGAGCCGTGACTTTGATGGGTTAAATATTTTCTTTCTTAATTAGTTTTATCGTCGCTCGATGCACTGTCGAAATGAGACACTTAACAAAAATTTCATACTTTTTCTTACTTTTATAATTAGATTGTACTTATCGTGACATTTCAAAAATTTATTTTCTTATTCAAAAATTAATATAATTGTGTATATTATTTATTATTTAAATTTGTTTATTAATTTTTATAAATTGTTAAATAATCGATGGCAGTTGTACAAAGATGTAAAACACTCTGCTCGGAAAGTTGTAATCGATTTAACTGATAATAGTCTTTCGCAAAGCAAAATTTTTGAAGATAATAATTCTAAGTAGTATCACATCGGAACAGGCAGACGGCCTTGAGTCCGTCGAAGAGAATCAGTTCGATGTGCGCTTCTTTTTGGCACATTCCTGCTGCAATAAAAGAAACAATTACCAGCGTCCTTGTCGATAAAATATTCAGGACTCGTTTCCCGACTAATTAGCTCTCTTTCAACGACTGCCCAGTGCACTTAAAGGGTTCTTTTACGACCAAACGGTGTTAAGAGCGGCAATTTAAGTCGACCATCCTTTGATCTTTGCTATAAAAATTTCACCGATCGCGGTAATTTTAATTATAAATTTACTAATTTAAATTCGCTCATCATCTGGCAAACAAATACAGCTTCTCGCTGAGCTGAAAGGAGACGGTATAGGTCGATGGATAGGACTGCGGCAGAAACCCGAGCCCCGCGCACTTTCACGTTAAAAACAATCGAGCGCCGAGTCGACGGCCGAGAGGGGGCCTCGGAAAAATCATCGGGGCAATAACAATCGGTTGACGACATCGTGCGCACTTGACGTTCGACAGCTCCGGTGCGCGCGGCGTGACGTGTCGCGGCTCCGTGGCCCCTGCGTCCGCACTCGGCGCGCAGACACGGCGTAAACGCCGGCAGACACGTACGGAGCGGGCGCACAGGCCGACGGGGGCGAGAGCGCGCAGTCAAGTGCCCGGGACACAGCGCGCCGCCGCCGTTGTGCAAGTGTGCGTGTAATGGTATGTAGGAGGTATCTTGCTCCGATATTGCCTTTCACATAACTTGAGAGAGTAAAATGCCGCGCGCGGCGCGATGGGGGTCTCTCGCCGTGCGGCCGCGGCTAACAGCGACACCGAATCCCACTTTTCATCGAATCTTCGTGATAAGCTGCACTTATATCTTCTTCATTCTTTTTTATCTCTTGAGAAATTTAGTTATTAGTTACTTTGTTTATGGGTGTTTAGTTACTTCGTTTCGAGGTGCAATAACAAATGGCCGCTTCATTAATTTGCCTAGCTTATTGCACTCGCGTTATTTATTTTGAAAATCGTAAACATAAAGTATTACCCGTTTCTGCTGCCTTCCTCGAATTCGCGAATGTTAGCAAACTCGCGCGTAATTTCATAAATAAAACGCGAAAAAAATTAAAGTTTATTTAAAGAGGTCGTAAGTCAATGCAGCATCATCTAGGCTCTTGAGTACAGTATATTCCAATATATTTATGGAGATCTCGGTTTCTCGGAGATGAGACTTGGGCTCTGCTTCGAGCGCAAGCTTATAACATACACTCTAAAGTTGCGAAAGGGGGCGTTCTACTTTTCGCTTTTTCATAGCGTTGATCCAGCATGACGAGTAAAGATCCCGTGAATCAGAGGTATGCAGGATCTTCGATCGTATACTTTTGCCTATTTGCGCGATTATTTCCGAAATCCAGCCACTCGTTCACTCGAGTTTTATGCTCGTGAGAATCACAAACAAATTTAATCCGTATATAAGTGATATTAAACGGTTTCATTTCTATACAAAATGTTGAAACAACACTCACGTAATAATTAAAGTCGATTCTTATTTAATTAGATCATTGTATAATAAAATAGTAAAATCTGGCCTTTCCTTCGCGCTTATTCTTAGGTCAATACTTTGTTATTTAAGTGGGTATTGCACTATAAGCGCAATAATCAATCTAAAAATACCATAATAAAATAATTGAATACACCGTAGAGTCGAGATAAAAATGAGAAACGGAATCCAATAAAAATGCCTGAACGCTACTTATAGGAATTCGCTGTAAAAAAAGGCAATAACCCGTTAAAAAGGCGGTCGATTGCAAATCAATAACGGCGGCTTGTATTACACGCAAACGTAATCAGTAAAACAATTACGAACGCATGTTCGATGGTGTAATAGCTTTCTCCGCGGGTACACGAGTCCTTCCGGTCGCACGGCACCGTGACGACAGACGCGCACGTAGGTATAAACGGCGGATAGCGCGAAACGGTGCAGGTGACGCCGCCGCCGGAGTCGTGAGAGTGCGCAAGGTGCCGCTGGACCCCGAATCTAGCGATAAGGATCGGCCGCTGTAGCAAGCCCCGCGCACAATGGGGCCCAGGGGCCCCGCGAGCCCCACTCGCCGAAGGTTTCTGCCGCGACAATAACATGCGTGAACGATGCTCGCGCGCGCGCGCACGTGTAATCGAAATCGTGTGTAACGCCGACTCTATCGCGCGCATTGTGAGCGGAGATCGAGCGTTCCTTGTGACTAATAAGCCGTGCCGTGCTCCAAAGATGCCGAGATGACGGCGAGCAGGCCGAATCGACTTTTACATTTCATCACTTTTTTTATGTGTATATTATTGTTTTACATTCCATTGTGGGAGGTAATTTTATTAACTTTTGATTAGATTCGATGAAAATCGAGTTTCAGTTTCGTCGTGGGGTATTGCGCGCCTGCTACTTTGAAAAATCTTTATGTGAATTGGATCTTTTTTGTTTGTCGTAACGTGGATCCGTTATTTATTCGTAGATTGTGGTACGCTACTTGGTCTAGAATCGACGATGAAATTCATTAAGATGAGAATGCAAAAATTAGTTACGTGCACTTTTTTGCGACGCGTAACTTTAAAAAACGATTTACACAACGGAATTGAATCCGATAAAAAACAGATTCTCCGAGTAGGTACTTTTTGCTGTCTTTTAATTAAGTTATTTTTTCCCATGCACGTTCCGCTACCTTCAGCCGCAAATTAACTGGATAAAGGATTTTATTTAAAGGACCGGCCGAAGGTGCTAACTAAGCGCGCGTATCTGTGTAAACATTCTAGGATATCGTGTTCTCCCGTCGAAAAACTCTAACTATGCCTGCTTAATTACCTTTAAATGACGTGCAAAGTACACAAGTAATGGATACTTAAATAAAACGCGAGGATAAAAATTCAAAGGAGCATTGTGAAACCCTCCTGGTATTTGCGATCGCGAAAAGCCGCTGCGCCAGTTCATTTCGCACCTATAGATTGCACGCGTTACCGGACATTCAAGTGGATTTAATATTCTCAACAAAGAATAATAAAAAAACAGTATATTTCACTCCTTTGTTACGCACTTTTCCGTTTGCTTGTCGGCTTAATAGTTCTAGTGCCCTATCAAATCATTCCTTTTTACTACGTTTTCCCGCGTAAAAGTGCCTGGCAAATAAATGCCAGCGCTGATAGCGTACCGACACTTCGACGCGTTTAATCGTCCGCAAGGCCGTACGGAATAATTGCAAGTACATGCAAACCTCTACCGATTTTCCGAGTTACAGTGCCCGTAAACTCTCGGCCTGATCGAAATCTTTTTTATCAGACTCAATAGTCAATAGCAGTTTAAGGCCTGTGAACAAGAGCGGAGATCTGGAAGCACTTTACTAATATATTTATAAAGAGGGAAACTCGCCATTTTCTCAGAGAAAAATACTCAACTAACTCAAGTTTATGACTCGTGAAAATTTAAATTTGCAGAAATTATAGAGAAATTAAATGGCAAGAATAGTAAATAATTTTAAAATGTTCGTTTTCATAGCCGTGGGTTAAGAGATAAAACTTTGAAAGTTATTATTCTAATTAAGACATGAAGGATACTTTTAAAACAAATAAATTGCTCACTCCAAGATTAAGTTGTTATTTTCGATCGATTGTAATTGATTACGTTTTTCGTTAATAAATCTCTACTTTTTATTATCAAAATTTAACGAATTACGATTTTTTCTTTGTGTTACAGGTGAGTTGCAGAAATTATTACTTTTCTTTTTGTTATGTAAGTACAATACTTAATGGAATGTGAAAGGGTTTGTGTGTGATTTATGTATAAATTCTTGTAAAAAATGCTAAATAATTTTTTGCAATTAAAATAGAAAAACCCCTTAATTGATGTAGCTGCTTTCAAGTCATTTTATTTCAAGAAATTTTCACTTATAACCAAGCCAAAATTACATTTGAATTCTTTTAACTATCGGATATTTGATCCAGGTACTAAAAAATCGGAAGTTTAGTTAATGATAGAACTAGCCCGACAATCTTGATCATTATTGGTTACATTTTTTATTTCGATTAAAATCAAAGAAAACATTTTTATTAGCTATACAAATAATTAGATGAGAAACTAAAAATGACGAGCGAACTACGCATTTAATTTTGATTCCACTATAGAGTACATACCCAACCAACTTGAACAGAGTGAGATATACGAGTCCCCCGTGGGTAGCTCGGTTTTGCGACTCTGACTGACAAGCGTGCGAACCATACTGCTGCCAAGCAGTGACTTTAATGCCCAATTTTCCTCGCAGTCCGAGCTCTGTAGATGCTTTTTTCGCGCTTTTAATTACCGCAGACTATGGAAGAGAGCGGAAAATGTCGGTTTGCGTGATCTATGGAGATAGTTAACAGGTCACTAAAATTATTTAACCCACGAAAGTCGAAAACGCTGATGTGAGTATGACTCGTATTTTGTTGTGGATGTTTACAATTTGACAATTTAAATTAATGGTATCCGATGAAAATGCTTATATTCATAAAAATAGGTGTTGAAATATTAATTCTGCAGTACTTGCAGTAAATAATAGACTGCGAACCATAGAGAAAAGCATAATAGATACTTTTTATTGGCGTATTAAATTTTGGCAGTCATGAGGTAGCAATAATTTCATTGGAACCGTAGTTGTAAAAAGGATGTTTTTTGCAAAGCTAATTTTCTAATAATCGCTTCGACTATAATAGCTTGATACTTTTTTTTGCAGGAAGTAATAAGATAAGTCATATTTGAAACGGCCAACGATTTAATGTCAAATTAAACTATTGTTTTGAGCTCTTAGCTTCTATCGCAAATTAGACTATATTGGTACAATAGTAAAATTGCAAGATACTGCTACTTATTTTTTCAACATGTTAATAGCTTGATTGAACGTGTATCAAGTATCATTTGTTGTTTTCTTTTTAACAACTTTTATTTAAGTTCAGTTCTATTTTGAATTTTGTTTTCAAACAATAAAATAAAGAATTCAAATTTAGCATATAAACTATTACTAACTATTATACTGACATTTCCATTCGAATATTCGACGAATTAGCTTAATAGAGCGATATCTTCTCTTTCAAAAGATAAGTTATTCAAGCACGACTTTATTTTTTTATCTTATTGCTAAGAACGTGCAATTATTCGCGGCTGTAACAATAATTTCTTAATACTCTTCTCCCACCTCTTTCTCACTCGAGTGCCGCGGCTACGGCGACTTTTCCCAAAAGCGGTTTCACAATTTTTGCAAAAGCACGAAAACGCTGCGGCGACTCTACGGCTCTGTGATGTGATTGCCGAAGCGGAATCTGATCTGAACTCTTGTTAGAATAAATTCATTCTGAATGTAGACACGATGGTCAGAAAAATCAAACCGCCTTGTAAGCAGTATTTTTAAACTCATTACATTCTTGTAATGAGGCATTATAGAATGTAGTTTTCGTTGATCATTTAAATATTCACATTACGTCAATAGATTGTAATCTACGTGTATAATTAATGGAAGCACAGTCCCAAATCTGTATCAATATTGTAACCACGATGAATACATTATTCAAAATTTATTGCTTGTATCGGCGTAAATTTGATAATAAACTACGATCTCGAATCCGATCAAGACGTATAATTTCCAATTGAAAATTTATTTCCCATTTTTTTTTACTCGAAGTTGACGTCTAAGGTATCATTTTAATCAGTTTTAAATTAATTGTATTCACAAATAAACAGGTTATTTATTATAACATATCTTAAGAATTCGTTTGAATGCTTAATGTGATAAAAGATGGATAAATACATGTGAATTATTGCGTGTAGAAAGCCTTTGTAGGATCGAATGAAATGTAGTTTATTAACTAGACATTAATTTATTCAATTAAAAAATAATACAGATTCACACGTTTGTCAAACAAAAAATATTTTAAAAAATAAAATATTGAATTTATTAATTCTGGTTGATCAAAATTTATTTTACGAGTGCATGAACAAAAATTGACGTCAACTAAATAACCCAGTATTAAAAAACTATTGTATCAAAATTTCGATTTAAATATCCAGTGACATCGAAAAATGTCTTTAAAGATAAAAAATTGTTTGTTACAGTATCGATTATACTAATAAAATAGTTTTTTTTACCTCTGCGCCAAGACAGCCTCGTGTTAAAGTAGGTATCGCGACTTTTCTAACTGACCACGAAAGCGACAAAAAAAAACTGAATCTATTTCGTCAAGTCGCGCGACCTTAACGACGAAAGCACAAGGCTGCGCGGAAATTCTCGAGCTTGCTCGCGCGCCTTCTCTCCTACAAACCGCCCAAAGGCGACACTTCATCGATAGGCTGCATTCCGCAATTGATGCCGAGATTTTTTTTCATTCTTCGAAAAGTCACGCTCGTTCCCGCAGTGCAGGCCAGACTCGTGGACGGGCGTCTGCTGTTCAGTTAATAGGCCAATCGCAACGCAGAGATTACGGAGGCTCATTAACGAAGGTCGAGTTGGACACGATTCTCAATTCACTTTGTTTGCCTTTCCTCGTTGAAAAAAAGTCTTCATTATCGATATCGACTCGATGAAAATGCATTATGAAAGTGAAAAAATTTGCTGTGCGTCAGAATTTTTTTCGCGCATTCTATCCTTATTAATCATATTATTTTATCGCACTTTTATCATCGAAGTAATTGCTTTTAAATCTAAGTACCAAACATTTTTCTGCTTTTAATCATATAATTAGCAAGATTATAAATGATTTGTATTTTTTTTCTCACATTTTAGAGCTAATAAAAAACTGAAATGAATAAATAATAAAGATTTAATGAAAGGGTTTGTTCCGCCGAGAAAAAATCTCGTACGTCGGCACGTTTTATCGGGCGAGCATTCGCCGCGGTCATGACGCGCTGAAAAGGTGATCGGCGATCAAGTGTGCAATTCACGTGAAAATCTCAATCTGACAAGTGGCTCGCATTTACATAATTTTCAACGAGCGGAACCTGGATTAGGTCGGCGGCGCTCGGCGAACCGAGAAGTAAGGGGCCGGCCCTCCCGCGCCGTTTTGTGCACTATCATTCGGTGATTGGCCGGGTCTCGCCGTTTCTCGAGTTACGTGTAACGGCCGATCGCGGTATGCAAGTGTGGGATAGACTAGCACGTTGTTTTTAGAGATGAACGCTGCGAGCGCGCCGCCGCTTCCTCTTTCGAAATCCTTCTTTATAGTTATATTCATTTTTTGCGCAATGCAGCTAGCACAAAGTGAATGGTTTTTTTGTCCGCGATGATGTTGCATTCATTTTATTCTTTATTTATTTAATAAATTTCGTGACCAAAGCAAAAAATTAAAAATTCCTTTTTGCGTTTTTTGAATGAGTGCATCTCAATAAACTGCCTATTGGCATCACTAAATACCTCGTGCAGTCATTAGATATGCTTCCTTGATCTCTAGAAAGATTCTATGTATGTTCAAGTTACAAACGTTCGATTTGAACTCGAATCAAAAGTAAACTACATTTTGAAGAAACATAATCGCGACATCGCGCTCATCCGATTATGCAATTTATATAACGGAAGAAAGGGACCGGCGAGTCTCGCGATTTCCGAGAAGAATTTCAAAGAATCGCCCTAACTACACGATGGGTTGAGAAAAAAAGGAGTCGGAGAATATCCCGGCGAAGAATTCAAGCGCAACGTCACGGCGCGATTGCACGAGGCGCGCACGCAACGAGGACGGCCGTTTAAGCGCGGCTGTCCGCGAGATCGCGCGCCGATTCCCCGGGCGGCGTGCGCGCGCCCGGCTTTTTATCCTCTCTCGCAACGGCGCGAGTTCGCGACAATACACAATGTGTGAGGGCGTGCACCGCGTGAAAGTTGGCGCCCGACGCGCACGTGTACGCCGCGCGTGTACTTGTACTTGTACGCGGGCTTTTCCACGTTCGTCGCGAGCTGCCCGCCAGAAACCTCGAACGCTTTACTATGCTGCGTTCATTTTTCTTTTTTTTTTTTCGAGACGGTGAGTTGCCCAACGCCACGGCCAATTATGTCCGATCGAATTATGAAGCTCGCCGCTGCTGCGGGATTGAGTGATGGAGTGCGGATGAGAGATACAATTTCATTATACTTCTTAACCTTTTTGACGCCGGAGGATTGTTTTTTTTACCTTGCGATTAAAGATGTAAACAATGATTTTGAAATAGACGCGAAACAGTGGAGTTACACTCTATTTTTCACAGTAAAATAAATTGAATCCCTTGCGCTAATATACCATTATCAGGGAAAAGACCATAATTTTTTTGTAAAGAGATTTGAGTACAACCTCTGCAAATAATAAATTTTTATTCACTACAAAAGTTGCAAGAATTGTTTGTCAATTTTTTTATTCCATTTGGATGTGTAACATTCCACTAGCTGGCGAAAGAAAAAGTCGATTTCTTTTACTACGAAATTCTCTATAATCAGTATTGAACCAGTAAAATTTGAGCAAGACTCATAGCGTGCAATAAGGAGTACAGGAGAATTTTTATATATAAGTACAAGCACATCAGGAGTTCCGCGTTTAAGCGTTATTAATATCGTCGATTTCGGAATGCGCATGCACATACATCGAGGGCCGGACACCACTGGTGAAAGTCAACTCGCGAAAATCCAAAGCGATCGCGACAGAGCTCTGGAATTTGGCGATAAAGAAACGGAGGAAAGATCCACGGCCGATATTATAAGGGAAACGTTGTGTAAGGCGGAGCGAGGAGATGAGAAATGATGTGACGAATAAATTAACGACAAGTACTTTCGTAATCGAAAAAATTTAAAGGTTTACGCGGCTTTTCATACAATAAAATTATTCCGAATGATGAATTATAACTACGAGGAATGTCTTGGTAATTCGGAAATTCTCTCAGTGAGAGTTTCTTTTTTATTCCGAGAGTATATTATATTCAGTTTGAATTCATTTCACGCGCGACTTTAACCGTGACAATATTTATGAAAATAATGACAGCAAGCGCATTTTTATCGTAAAATCGGCGATTACCATTTTTGTTACTTTTCATTCCTGATTTCTTGTAAAGCGCCAGTACTACTTAACATTACCAACCTCGTATTTTTATCGCCGTGACAATAAAGCAAACACGATGCCTTCTACTAAATTTTCAAGAACGAACCTCGCGTGTCCAACTGAAAGGTCGCGAAAAATATGGGCGATAAAACACGAGTGCCCGTGGCCCACGACGCGTCTCTTGATTCACAAGTACTCCGCCCCCGCGAAAAGGCCAGTCCGCTGCAGACTCTTGTGTGTCGCAACGCGCGACGCGTAGATCGGGCAGTGCGATCTAGTTTGTGGCCTGAATTCCAGGCGTCACGGGCGCAACCTTCCGAATTGTAACGCGGGACCCTTGCCGTCGTCGCCCCCGGTCTCCGCGACCTTCGCACGCGCCCGATGGGCTTGACAACGCGACACGGTGCCATTGGGTCAACTATCGGAGGCCCGGATTGTTATTAATCCTTCGGGGTGTACGATTGATTTATAACGAGCCAGCGGATATGTCGCTTACTAAGCGATCTACACTGGCTCGCCCGTAGCGCTTAACAACGTCGATAAACGTTTGGGCGTGGGAACGAGTTTTTACTAGTGTGACTTTTTTAAGTACTTCCTCCTATTGCCATTTCTTAATTTATAGCAATGTTGATTTTATGACACAAATTTGTCCCTCGCAGAGATGAAATTATTAAGTTCAGAAAAAGAAATCAATTAAATGATACGGAGGAGTTCCGTAAATAAACACGTTTATTGAAATAAAAAGTATCGAAGCATAATTAATGTAATTTTTAAATTCGTGTGTAATAAGATAAAAACATTTTTAATTGAAGTTCAATGTAATCAGACATACGTAATCTGAAATTTGCGTCAGAGGAATGTTCACTTCACTTGTTGGTATTTAGCTAACGGTTGTCATTCAAGGTCGGATAGAATGGTTTACAACTAATTTCCTAAAAATTGATTAAAGAGAACTTAAAGCTTAAAAGCTGCGGGTCACCGACAGCGTTAATTAGTTTTAGTATTTCGACTTAAGCAAAAATATTTTTTTAATTAATGTATTCATAAGTAAATTACTGAGTAAATGGAAATGTTACATTGAAATCAATGTCACAATTTTAATAGGAGAAACTTATTAATAACTTTTTACAACCTCCTCAGGTACCTGTATAATAAAGTCTCGTTTGTTACGTTTCACTGGTTAATCTCAATGGCACGCATATTATTAATCAAATTACAGAAGTCATTGAACTTTAAAAAGTTTCCTTAATGTAAAAAATATTCAAATAGGTTATTTATAATCGAACATTTCTCTCGCTCATTGTTTATATTATACGCTTATTGTTGTCATTGAATAAACAAAACTTACTTCCACCTCATTGTATTTTAAAGCTTGAATACTGCACTGAAGAAAATGGTTTTGCGCCTCGAGTGCAACATAACGTCCCCCCGGGTGTGAGAATGAAAAGTTTTTCACTTGCAAGTCGCTGCTCGTCCATCATTCTTATCCGCGTATAGTGTTAGCCGAGTAACGTACGACCAAGCACTTTAGTCGCTAAAAAATTAGTGGATTGTGCGCGTATGATGCGACAGTATTTTATGCTATTTTAAATCGCGTGAGAAAAGTAAATTCCTTGTCTAAACGTGATTGCAGGTTGAATCGTTAATTAGAGGTAATAATTCATTATGTAGCTGATTAGTGCACTATTAACTAGATTGCAACCGACTGTGTACAATTTTTTATCGGCAACTTGTCAAGAACATAAACATGTCGAATGAAGATTACGACATTTTAATTTAAATTTATGCGCGCAAAGCTGTAATAGTTTTGTTAATCTATACAACATCATAATTAAACTTCACCGATTTCACATTTTTTTCTGCTAAACTTATGTGCAGTTCAATGTGCCCCGAGTAAAAATGATACAATCGTATCTATTTTAAATAAATTTCCTTTCGTAAAAAAATTAAATCGCGCAGCAACACTTTGCGTTTATCCTGGTATGCAATATCGAATGAGTGAAGAAAAAACCTTCGCGAAATATCGCACCTATCATTTTCGAGCCGAAAATTCCGTAGTAATGATATATCAGCTACCGCGGTTCGCGCACACATCCACCGGTCCACTTGCGGGAACTTCCTCCCGCGAGCTCATACGCTAAGACCTAATAGCTGAGGCTAACCGCAAAACGCAAACGCACGCCATAAATTCCCCAAGGAGATAAAATCGCCACGCTTCGCGCAATTTATATCATTAATTATGAAGATAAAGGAGTGGACTGTCCATTATTGTGCCGCTTCTTTCGTGCGATCACGCGACTCCCGACTCCCGACCGGGAGAGGAAAGGAGCCGGACGGCCTCGCGGGCAAAATTAATTGTCGCGATTATCAAACGACATTGACCTTACTTGTTCCGCGGTGCGCTCGTTGGGTACGCTCGCTTTATTAACCGGTTTTTCACTCGCCCCGTCGCCGTCTTCTCGTCGATTTTTCTGCCCCGGCGGATTCGTCCGGTTTTCTTTCGAACTCTCCCCCGAGCTGACGATCCCGTCGCCGAATGCGGACTGGAATTTATGCCACGCGCGCCCCCGCGAGCTTCTTTTGGAAGCGGACCTCGATCATCGCGCCGCAGCTGCTACGGAAAGCCGAAAATTAAATGGACAACTGGTTTGTTTGCCTTCCGATAATATTTTACGTTATTCAATGAGTGATGTGTAAAATCGATGATTCATGCTCTTCGTAATTTAAGTGCTCCCACTTAATCCCTTAGCTGCTCTGCATTCTTGCCTTGATATATGCGTTCATCGAGGAAGAACCCTATAAATATTTAAACTTTGCTTTTCAATTAAGCAATTACTGGAAAAATTGATAAAAATTGAGTAAATATAGGGTTGATCCGTTTCGAACCGTTAAAAAAATATAAATTTTAATTACTACAATAACAAGCTGAATCTTTTTCAAATCCGAAGTAACTTTCCTTTTCTTCTGCAGCAAGTTAGTGGCAATCAATTAACCGGACGTGTACACAATGGCCACTATCCCATGAAAGATCCATCTGTGTCAAAGTTAACTTAAACGCGTTTATAGGACGGCCATTCTTCGCTTCTTCGCAATCCAACAACGTGTAATTGTAATGATTATTTTATTTATACAGCACGAGCGGTGAAGCTGTAATCTTATGCGACGATGATCCGAAAGTAAAGATAGCGTTCTTACTAGGAGAAAAATTAAGTGAAGAAGCGTCGATCGACTGCAATAGCTAGCGCTGGGCTCGATTGAGATAACGACTTACAAGGCAAACTTATAAAGCCAATGAAACATGTTGAAATTATTAATTTTAGAAAGTCTCATTGTAATATTCTTTAATGTTAAGAGAGAAAAATTATTATTCTCTTCAATATCGTGTATTATATTTCACGAACATTCATTTACAACTTCGCGATGATAAAAGAAATTGTTTATTTGCTCTTTTTGACGTCGATGCAAAATTTATCCTTTTCTATTTACCGTTTATGGAAAATTTAATTAGAACTTCACACCCAATGAGCTTTTCGCCGTTTTTTTTAAATGCGCTTTGAACCTTCAGAAAAACTTTAGATCGACGAGTGATTTCGGAAAATTTCCATTGCTTCGCGAATAAAGGCGCCGAGGTGCCTTTCGCTTCGTGGACAGACGATAAAAAAGCATAAACAAGCCTGTATAACAGCAACGCCGTTGCAAGTGCAGTGAACGACGCCCTGCACAACTGCCCCGTGACCTTGAGAGCTTGGACCCTTTCGCTACTTCAGATCCGAGTCTAATGGCTCTTGAGCGCGTCTTGGTAATCTACAATGTACTTTTGTAGACCGAACGACAGTCGCTGTGGGACAGCTGTAACTTATATATTTAGGTGACCGGATTGTGACGCGTTAATCAATTGATTTTTAATTTCATTTTGTTCCTTCTTTTGGTTGCATCTGGCTGATTTAACTTTTGTTATGCTTTAAACTTCACTTTTATAAAAAAAACTATCGAATGTTATACACTTATGAAAGAAAAATTCTTATTGTATCTTTTAAACTATAGTTAAAAGTTACGAAAACAGGTCTAAAACGTGAAGCGCTATTTAACGTTGAACTCTAAAATCATTTTAAATGTATGCAAAGTGACTTTGTTAGCAACCATACGGTAAATTTTACTAGCGAGCCAATAAGTAAGTGACTACTGTAAGTAGGCATCTTACCGGTCGATATACACGGAGAATGTACAGATAGGTCGATCTTGACGAATCAAGGTCGTTATCTCGCAAGACTCGTGCTTTTATGAAAATACAGCTTTATTATTTTAAACTTTATGTACAATCTTCCTAAAAGCAAACTATTTATAACATTTCATAAATGTTAAAATAAGATAATGGAAAAATGCAGTTGTAAAAGTTGGCAAAAAATTATTACTGCGGATAATTTATCAAAATATATTCAAAAAGTATGCATAATTTATTTAATTAAAAAGCTAATTGAGATTATCAAAAAATTATGAAAAATTAATTGACACATTCAATTAATCAAAATATTTAAATATAAGATATTAAATGAGCAATGAGTCGAAAAAACTCTACCTTGAAAGGCAATTAGATTAATTATGTATTTAACTATGAGTGATACACGGTAGAATAAAAGGATGGGGTCAATGTATTCGTTGTGTTTTCAAACCTTGATTTCTGCAAGCGCTTCTACTTCCTATAATAGGCTTTAAATACACGTGTAAGATTTGAAAGATATGCGTTAATTTTTATTAGAAGAAATTTACCGGCAATTATCTTTTTATATCCATTTTAATAGTTAGTTAATTTCATTTTAAGTAGATAACATCAAACACAACATTCAAGCACTTTTTTACGAATTCATTTTATTCTAAAATAAAGATTTCTTTGTGTAAAAAGGCTGGGTTAAATATTGTGTAATTTCATTGAAGATAATAAATTTTTTGTTCCAACGCAGAAAATGCCACGCCAACAATCGTGTCAGTAAGCTCTGTCATATGCAATGTATGTCCGGTGCTCCACTGAGTTCCTTTCAACAGGAAACCATTCAAGTTTTATGTAGGTTTCGCCACACATAGTCCTTGCCTATCAGTTCCTACGCAAATAATTGGATAACATGTTCTCATTAACTATAATTCAAACTATAGCAATAAACATTTCTATAAATTAGAGTACTGCAGAATATATGAAAGAAACTAAACGTTTCGGTGTACAATACGAGATGAAATTTGCATAATATTTTGAAAATCATAGCAATAAAAAATGAATGTAGAATCAGGCCAATAATAATAAACACAGTCATTACTACATCGCAAAATTAATCTTAATTCCATTTGCATTTTTAAATTTTATTGCGTAATTACGTAAATATTTATTATATGTTGAAATTTACTAATGGTATAACTATAGTTTAAAAATAAAATAATATTTAGTTGGTAGCAAATATTTTAATACATTAAATAAAGATTGTAGAATTTTTAATATAATATTTCTGTTTCTAGGTCCTGTTTCAAGTGGCTCTTATGACGACAAATTCTTCCGCAGCAGCGGCTCCTGCTAAAAAGAATGATATTCTTGCGGGTACGGAGTTCCTTTCAGTCTTCATCAATGGTGCCATGGCTCCTAGACCAACGAGGCGAAGAATCAGTCTTAGGCGGGGAAATACTGTAATAGCAGACAGCGTTCCTGCAGAATCGAAAACCGACGAGGCAAATATATTTCGAATATCCCGAGCACCGATTACAATCAAGCCTACAGCACGCACTACTTCGGCTCGTGATGAAAGTGTGCGTTATTACCCAATCAGTCAAAAAGTTTCGGAAAATCAGCAACATCAGACTCTTGAGACCATTGTCGATGATCTCGGCAGACCTGGAGATATTTCCTCATCGAAGTTTATTTCAAAACAAGGAGATTTAAGTAGAAATATCAATGTCCTTAAACCTTCAAATAAAACTGCGAAACCTATGAACCAAAAAGTCATAGGAGTAAGTGTAACGTCATCGGTGGAAGCAACTCCTTACAAAGTGAGAGTAGAACATCGAGATCCAAGCGATATATCAATGATTACACGACCACCTCCAGTAATGGCTACAACCTCTAATATGGCATCGAGTCCAACTTCATCTCCTTCAATATATCCTCAGCCCAAAGTAATAACTACAATAGGTGTCACAACTTCGCCGGCTAAACTTGTGACCGAAGAGCTTAGCAATATAGTTTCGGAATCTAATAGAAGTGAGTTTTCTGTCGAAGAAGGAGCACCTAAAACCAGTTCTCAAGATCGCATTTTTACTACTCCAAAACCAACCATTAGACATCATATAATATCGCAGGATAATCAAGATGCAAAAGATTCTGTAGGAAGTAGTAGTAATTCAGAACCTGTAGAACAAAGGTATGAATTCTCAGTTCCTAATTCGGAAGTAAAAGAAATAAACCATGAATTGCCAGAAATTCACGATCCTTTACTGCGAACTCAAGGAAGAAAAGTAGGTAGACATTTTGAAGATTCTTCCTACAATCAGCCAAGTAAGGTTTATAATGGTAAACAACACGGTAAAATTTATGATAACCAACATGCAAAAATATTTGGGGATCCTCCAAAAGATTTCAGTGAGTCAGCCAAAGTTTATGGGGAATCCGAAAAAATTTACGGAGAACCAGCAAAAGTCTATTCAGAACCTGCCAAAGTTTACAGTGAACCAGCAAAAGTATACAGTGAACCATCCAAGGTATATGGTGAACCGTCTAAAGTATATGGTCAACCAGAACAGGTGTATTCTCAACCAGCGCAAGTGTACTCTGAACCGGCTAAGGTGTACTCTGAACCAGCGAAGGTTTATGGTGAACCTGCAAAAGTTTACAACTCAAATGGACATCCAACTAGCGAACTGCAGGAAAAGAATTATGAAGTGGATGAAGCAGCTAGTGTAGGTAGTAATGGTAATGTCCATGGACCACAATCGTTCACTGAGGCCACGAATGTAGACGAGGACGGTCACAAAGTAGGATACGTAGTAGAGGGTCGCAATTACCGGAAATATCGAGTCGAAGAGAGGACACCGGATGGATTCATTGTCGGGGAGTATGGTGTCGTTAGTCATGATGATGGCTCGTTGAGGGGAGTCAGGTACACTGCGGATGGAACAATCAATCCACGACTCATTTATGATGCTCTAATGAAATTCCTTGCGCTTTGATCATAACGAATTTAGGTATATTATCAATTTTAAATGTCTGCGGTGACGAGGACTGATTTTCTAGAAAATTATGTGTGCTTTATTATTGTAATGTGTACGTGCATGTTTAGGGAAAGCCTCTACAGGAAGAGAATGGATTGATTACTTGAGTGGTAATCATGATGAAAGTGTAGATGAAGAAAATAACATTTATTGTTAATTATAATTTTTGAATGATAATTCGAGTGATTTAGAACGAAAATTGTACGTAAAAAATATCGATGTGATTGCAATCCACCAAATTGTCTAATTGTAATATTTTATTACTCGATTTTAGATTATTACATTTTACTACTTAAAAGAAAGTGTAATGATATACATTAATCATTGCACATTGATTCATTGATTATTAATATTATGTAAGTAAATTTTGGGGAATCAAAGTATGCAATACTCTCAATTCACGCCAAGAGTTCAAGAGTAATAGTTGGATCTGTAAATCCTAATATTACACGGCATACATTCGTATTTTCATCTATTTGCTCAATTCATTGACAATTTGCTTTCTGTAAAGGCATGTGTTGGTAACTTTATATAAAGAACTTTACTTTCGATGTGAATGTATTTTGCAATTGTATTGCCATCGAGTCACAATGACCGAACGACTGATATTTTTCTTTCTTCTTATCTTTGCTCTTGCCAACTCAACTGCCTCATTTTTATTTATAAGCGCGACTTTTAGCATGTAAGACATTAGATCGCTAGTAGATTTCGAAATTAAAAATTATGTCTGTTATTGGTAAAATTGGTCTATTATAAAATTGTGTTTCTACGATTGAACGGAAAAGACTTTTGAGAATTGAATTTAAATTTTGAAATTGAGATTTTACCCGGATTAAGTCTAATTATTAAAAAAAATCTTTTTTATTCAAATTAAATACATAAAATCTATTATCAAATATAGCGAGAAAATTGATTGCAAATTAAATCTAATAATGGTTTTAAAAAATATTTGCGCATTAATATTATATGTGTTTATATGCGCTATATAAAAGCTTTGTATCTAAATATCAACTTTTTTAATTTTTAGTGGATATACACGGCTTGTTATTACAACGCTTGGCAAAAACTTTTTAAAAAGTTTTTTCTTATTAATTTTATTCAGATTCAAAAAATCAGTAGCAAGTAAGTTAAATTTTTCTTCGAGATTATATCATAAATATTAACTACCATTTTTGTTAAAATCTTCTAAATACTTACTAAAGAGTCTTAACCCAATAACTTTTAGCTGCAAGATGTCTATTCCACTAGAAATTAAAGATTGTTACTGGTTATTGAATCATTATACTTCAATAGTGAGTCAGTATGAATCGTTAAATCCAAGTAAATATTCTTTAAGTGCTTGCAATGTTACGACTTAGTAATAATGGTACATTTATAATTGAGATTACTGCACAAATGTTAGTTTTGAGCAGCAACTGTCAAAGCATTTCGAATTTTTCTTGGATATTAATTCAGCGAATTAGCTTCTGTGACGAATGCGAGAAATTTGTGAATATCGCAGCTGCCAGAGCCTTCCAGATTTCTGATTCTTAATTAGTAGTAGTATTTATGTCTGAAAAACTACTAAATTAAAGCAATTCATACTAAACATATAAACGCATTTAAAAAATCATAATTAAAATAGTGTATTTATAAAGAATATCCAATATTTAAACTATTAAATAAGTGCAAGAAGTCTGACGCAAGATAGGCTCCGCCGCTGCGAAAAAAGCGTAGATTTGTCACGGCAGCGATTTATTATTACATAATATCCTATTTGTAGCAATAGCTCTCGTATAGTTATTGATAATTGAAACGACAAGTAAGAAAATCGAATTTTCTCATTGTCAAGGAACGTATATTCCCTCTATCAACTGGAATTTCCACGTTTTAATAATGTTATTTCGTATATAAGATTTAGATATTTAAGTAGGCCCGTTATAATTATTCCAATTACCTCAAGTGTTGAAACAGTTCCTTTCATTTGATATTAAATCAAGATGTTTGCCGCTACTTCGAGCTTGTGTCATTTTCTTACAGAAAATTTGAATTTTTTACGCACTCTCGACACTTCTTTGTAGGTAATTTAGAATATGTCAACGGCAAAAATAAGAATTTTAAAGCTATTTTACAGTCAAGTGTATCTAGAAATACTCTTTTTGTAATAATTATGTAAGTTTCATTATATTTTTAATGTACAAACATCATTGATTTAAAAATTACATACGCTTATTACCTCGTTGCTTTTTTCTTTAATATTTATACTTGCACATTTCAACGAAAATGCAATGTGTCTTTGTTAGTACTCAAATAAAATCAATTTGTTTTATTTTTCGTCTTCTTTCAATAATTAAAATGCAAAAAAATATTACTTATATTAACCCTTTTCATTCGCAGTGCAACATAAAACCAGTCGTATTTTTTATATTCTAAAAAAATTAAATATAACGAAAACATTCTTTTATAAATTATGCATGAAAAATGAAAAAAAAAATCAGATCATAAGGTCGTATGATGCCATAATCGCTAAGATTTTTGTACACAAATAGTGTACATTGGTAGGTAACATTTACTGTCTCATGTATCCGTATGTATAACACGATTATTCCGTCATCATTTCTTAATACTCTTTTGTAATAAATTCATTTTATGATATACACTGGTACTTCCTATTTATTACCCAACTATTGAGAAAAAATGAGTTGTATTAGTTAATAATTTGTTTTTAAAGTTCGACATTATTTCAATGTGAATTTTATTATCTATAAAATAGTACATCCATTAAAATAAAGAAAACAAAAATAATGTAATTCATGAATACTCTCTTTTATCCCTGAGTATATGGTTTGCTTTAACTCAATGACGCGTGAGATGTTGCATTTCTACAGGCGCAACTCAGCTATCCAGCAGTAACGTATCAAAATAATGATAATTTTATACGCAGTTCTTCAAAATTTTACATTTTTTATACTTTTTTAAAACTCCAAAATATTTTTCTTATTTTATCTGTTAGTTTTATTAAACATTTAACTTTTATTCTATTTAACTTTTTTATAATAGGGAAAATTAATCAGTTTACACTACGTTATTGTTATAATTTACCCTCGTTGACGGGTCCCAGTCCAAAAAGAGCAAAGGGTTTTAAAATCAATTTACGGGTTCTCACGACCCCCGTGCAACGCGAGTCACCGCGAGGTCCGCAGACGTGCCCTGGCCGGCAATGCAGGGATAAGAACTTGCCGACTCTCGGTGGGATTACCGCTGGCGGTCTCGCCCGCTCGATACATCGCGCGCACGCCTCGACTGCGAGTAAACAGTGGCACGCGCCGCCACTCGAGCGGCCGCGCGCGCCTCGCCGTCATTGTGCAAATAATTGAAATACTAATCCAAAATTGCGCGCCCACTAAGAATGGAAGAGAATTGTGAGCTGGAGACGCGTTACCCCGGAATCGATGAGGAGATGCGCACGCCAATCGCCCCCCAGGGTTACGCGTGTCCCTGAGCCTCCCTCGAGGGCTACACGTGACTTTGCATGCCCCGATTTTTTGACCACCACTATGATGTTCGCGCCACCCTCCCAGCGCTCACCGCGCAACGCCCGGGCGCGCTCTTCGCTTTAAAGTGCATGTTGAGTCTGTTTTTCTTTCTTCGATAGGGGGAGGCTGAATGAACCGACTGATGAACAGTATTATGGCTTATTTTTATTAAGCGCTGGCTATTAAGCCTTGATTTTTGGGGGTTGCGTGCAAGCTAAATACTTGACTGTTAAAATTTCATCGCGCGAAATTAGCAAGAAATTTTGCATGTAACAAAAGAAATATTAAATGCACTTTTAATTAAAAAATGCACATTTTCGTAAGCGTCCAAATGCGAAGTACCGTTAGTGCTTTAGCCCTTGAGAACTTTATAAATTAACAATCGAAGTACCTTTCACCCCCGTGCCACGCATCTTCAATTGATTCGCGTGAGATATTGTCCCTCGGACGGACGGGCAAACAAAAAAATCGTTTCACCCGCAGTTTCTATTTGAGCGCGCGATTGAAAACGCTTTTGTAAACACATCCGAGGAGACGCAGATCAAGCTGACGGCGCAAGAGACTCGGCCGCCTCGGAGCGTCAGGTCGCTGCCGACCTCGCGGCAGGTATTATTCGAGGCGAAGCGAGAGATGGACGCGCAGCGTTTCGCCGATGAAGAAACGAGATGAAGGGAGGAGGCGAGCGATCCCACTCGAGGGCGCGCGCACAACAGCCATCACACGGCATCGTGGACAAAAACACAAGAGCGAAACAAACGCCAGCGTCGAGAGCCAGGGAGGGAGGACGAGGGTGAAGGAGAGGCGGACAATAATAGAGAGGTAAACGAGGTAGATGCGGGGGAGTTTAGTGGCCTCGTGCGGATAATGAGAAAAAAATTAGTGGTGCATGAAGGTATACGAGAGGCAGGCCACCTGTGCGTTACGTGTAGCGCTGCCACTGGGCTTTATACGCCGATGTTTTCCTTTCTTCACTGCGATCCTTTTAATTTCTTTATTATGCCGGGCTTTATCTGCATAAGTGAATCTCTTCCACTTATTCCTCTTCCCGTTTCTAGCGTGTGAATTAGGATTTCAATGCATTAAAGTTGCTTTTATTTTACTCTTTATCGACTGTTTCGCGTCAACTTTTCCAAGGAGACAGAGTGGCAAATCTTCGATTTATTTAAAAATTCATTGAAAAGCAAATTTTAAGGGGTGTACCTCTAATGCGATTAAGATTAAATCGAAGGAAGCTATTAACAGGCATCTGGGAAAAAAGCGAGTTCCAGTAAAAAGAAAATATTTTTCAATAACGTCAAAATCCTTGGTGACGCTCCGGAGGCGTTCGCTTCCCGGCGATAGCCCAGTGAAATAATATAAGCCGCTGGCAGGCATTTATTCCTGCACCCCGATGACACGGGCCATTTCTCTTCGCTCCTTTCGTCACTCCCACACAAGATCCTCGGACACGGGGACGTCGAGTCGGGCCGCAGCGCGCCTCCTTCCCTTAAGGACAAAGCGGAGCGCGGAGGCATTCAGCCAACGCAGATCCTCGATAAAACACTGAATGCTTACACTCTCCGCCTCTCCGGGCCGTTCTTTTCTTCATTCAAAAGCGATTGCCCATTCAGGGAGCGGCCGGGCAGCGCGCGAGGCCGAGCCTCGCGAGAAGAATAGCGGCGGACTGGAAATGTCATAGTGCGCGGCGGTAGTCGCCGGTAATTCTGATTCCGAGAGAGGATAGGATATACGCCTCGGCGAGGGCCCTATCGGCGTAAACTGTCCGGCGAGATCTGTCCCCGCTGATTGTTGTTCTTTCGCGACGATCCCGGCCACGCTTTCTCTCTCCCTCTTAGCGCTATCGCGGGGATCTTGGAAGGATCGACGCTTCCAATGAGATTATTATTGTAATACTTCCTGGACTCTGAAATCGTTACATCGAGAAATGTCAACTGCGTCGCTTGAAAGAAGTTTTCGAGTGTGAATATAATTAATGTGGTAAAAGAAATTTCGTGACTTGCATTATTCAAATTTTTAAAATATTCGAATGCGAAAAAGTTTAGAGATTCTTTTTTTTTATAACTTTTGTATATAGTACGAATTGTTAATAAAGAATTATGTTAAATTTGCAGCAAGGTTGAAATCAGTGATGAGAAACGAGTAAAAAGCTCGCTGTACTTTATTTAAAAAATGTAAAGAAAGTCTCTGCTTTGTCGCATTTTCTTAAAAATTTGAAGGGGCAGCAAAAAGGGGTGTTTGCACTAATGGAAGATGATTTGTCAGTTCAGCGAGTTGAGTGCCGCAGCACGCGTTGCGGGGACACAATGATCGCGCGCTAAGTGATTTGTCCCTGTCACCGAGAGCGACAGATCCACGCCATTAGCGTTCTAAGTTTACAAAAGAGAAGCAGCTCCTATCACCTCTTAATAATTCAGCTTCTCCTAGTCTGCAGCTCTACATTTTTAAATTGCGTCTTCATTTTTTTTCACGGAAAAAAGGAACCCCTCCGATACGCCAAATCTTAATAATAACGCGCTTCTAAGTTTCGGTCACGTGAAATATGGCGTAATAATTTTTTGTTATAGATTTAAAAAAATAAAATTTATAACACTAATAATATATAGACGCTAAAAGATTATTTTTTTCTTTATAAAAAGACAAAGAAATTAAAAATTAAAAAAGTTTTCATATAGTAAATTGAAAATAAAAAAATAAGTTGTATAACATTTTTAATATTACTAGCAAATCCAGCAAAATACTTAATTATCAATAATTTTTTTTAATTTCAGAAGGGCAGTAATGTATGTAAGTCATTTTATCTGCGTTTTATAAATTGTTATTTTGTATATGATAGTGAGAGTAAATTGTAAAATCTTATTGTTTGTTTAAAATTATGATACAAAATTCAAACTTTTCATCGTAATGGAAATACATAAAAAAGGTGTATTAATAGATCGCGCAATTTGAAAAAAAATTTAATTTACTTAGAGCGTGACAAGGAGGCATTTAATCAATGTAAACCTTCCGCATAATTAATAGTATCAACAGCCAAGCAATATTGCCTCCTGGAGGGTGTCGGAATTCCCGCGCTTCTCGCCCCATCGTCGAGCGAAGATCGAGTGCGCGCAGTTACGAAAATCGAAATCAGGCCGAACAATGGCTCGACGGGTGTCCTCTCGCGCGACATAAATATTTGCTCGCCTCGCGAGAGGCTACGCGAGGGGTGGCTGGCGAAATAATGCCTGCAGCCCCGGTCGAGGGTCTCGGGCGGAGACCGCCAGGACGCCACTCGAGGCGCCAAGGAGGAAAGCGAAGAGGCCGCACGCGGGTACAGGCGAGCCTCGCGATGCTTCAAAGACAAAAAAGCGAGCACTCGCCCAGGACGTTGGCCCGCATGTCTTCGGCTTTTGTAACTTGTGGGAAAAAATCCCGGGCTCGATTGTAGAGGCGCGCCTGCCAGGAGACTCGATCTTTTGCGAGCTTCTTTCTTACAGTCTCGAGGCTCTCGAGAGCTGCCTCGCTTCGTGGCACAAGTGTCGCTAAGTGACGGCTTTTATTTTACTTTTATTAGTTTGCTGACATCCTATTTGACGTTGATGGCTGAATTCATCGGCTGAATTATCTTTCAGAAAAGATTGCTCATTGATAAAATATTTCTTTTTTGTACTTGTCCTACTTCCGAAAGCTTGAAAAATTAAAGCGAAAAACAAAATTATTAAATTTTTTTTTATAAAATGCGAGTACGCGTGTGTGCAAACATTACCACAGGGCAATCTTCAATAATATAAGGTACATCTACATCTGTTAACAGTCACTAGTTTAATTTCTACTTACAAACGATTTAATAAAAGATCAGAAGTTCCTATAATACAAGTCCATCGATCTGCGGTACGCGAAACAAGGCAGAAGTGCATCTGAATACTTGGTGCTCGCCGGGGGGAAAAAGGGCGCGAGAGGAAACGCGTGTACGACGAGCTTGATATTACATCCCCCATTAATAATATACGCGGCGGGAGAATGATGCACCCTGCGGGGGGTCGGCGGCTCGCGCGTTACGTGCGGGGGTGAGCGCACCCCCGACGAGCGCGCGAAACAGGTAAGACCGCGCTCAGTCATTGCTCGTTGACTAATGATGGCCATCTGACGATCGCCTCCGCTATACGTTGAGGCGCATCGTTGCCGAGTTCCCAGGGCGCACACATCGCAGTCGACTCTCGATTTTCGGAGTCGCCTAATGATCGGAATCCACGATTAGCCCGCCCTTGCCTCTCCCGATGCCTAATTTTCTCCGCCAAGGTGAGTCGAAACTTTGTTGATTAAGGCTTTTTTTTTAAGAGTTGCAAATAGCTTGGACTTTTTTCCCCGCGAAAAAGTCGTTAATGCACACACCTGAAATGATTTGAAAAAAAAATAAATAAATAAATAAATAAAATTGCTTATGTTTTGAAAAACGAAGCAAAAATTAATCTTTCGATTTCTCTAATGCTGAGCTAACTCTATTGATTTTTATAACAAAAATTATTCAGAAAATTATTTGAACTGTTCTATGTTAAGCAATCCCTAGTTATCTATATCCAGAAAAAAGATTTTAAACATTGTAGCAATATCGCTAAAAATATAATAATTTTCAAAAATGACTGGAATATCGAATAATTAAATAAATTACATTTAAAAAATAAAATATGTAATCGGAAGGTCGGAGGTCCGAAATCAGCGACGTTAGTGTGCAGCCGGCCTGCACGGAGGCAGCACGCATGCGGGGGAGTCGGCTCGAGGGCTCGAGGCGGGGTCGACCGGCAGCGCGCGCCAGCAGCCTCGAGGGCGTGGTGTACGGGAGTCGCGACCCCTGATCATACGTTAACGCGCGCGCCGCCGCGGCTCCCCTGCGCTATCCTCCCGGCTCGCGCGCTCGCTTTCGCGTGCGCGACGCGCGCGTTCAATCGGTTAAGCATCTCATTGCTCCGCTCGAGGGCAGTTATACTTTACAATGATCGCTACGTGCCTTTGTTTGCTTAAATTGACGACAACAATGTCAATGGTTTTTAATTGTTTATGACAACTGCAGTCGGCGCTTTGTTAAATGCTTCTTATCATTTCCAGATTTTTTCAAATTCGACTTTAGTAGTTATTATTTCATTGCTTATTTTTGTAGGAAATTCTTAATTTGTCTTAAATTCAAGTAATTTTATTTCATTTGAATACCCCTTCTTTACTTAATTGTCGCATACATTTTTTAAAACGATTTTTTTGCATAAAAAACAGGTTTGTGCAGAATGTCATTTTTAAAGTGCAATTATTATAGAAACATTTATTGAACGTTATTAAAAATTTAACTAAAATTTTATGAAAAGTGATTTATTATTTTAAATTGTTGAAGAATTACAAAAATGCTTTTAATTCGCTTATTCGATCGATCGCGAAAAAGACATCGAATAGAGGAAAGAAGTTTTAAATTAATTTGTCAGAAGAAAAATTTTAATCACGAGAGCATTTTCCTGCCTCCCAGGAAAAGCTTGCCCTCGACCATTAATAACAAAAAGAATAGGATAAAAAATGGAAGATCAAATTTCGTCACGTTTGTCAAAGAGAAGAATCGAGCGAAAATGGCTGCTGCCGTCGCGGCTCCTCTGGCTCTCGCCCCTTCCCCCCCTTCTCCCTCCTTCTCTTCTCTCCGGCAGCCTCCCGAGCGAAGCACTCTACACTCAGCTCCGGCAGCGGCCGAGTATAAATCGTGGGACGATAATGGAATTCTCAACAGGGGGGTCCCCATTGACGCTTTCGCGCTCGCGCGGCAGCGAAATGTCGAGCGAGGGGTGCGGGGGCCGAGCCGGCGACACCGAGAGATATAACAGCTCGTGAAGAGATCGACGACTACGAGCCGTGTCGCCAGCTCCTCCCCCCTTCCTACCTATTATACGTAGCTTCGCACGTTCCTGGCCGATTTTCCAGCGGGGGAGAAGCGAGAGACGGACGCTGGGAGATCTTTTGTACGCGTACGTGGACGATGTATCCCCGTCGGTTCGCCAGCAAATCATTTGATTAGCGAACGCGAAAGCGAGTGGGAGGATGAACCCTTCGTGTGAATTCTCCCATAGTAGTAACACGTGTTAATACTCGACTGCCCGAGCGCTGCCGCTTGTACGGTGAATCACGAAATGCACTGACGTCGCCCAACCCTACGCCTACCCCTGCCAATTCCCCGACAAATGCACGGGACGAACCTTTCATTAAATTACTACGTTTTACTTCTTCCGGTATTTCCACACTTTCATTTATTTTCAAGTATTGACAAGTTTCTGCTGTAGTAAAATCAATTTCTTTCAGTTACTTTTTTTTTCAGTTTAATAAATTGTATATAAATTTGAATTTAATTAGTTTTAATAAAATGTAATGATTTTTATTACTCATAATAGTCAGTTTACGAATGAAAATGGCGCGCAATAAATGACTACTCCATGAGTGACCGTTTTATTATATATACTAATATACTGTTTATACGTTGATGTAAGAAGTCAACGGAAATAGTACAAAAATTCTGAGTAACTTAGTTTGTCATAAACTTTTTACAATATAAGGTTCCATTTATAATCGTGCAATTCTCGAATAGCAATAACTTAGAACATTACGAAGTAATATAACTTAGTATGTTCCGAAACCCTGTCTCATTTAATTTAACAATGGCAACAATAAAACGTCATTAGAAAGGTACCTGTGACCTCTAGAATCTGAAAAGCTGGATTTAAAGATTCGACTCGTAATTTCCTGGAAATACCACATCGGCCCACGCGCAGGCAAAAAGCAATCTTGCAATTTTCTTAATCTTCTTAGAGCGGGCGCTCCGGCCTATGGCTCCAAAATTTTACAGCGTCTAGACGCGTAAAAAATAAAATCTGGCCCCTTCCTGACGTGCGCACGATCCTTTATGTTTACACTTACACAGAGTTTATCAGCAGCTTTCCTTTTTTTTCATACCACGGCTGACCGTCGAAAGCTGCAAAGCTTCCGATTCTTGCGTAAACTCGCAAGAGCTGGGTGCAATTGAAGTTTGTTTCTACACGAAACGACAACGCCGATCTAGGTAACAAATCTTCGAACGATCCATCGGTCCTACGTAAGAAATAAACTGGTTCCTCCTAGGGCAATTAGGTGATTATCGCTTTATTGCATGGGCTTTGGCTGTCGGTCGGGAAAATCCGGATTTTGGCAGTGAAATCCTAAGTTCCATATTATCGCTTCTCAACCAATGGAGACGTAAAGTTTAGGGTGCATTTATGGTTAGCTTCAAATGCCTACAGAGATTCATCCGCCCGCCGAATACTTTCGTTTTCACATTTTAAAGTGACAACGAAAAGTAGTTTTTTAACTTTGCCGTTTATAGAAATTGACCGAAGTATAAATATTTGTTAAGGTTGCTTTACGATTTTAATGAGTAACAACTGATGTAATTCTTAATAACTGTGCAACGTTTCAGTAGTTGCTAGAGGTGTAGTGCCCTGAATTTAGTGGGAAAATTCAAATATTTTGGCTTCATAATTTAATAAGTTTTTATTCTTTTCCCGTGTAAAAAAATTAGTCTGGCTAAAGTCTGGCAGTAGTCTAGCCAGTAATGTCTGGCAAAAGTCTAGCATAGGAGACTATCCCATACTTTATAGTCTGGGATAAAGTAAGTTTACTTTAAAGTAAATAAGTTTTTACTTTAAA